>JAKSZT010054341.1:10245690-10386368 GCA_026826555.1 Tolypeutes matacus | reverse complement strand
TGAGAGGTGAAATTGTCCAACTCTGCTATCGACTTGTTTATTACTCCTTTCAATATTACCTCATATGTTTTCAAACTGTGTTATTGATGGACTACACATTTAGGACTTTTACATTTTCTTGATGAATTAACTCCTTTATCATTTGACACATTCCCTTATTATCTCTGGTATTATTCTTTGTTCTGAATTGTATTTTTTTTTTTTTTTTTGGTATTAGTATGGTCAGTGAAGCTTTCTTATATTTAATGTTTCCAAGTTTATATCTTTTCCCATTCTTTTACAGTTAACCTCTGTTTTATTTTAAAGTGGATTTCTAGTAGATTGTATCCAGTTGAGTCTTGCTTTTTTATTCAACGTGTCAATCTCTTTCTTTTAATTGGAATATTTACCACATTTAAACTTCCATCATTATGGAAAAATCATTACAGCCAGGCTTAGTTCCATTGGCTGGCCATTAGTTTTATATTTTCTATATAAAACATTTTAAGACATGTAACTTGTCAATACTTACCTTCAAATAATGTCACCTCATATGCAATGTAAGACCCTTACATTAGTATAATTTCTTTCCCCTTTCCAGTCCTTTGTGCTATTGTTTTCATAGATTTTATTCCTAATATATTACAAATCCCAAAATACATTATTATTTTCACTTTAAATAATCAATTATATTTAAATTTTAGAATAAGGAAAAACGTCTTCAATATTTACCGACATATTTTCTATTTCTGGTTCTGTTCTTTTTGGTTGTTGTTAGACCCAAATAACCATTTGTTATCATTTTCCTTTTGCTTGTATTTCTCATTTTGCAAATCTTCTGGTGACACATTAGCTTTTTTTAATAAAGTTTTTATTTTGCATGGGTATATTCACTGTGTATATAGTTCTTGGATGGTAGGTTTTTCTTGTTTTGTTGTTTTTCTTTTATCTCTTCTTCCGGCTTGCATAGTTTCAGCTAAGCCTGGGATAAATGTGATCCTTGTTCCTTTATGTAGATGAGCCATTTTTCTACACTACTCTTAATATTTTCTCTTTTTCACTAGTGTTCAGTTATTTAGATATGACTATCTTTGATGTTGTTTGTTTATGCATGTGAATGTGTGTATATCTGTTTTTCTTGTATGGAATTTGTTAAACTACTTGGATACAGGGGGTTTAATTCTCAGCAAATAAGGAAATATTTCAGTCATTATTTTTTTTAGTTTTAATCCTTCTTCTAGAATTCCAATTTTATTTAAGTTAAACCATCTGATATCTTCTGAAATGTCCCTCATGTTTCTCTCTTTGCTTCATTTTGGATAGATTCTATGCTATGCATTCAAGCTTACTTATCTATTTTCTCTGCAGTGTCCTATCTGCTATTTTTTTTTTTAATGCATTGTCAACTTATATAAGAAAATTCCAACTTCAGAGAATTCTTGCTAAAAAACTATCTGCTATTAATCTTATCCTACAAAATTTTAAATTGCAGATATTGTATTTTCCAACTTTTTATATGTATATAAATATACTCACATGTCTCGCCTCATTATGTTTATTTTTCCTTTATCTCTTTGAGCATATGAAGCATGTTTAAAATAGCCATTTATGTCCTTGTTTGCATCATTTCTCATTTGTGACTTTATTTTTATGAATTGATTTTCCTTTTGATTATGGGTTATATTTTCCTGTATATTTATATGTGGGATAGTTTTTGACTGGAAGCAGGGCATTGTATATATTACAATATTGAGTGCTGGGTTTTGTTGTAATCTTTTAAAAAGTAGCAATCTTTTCCTAGTAGGCAGATAACATACTGCGTATGGTTTGATTCTTCTGAGTCCTGTTTTTAAGTGACTTACAATTGAATCTCAGCAGAGTTGCAGCCAGCTCCTATTCTCCAGTTCATTGGATTCAGCCAGGACAACTAACAAAAGGATGATGATAGACAATGCCCATCACTACCCGCCACCACACCCCCCCAAAAAAAAACACAAAACAATAGAGATTATCTACATCTGTAGTTCCATCCATCTGCTCCATGGGAGGTAAGCCTCATCTCAATCAGAAACAGAGTGGGCATCACCATGCCCAAATCCTCAAGACTGAGGGATGAACAAACATAAGAGGGGAATGCAACTATGGACTAAAGTAGACTTATTCTTATTCTAGCAACGGAAGATCTCATAACATTGATATAAAGACAATGGTCACTGGAGATTCTGAGGGGAGGGAGAGGGAAGAATGTGTATAACATGGGGCATTTTGGGGACATTGGAATTGTTCTGCATGACATTGTAATGATGGGTACAGGCCATTATACATTTTGTCAAAACCTATAAAATTGTGTGGGGCAAAATATAAACTATAATATAAACTATAGTCCATGGTTAGTAACAATGCTTCAATATGTGTTCATCTATTGTAACAAATGTACCACACTAATGAAGGATGTTGTTAATGGGGGAAAGTGTGGGAGGGGGAAGGGGTAGGGTAGATGGGAATCCCCTATATTTTTGATATAACATTTATGTAGTCTAAAGATCCTTTAAAAATGAAAAAAAAAAGTTGCTTTTATTATATGTTTAATATAGCCCCCTCTTTGTTTCTCCACTCTATGATGCATAAAAATATTGCCTTCTGTTAGGAATAATGGACAATGGTAGGACTCACCATCTTAGTTTTTCTTCTGTCAGTGATCATAAAGCTATGCTTTCTGTGCTCATTGTCAGAAGAGTTCTTTTCTCTATTTTGGCTAATTTGGGTATTGTTTAAAACTTGCAATGTATTTTATCCTTTAATAAATATTCACTTTTAAAATCCACTAACATATTAAAAGAAGAAATTAAGTGAACTGCATTCATTTGTTAGCTTGTATAATTTCTAAACACAAAATAAAATAATCACTTGCTACTTATACTTATTTTTAACAATAATATCTTATCATATTGTAATGTTTAATTTAACATTTTACCTACTTCAGAATAAAAATCAAAACAATTAGTTAAAAATAAAAACAAGCTAATTAAATTTTGTTGGGTGAAGATTCATCATCTCTACCATGATGACAGCTGATTTTTTACCAAGGTATCTGAATAGAGTCACAATATAGAATTCTTCTAGGAGTTAAAGCTGATCTACTGTACCAACATTTTGTTGTTGGTTTGCCTTTAACTTTTGCTTCCTAATAGTAGTAGCAGAAAGAATAAGGATCATTAAGTGAATAATGTGTGATCCTCTAGCTTGTTCTCTAAATGCTAAGAATAGAGCTCATCTTCAATTCCTATTTATAAAGGCGATTTTAAATTTCTCTGAATTGCTTATTGACAAGTGTACTTGTAAATCCTTTTCTAATATATATAATATTGCTATTGCAAGTAGATTAATATAGAAATAACATAATATTTAAAATATAGCAGCATGATTAACATGATTAAGCAACAATTCATAAATGCTTATTACCATTTAATAGTGATATTACCATGCATCAAATATTTCCTAGTAAATATTTGCTAGACTAGTTCATTAATTTAGCTATAACACCTTCAATTGCTTTCATTTATTACTACCTTATCAACTGTATTAGTCAGGATTCTCTAGGGAAAAAGAACTGACAGGAGATATCTATAAATTTTACAAAATTATATAAATTTGTCTCATGTAACTGTGGATATGAGCAAGTATAAATTCTGTAGGGCAGGCTGCAAGCTGGGAACTCTGATAAAGATCCTCAGTGAACTCTCCAGGAAAACCAGGATGAGTGAAGTAGGGATATAAATTCTCTCTTTCGACTGCTGAAATCATCACGTTTCCTTTTTTTTTTTTTGAATTCCAATGAATTTTATTTAAATTAACTTATTGTATAAAATATTTAATTGATTTCCAATCAATAAATATTTAGTGTCATTTCCACAGGAAAAAGTAACTTCTTTTTTCTGAAGGCAGAGCATAATTAATTTTTGGCAGGGAAGGATGGACAAGATAACATGGACCAAGTAGGACAGTCTCTCTACAAGTTGGTTGGATTGAAATATCAGAGAATTTTTGCCAAATTAATCTTGATACATTCTTTCCTATCTTAATGAAACATTTATGACTCACACTGCTGTATAATGGAATTGTAACTTGTGCTTCACAATTTACATAGCAGATTTTACATGATTATAGCAGCTTTACATTGTTTTTCTTTTTTTTTTTCTTTGTTTTTCAGGAAGTTTTAGATTATATAATTGTTGCATTGAAAGTACAGGTAATTCCCATATACCCCACTCTCTTCCACATATTCCCTCATTAACAGCATCTTCGTTAGTGTGGTACATTTGTTACAATTGATGAACACATATTGAAGCATTTCTACTAACCGTGGTCTATAGTTTACATTATGGTTTACATTTTGCCACGCACAGTTTTATAGGTTTTGACAAAATGTATAGCAGCTTTATCTGTCATTGCAATATCATGCAGAATAATTCCAATGTTCCAAAAATGCCCCATGTTACACCTATTCTTCTCTCTCCCTCCTTTCAGAACCTCTGTTGACCACTTTATCTTAATGTTATAAGTTCCTCCAAAAGTGATTGGATGAGACATCTCTCATTGCTGAAGTCAATCTCCTCCATTGATTGTAGATATAATCAGCCATAGATACAATCAACTTACTAATTATTTAAGTCCACAAAATGTCCTCACAGTAACAATTAGGCCAGTGCTTGCTTGACCAAACAACCAAGCGCCATTATTTGGCCAAGTTGACAGAGGAGCATAAACATCACATGAACAAAAATCTGTAGGCACCTTTGGAACAATTTAGTTTTCTGAACTTGCATGTTGCTTACAGATCATGAAACAGCAGTAGTGGAACTATTTACAACTACTCTTCAAACATGTGCATAGTTGTCCATCTTGTGAAACAACATTGCCATTTGTAATTACTGTTCATGAAAAAAAAAATATTAGTTTATGTTCAAATCTATAATTCTATCTCTAAAACACATAATAAAATTCAATGTCTAATTTTCCACAAATCTCACTTGTTTCCCAATGTAGATAGTATGTGTAAGCAGACTTTGGAGCATTGTATATTACAATGATTATGATGAGTGTGATGAATTTCCTGATCTAGGAAGTGTTTAGGCATTCTGAATGTCCTATCTCTTACTATTCAAAAAAACAAAATAAAAGTTTTTATATAATGGTGATGGTAGCACAACATTGTGAATGCAACTAATAGAACTGAAATATATACCAAGTGCCATTAAAATGGGGAAATGTTGTGTTTTGTATATGGTACTGGAATAAAAATTTTTTTAAAGAATTCATGGAGCTGTAGAACACAAATAGTGAACCCTAAGTTAAACCATGGAGCATTCAATTATAAAAATGTGCTTCCATCATTTGTAGGAAATGTATCCCATCAAGGCGTGGTGTTAATAATACAGTGATATATGGGAATCCTGTATTTTATGCATGATTGTCTGTACACCCACCATTTCTCTAATAAAAAGCTGTAACCTTTATATTACATTTAATATAAAGTTCATTGTAAAGGTAAAGTAATATGAAAGCCAAAATTTAATGCTTGTGGTATTTCCTTCATGAACTTTGCTGTTACATAACTCAGTATATTTTTAAAACTCCTTCCTTCATGAAAAATGCATCTTTTGAATGTATTTGCTTTATGCTTACCTATTGAGAATCCAATAAAACTTAAACATTACATAGTTTTTTTAACTCTCTTTACATTGATTTTACTACCTTTCTTTAGAGTCTCTGTCTTCATACCTTAAACATACTTGTCTTTTAATATTCCAAAACTCTACTGAACCTACTTCATTATGTTATCTGTATCTCTCCATTAGAAAGTACAGTAAAGAGATCTTCATATCTAATTTATCACTTTTGTCTAATTATTTTATATATTGCCTGGCATAGTAGAGTCACCTAAGACATGTTGGTTAAGTTGTGGCATAGAAAAATCCAGAAGAAAAAAACTGACTCTTGGCATTGATATATCCTGATATGCACAAACTTTGATACTCTGTCTTTAAATGTATCTGGAATTTTCTTTCCCCTGTATTATTAACATTACTCTAAGGCAATCCAAGAGAATCTGAGTAACCACATTTAGGTTATTTTTCCATATCTGTAGGAAACCTGGTGGGATTAGGAGAAAAGGAAATACACAGCTTAGTCAAGCCTTTATCACACACATGCTTTGAGGGCTGTGGTAGGATGGCGGTGAGGTTAAGCCCCATTTGAAACGTCAAATTGAGAAGAGGGAAGATTTTGATTCTCAAACGGAATAAAGGATGCCAGGCAGATATAAACAACAGATGGACAATCTGATATAATAATGGTTTTGAAGTGTTAGTCTGTAATAATCAGAATGAAAAAGATATATTTCACTATAATCCAATTAGATAATGCTGACATTGTTAATAAATTAACATTAACTTAATAATTTGTCTAATATAAATTGATTATTAACTATTTGCCATTCACTTTCATTTTGTGTAAGTCTGTTACCTATCAGAAAATATCTGTGATTATATTGTTATTTTACTTAAAACTTTTTCCATTTTGAAAAATTAAATTAGAGGATATAGCATGGTTACATATTTTGGATATCTGGTAGAAAGCAAATATATGTCTGCAGTTAAATGGAATCATTAAATAAAATAATAGAAAATATATGTTGAAAAATTTTTTTAAGAATTATGAAAATTAACAAAATATGATCTTCCTCTTTGATTATATAGGTTATTAGATTACCTAATGCAAACATATTTTGCAAAAATTTTGAAACATAAAATATGTACAGATAGAAATAAACAAGATATTTTCAAGGACAAATATGTATACAGCCAGATACTAACTATCTGTACATCCTGCCCTTCTACTCTTTTTCTCACAGTTTCTCTTATAAGATATGTAGGTATTTATATACATACAAGACATTTTCTAAAAGACTTATAACTGACTATTTTTGATTGAAAAAAAGGAAAAAAAATCCCCTTACAGAATTTCTGAGCTAAAAATATATCAAAATCAATATTACAATCATAAGTTATTTTAAATTAGACCAAATAATTGGTAAATAATTATAAAATCTCGTGGGACAAAGACAAACCTATGTAGAGTGAAGTTAATTGAATTAAGAAAGACTAATGTATTAAAAATTTCAACTTAAGAAATTGTTTTAAAGAAGCATCAAACCAAAATAAAGAAGTGGAAATTACTAAAGGCAACACATAATTTATTTAAAACCAAGAAATGAGTAATAGAACTGACTTTTTAAAACCTGAACAGTTATTTTTTTTTCCTTTTAACCATACAATATACCTTAGAATTCACAGAAGTAAGTCAATTTAACAAATGCTTTCAACTTATATAGATGATCATTCAAAAAATTGAATACTATTCTATTTCCACTTTTTATGACCTGGTATTTACAAATAGCTTTTCCCCCCCAAAATGCTTATAATGTGGAATGACTTTGTATTTCTCCTTACTTAAAGATACATACGATCCCTTATTTCCTTTAAAATTCAAACTCAGCATCTTGACATTTTTTTCCCTTAATAAATTGTAAAATTCTCCTTTTGCCCTGTACGTTATATGAATACATTTCGTTGTAACATTCTTACCACTCCATTAAAAATACTTGTATTTGTGATTTAAGCTCTTGAAAGAACAGTTATTTTCATTAGTCTTTGCCTGCATAGGGCCTAAAGTATAGGAGGTAGTTAATTTGTATTTGTTGAATTAATAAATGAGTGTGTGTGTGTGTTTGGAGAGAGAGAAAGGGGGAGAGAGAGAGAGAGAGAGAGATTGAGGATGTGCTCTTGCTTACATGTAAATCCAATCTGACTTTCTAAGAGGACAGGTGGGAATGATGCTTATTTTTACCCAGGATAATACCCTCAAATCTGAGATGTATTTTTTTGTTATAGGTTATTGTCAGGTCTCTATTATAATCTTAAGAAAACATTAAGAAGCCTTTCATTTCCATATAAATTGTCAGCTTTTCACTTTCTAAAGAATAAAAGAAAAATGGCCCCTAATTGTGTAATGTTCTGTTTTGATGTGTATCCTTAATATTAATTATAAACAGCAAAAAAAAAACAAAACAAAGTCAGAATTTTTTGCTGGTTAGCAATAAATGAATTTGACAAAAGTTATCATAACTGACTTTGTTAAATTTACTACATTAAATTCAAATCAGGGATACACAATGTTTCATTGACCAGTGTCTCCTTTTCTACTACATGAATCACTCATTTTTCTCTTGAAACGCCTCAACACTTCATTAAAAATTCAAGGAAGACTCAGCGGTAGGTTATTTCATAAACAAAATCACGTAGAGACGGCTTGCTGTGTTCTACCTGTCTTTGGCAGGAAGTTTAAAGTACAATTTGAAATGTAGGGAAAGACCTTGCCTAAGGCTATTGATAGAAATGATTAGCCGCGCTGAGAAATTTATTTTAATCAGTAGTTTATCAAACGCGTTCGTGAAAGCCTTGCGTGTTCAGCAGTTTGATAAAGTATTCCTGTTGTTTATTCTCTTTGCAAATAGTACAAAATATTTTTTCTGAATTCCCACTTGAATTTGCCTCATTTATTTTAACTGCTGTAACTCTATAGAAAAGGGATCCTACACTAAAATAAAATAATTTTTTAATCTCTTAATTTTTAAAAAAATTCCAGTTCAGGTTAATAAAGAGACAGCAAAATTCTAATTCAAATTCTTATTTCCTGATTAAAAATGTTATATCCCAAGGCATTACCTCCCCTTACAATTCTTAAGTGAAAGTCTTTAAATACAGACAAAAAATATAATAAAATAAAACAGAGGTATTTTTTTTACCTCTGAAAGGTTCTATTATGAATTGATTTTTGTCATTGCTTTATTTAGTGTGATAATTTTATTTAGCTAGGAAAGAACTTCTAAAATATTGGTGAATTATGTAATATAAACACTTATGCTATCCATCTTGGACACACTTTTTTGTTCAGAGGAAAAAAATTTGTGGAACTAATTCCAATTGTAGTAACCAAATATTTTGTTGGAAACCAATAATTATCAAATGTTTCTGTTTGCAAATTTGTGATGTATATCATTAAATTTTTCAGTCAACTGTGAAATTGACTCATGATCTTTAATCATATCACTGGATTTTTGGATAGTTTTCTCAGTTTCATAAATAACAAACAACAGGTGTTATATTAACATCCTATATAACTTTCTGAACATGCCAATTTAAATTACATATATAAATAATGTTGTCCTGGTTTAAGTTTTGCGTGAACCCCAGAAAATGATGTTCCTAAGCTAACCTACTCCTGTGAGTGAAAGGTATGTGGGACGTTTTGGTTAGATTCGGTTGAGGGGCCTTTTGTTTAGATAACTTTTGATTAGATTGCTCCAGTTAAGGGCCTTTGATTAGATTCCAGGACTTGGGGTGGGTTCTAATCCTTTTACTAGAGTCTTATATAAATAGGACACTGAGAGGGAGAGCTGCCATTTTCTTCCTGCCATGTGAGAGGGAACTCCAGGATTGCCTACAGCCACCGAAAGACAGAGAAACCCTAAGACGCAGAGAGAGAGGTGGGAGGCTGGAATCAGAGGAACAGCCCAAGCTGAAGAGATGAGGCTCTGGGAAGAGACAAGTTCTATGACTGATCGCCACAGTTGAGCTCAGGGTAGAAAGTGAGTTTAGATGAGAAGACAGACCCTGGCTGCCATTTTACCTTGCCAGGGTACAGGAGTCCAGGATCTGACAATAGCTGGCTTTTGGTGAGACAGCATCTTGGATGATGCCTTGCTTTGGATATTATCACAGTCTAGGAAGTACAAGATTTTACCCTAATAAATTCCCATTATAAAAGGTAGCCCATTTCTGGTAATTTTGCACTGGCAGCTTTTAACAAACTTAAACAAATGTGATGCTCAAATATACATAAAGAAGGGGAAAATAAAATCATTTGCCATGTACCCTTGCTCATTTTCTTGAATTTCAACATAGTCTAGTCTTCTCTAATATATTTCTGAGCCTTAGGATTAAAAAATAATAATATGAAGAAAATAAATCCAAGCAAATGTAAGATGCAGAATTATTTCATTTAGAAAATTTAAGAGCAAGCAAGAAATTTAAATGAAAGAAACTCTTTTTGGACCCAAAAGAGATAAAAGCTGACAAGAAAATGATAAGAAGTTAACATAAGAAGGGAATAAAAGTAAAATGAGAAATCATATCAAGAAATGACTTTGAAATATGATTTTAAGCAATAGAAATTAGTCATAGCTAATATTTGGTTTGCAATTCTCCTTTTACACAAATCTACTTGTTCATTTTCTCAGTCCTGATCCCATTAAATCAGAATAGAAAATATTGAGTGCAAATATTTCAATAATTTGTCTGCTAACCAGCATCTTTTTATTTCTGCATTTCAAACAGCTGCACCCATTAAATAATCATAATTAGTGGAGGTGGGGGATTGGCTGAGAGTTTATATTTCTACAACCAGAACAAGATGACTCATCTGAAGCCTGTGTATCTGAACATTTTCTCCATTTGGTTTGTTTTCAATTGGCTGTGTCTGTTCAAAATAGTTTCCATGGTAAGCATTAGCTGGCTGTCTTATATTCAGGAATCTGAGACCAGAGCATCAGCTCAAAATTATTTTGAATGGTAAACGTTTTAGTCACACCTGGACTCTGGAATGCCAGGTCGGTCGCTGAAAATCACGTCTTCATTCTTCCTAGAGTAATGGGCATGGTCCCCATAGGAGGGTCTTAAATGCTTCCCACTGCTGGTCTACATGGCCACAGTATAGCTGAGAGGAGCCTCTTTTCTAGATCATATGCAGAGGGACATTGAACATGTTAAAAGTCCTAGTAAACTTCATTCTCTAAGTAGTTAATGAACGTGATTGACCCAGGTATCCCTCTTAGCCCCTGTTCCAGAACCTGTCCCAATCATACCCTGGGGAGGACTGGCTAACCCACATGCCATCCCATCTGGGCTAAGCATTTCCCACCAGAAGGAAAACAGCCAATGAGGTGGCTAAGACCCAGTTCAGCTTAGCCCCTTTGAGATGGTCCATGGACAACCTTTCCTCACCCAGGACCTGGAAACCAGGTTCAAATCAAAACTTGGCAAGAAAACAAGCCTCTCTCTCAATTAGAGCCAAGATGGAAGGAATTTTACTCTGTATTTTCTGATCACTCCCACAGCCATAGCTATTATAGTTAAAGGAATTTCCAGCTTGGTGCACTTATCCTGAGTAAAGCCAGCTGCCCAGGGAAGTACCAGCTCACCAGAAGCACCTGACAGAATGTACAAGTGCCAATCATTGGATGGCCTAAAATACCTTTTCAAGAGACAAAGCTAAGTAGTGTCTATGTCAAAGCCAACTGTTCCCTCTAACTCTAGCCCAGATTCCTATTGCTAGGGGGAAGGAAAACCAGACACCCCTTAAGAAACCTTGTCTGTTTTCACTTCCTGTAATATCTCCCTATGTTATAACTAAAACGGCAATGCCTCTTCTCATTCATCTCCTCTACCATAGGAACTGATATTGGCAATTTATATCTAATCCTGTTGTCTATTGCAATTTCTCCCTAGAATTAACTGACAGCATAAAATAACTGAAAGAAGACTACTGTTTCCCATCAACTTCAGGAAGATGCAGCCTTTACAGGCACCTAGCATTTTCTACTTTTGTGGTCCAGTATCCTCTTAGTTGGACAATATATTCTCAAAGTTCTAATCAAGTTTATTTCTTCCAGAATCAATATCTTGTTAGCCAAATGGGGACTTCATCCAGCTTCACCCAGGATGCCAGATCCATCTTCCTCCAACCGAGATAGAACAGCCAGATGGTTTTACACCTTGTCAGGTAAGGCCTACTGCCCCTAACCAGCAGGAAGTAGTTACAGAAGAATGACCATCTCCCTTCAGCACCCCTTTATGAATAAAGGTGTAAACTCTCTAAGGGAAGAATGAAACCGGCTAGTAAGATAGGGAATCAATAGATGGATCTGGAACCTGGCAAGAAGTCCACGTGGATAACGATACCCCCAAGATGGCTGCTGGAAGACTCTCGCGAGAATCCCATTCAGAATGAGGTTTCCTCTGGAAGCCAGAAGAAGCCCCAGATATTCTCCAGGGACATTATCATTGGGCCCTTCCAGGTGATTGATGGGTGGGGTAATCAATCAAAACAGAAAACAGATGGAACTTCTCCTATGCCATTAGCAAAGGGGCAGAATAATTAATGGTTCAAAAAGCAAGCACAAAGGCTGAATAGCTCTCTCTCTCTTGCCTTCTTTGCCCTGCTCTCGCATTCCCTGCCACCCCACACACACCACCCCCCGGGCCCCCAGCATGGATCAGCACACAAGTAAAACCTGGGCATTTATAGTTTGTAGTGGGAAATTGTAGTCTGTAAGTCAGTCCTCTTTATCAGTCTTCAGCCCCTTCCTCTCTCTGCGACCCATGATCTGTTATTTTCTCCCACTTCTCTTCCCTATCTACCTTAATAAATTAATGGCCTTATCAATCCGACATGCTCTTGAAATTCATTTCTGCATCATAGTCAGGAACCTAGACAAAATCCAGTAACAAAACCACACTATCAACCAATCTGCACTTACATCTTCTAGGATTTCATGGGCTACCCAGAGCATTGGTGGGTGCCAGGGATTTTGATGAGTCATGGGAATGGGTGGTGATCATTGAAGTCTTAACTAAGAAAGTGCTCTTTGAATGGAAATCTAAAGAGTGAAATGCATTGATCATGAGGTGTGTAAAGAGTGATACTAGCTTTATAGGAGGGAAAAGGATATAGAAAGGCTTTAAGCCCCGAGAAAATATGAAACACACTCAGAGGTTAGATAACATCCTGGGGGCCCTGGTTTGCAGAAGTTCCGGAGAGAGGTCAGGTGAAGGCTGTAGTGATAGGCAAGCCACAAATAGTGCAGGGATTTGTAGAGTGTGGCCTCTAGGGGGATAGAGGTTCGATCTTAATCTTAAAATTTTGAGGTGCTAAGAAATTTAAAGAGGATAGCAAGGCTATAGCAGTTTGCATACTTTATGATCCTGATAGTGTAGAAAATGCATTGAGATTGGGATAAGAATAAAATAAGAGATACTCAAGAGGAATCTATCATGAGACATTGTGATCATTTAGAACAAGGTGGCAACAAAAAACAGATTCTTAAACAGAAATGTTTAAGAGATAATATTGGCAGAATACTTTGGCTGTCTGCTACTACTAATGCCTGCCGATTGAACACTACTTGATAGATCTAATCGCTTCAGATCTTAAAGATTCATGTTTATCTGCTTATATTAAAATGTAATAATATGGAAACTTTCTGTTTGAGAATCAATGCACATTCCTTAGTTTTTGGTTGCGTGGGCATGCCCATTTGTTCTCAACTCCCAGTGTGCTTTCACTTTTCAGATCTGAGTTCACACTGCAACCTTTTTCTCTTGCTTCAATTAGTAGTTTTAAACTTAGACTCAGTCCTCTAATTTGCCCTTTCTTAATGACACAGATGTCTGAACACCAAACCAGCAAACTATGTTTATGTTTTCTGCCTGGCTTGCAACTGTAATGATTACCAAGCTAATGAAACCAAGTACTATAATTGTTCATCAGGCAAGTTCAGAGCTAGAGTTATTCACTTGTGTTAAAGCAATAACTGGCAAAGAAATTTTCTCACTACTGAGGATGAATTTTGATAAAGATATTAAGAAACCTTAGTGTTCATCAACATTGGAATACCACAGAGTTTATAGTGCTAGATGTTTTTGTTTCCCCAGAGAGGAGGACACTTTGTTGACAGGAGAGCTATGCATTTTGAGAAAGAAGTAGCTACACACCACAACCATTATTACATTCTAATAATTTACAACTATTTTTATACTCTACCACCACAGCAAACCTGTAGAGATGTTTTGATATTTTATTCACATCTGAAAGTTGAGAACACTGGATCACAGAAACTTAAGCAACATTTTTGATGAAATTGAGTCAATTTGAATAGTGAAGGGAGAAAATCTTTCAAAAAAGCTACTTGGCTTAATGTAATATAGCCATCAAGTTTTCACAAGGAGATCTCCAACCAAGGCCCAGAATCTGTATCAATGGCATAGGATTATTTCAGCAATATAATTTCCTGGTGTTTTAGTCATCCAAAGGGGTGCTGATGCAAAATACCAGAAATCAGTTGGTCTTTATAAAGGGTATTTATTTGGGGTAGAAGTCCACAGATACCAGGCCATAAAGCGTAAGTTTCTTCCCTCACCAAAGTCCATTGCCATGTGTTCGAGCAAGACAGCTGCTGACGTTTTCCAGGGTTCAGGCTTCTTGAGTTCCTCTCTTCCCCGGGCTGCGTTTCTCTCTGGGCTTAGCTCCTCTGTTTCCTCTACAAGGTCAGCTGTAGACTAACTATCAGGTGAACAGCTTGCTTCTCTTCTCCTGGGGCCTTCTCTCTAACATCAAATCTCCAACATCAAAACTACTTCCACTGTCCTTTGCCTTGCCTTTTATATTTGATTCCCCCACCCACCAAGGGAGGGGTGGGGCTCAATGCCCTACTGATGTCGTCCAATCAAAGCCCCAATTATAACTTAATCATGCCCAGATAAACAGACCAGTTTACAAGCATAATGTAATATAGATTTTTGGAATTCATGATTACATCAAACTGCCAAACTGCAACCCTCTGAATTCCAAAATATATTACAATATTCAAAAAACCTTAAATTAGTGACAATGCAAGTTCAAAATCATATCATAATCAGTTTAAAGAAATACAGTTTCTCTTCAGGCAAAATCCCATCTGCTATAGTCCTCTGAAACTTACAAAACCATATAACTGCTTCCAATATACAAATGGAAAGACAAAGGGTAAACATTTTCATTATCATAAGGAGAAACTGGGATTTTAAACATGAGTCATGGGTCCTCTACAGTCAGTAAAACTGCAGGGCATCCTCCATTCAATTTCAAAGTCTGAGAGTCATTCTTAAGATGATGGTTTCTTCTCTTTGGGGCCACATGGGGACCAACCCTTTCCAAGGCTTGCCCAAGGACCATTTTCTTGGTTCTACCCTCATTAAACATCTGGGTGTCAACCAAGCTCCAGACCTCACACTCCAAGAGTGTTGGGGGTGATTGCCACACCTTACCCAATCTTTGGGTTAGAGTCTTAGCCCCCCTAGTACAGTGAGGTGAAGACAACATTCCCCCTCACCTTTGGCATACAGGTTCAACCCTCTCAGAGCAATGGGTTTACCACCTGGCCTTCTCTAATGCATGGGGAACAGGAGCACCCCTCTCAGACCTATGGGGTGCTGACCTTAACCGCCCTAATCTTTGAGGAATGTGTTTCACCCTCCCTGTACCCTGGGGAAGCAAAACTCTTCTTGAACATCGGGTGGGAACATCCACCCTCTTCAACTGCTGGGACAAACTCACCCTCTCTGCACCCTGGGGCAGTAAAACTCTTCCAGAACATAGGGTGGGAACATCCTCCCTCTTCAACTGCTGGGGCAAACTCACCCTCTCTGCACCCTGGGGCAGCAAAACTCTTCCAGAACATAGGGTGGGAAATCCACCCTCTTCAACTGCTGGGACAAATTCACTCTCTTTGTACACATGGGTGGGGCTCCTTTCTTCATCCAAGGTGATGCCTTAATTCCTGATCTTAGCTTCCATGGTTTTCTCCTTAAAGCTGTTTCTTCTTCAGTATCTCCTTTTCATGTCCTTTTTGTCCAAGCAAACAGTGGTTTTCTTCATACAATGCCCTCAAAAATGTTGTTGGTTTAGCAGGCAAGAAGCAGGGGTCCAAGCCATCAGACAGTAAGACTTTCCATAAGTCTTCAGTGATAACTGCATCTTCAATTCTGATTTACAAGTTCCAGCTTTAGCTAAGTCTTCAAATGGGGCACTTTCATCTGAAAACTTGATTTCTAGAAACTTGGAAGTTCCAGAATCAGTTTCTGCTTTCTTTGTGCCCAAAAGTTCAGTCCTTAGTGTATTTCTCTCTTCTAGTATTTTGCTATAAGCTGCAAGGAGAAGCCAAGTCACATTCTCTTGAGTTTACCTTGGAAAGTTTTTCAGCTAAATGCACCAGTTTGCCATTTTCAAATTCTATCTTTCATATAACACCAGGAGTTAATCTTGCTAAGTACTCTGCAACTTTAAAACATGGATCGCCTTTCCTCCAGTTTCCAATAATAGTTTCATCATTTACTTCTAAGGCGTCATAGAAAGTCTCTTTAGCATCCGTATTACCATCAACAGTCTCTTCAAAGTGATCTAGACCTTTTCCATCAAGCACTTCACAATTCCTCAAAAAAATACCCCTTATCCATTTATAAAACCATTCCAACATTTTGTTAATTGCAAAAGCACTTCCCCACTCCTCAGTACCAAATTCTGTATTAGTCAGCCAAAGGGGTGCTAATGTGAAATACCAGAAATGGGTTGGTCTTTATAAAAGGTATTTATTTGGGGTAGAAGTCCACAGTTACCAGGCCATAAAGCATAAGTTTCTTCTCTTACCAAAGTCCATTGCCACGTGTTGGAGCAAGACAGCTGCCGACGATTGCCAGGGTTCAGTCTTCTTGGGTTCCTCTCTTTCTGGGGCTGCATTTCTCTCTGGGCTTAACTCCTCTGTTTCCTCTACAAGGTCAGCTGTAGACTTTCAGGTGAACAGCTTGCTTCTCTTCTCCTGGGGTCTTCTCTCCAAAATCAAAACTCCAACATCAAAACTATTTCCACTGTCCTTTGCCTTGCCTTTTATATTTGATTCTACCACCCACCAAGGGGTGGGGTTCAACACCTTACTGAGGTCACCCAATCAAAGCCCCAGTTATAACTTAATCATGCTCAGATAAACAGACCAGTTTACAAGCATAATCTAATATAGATCTTTGGAATTCATAATTACATCAAACTGCCAACCTGCAACAATTCCGCACCCACTAAGGGGTGAATCTCAACACCCTATTGAGGTGGCCCATTCAATGCCCTAATCATAACTTAATCATGCCCACATTAACAGACCAGTTTACAAGCATAATCCAATATCTATTTTTGTAATTCATAGCTATATCAAACTGCCAAACTGCTACACCTGGTATTAATTTTTCTTTTCAAAATGGCTTGCTTTTCTATTTCAGACCTGCTTCAATAATCACTTTTCTATGACTCTTATTCACTGACATAAAAATTGCAGGCACTCTAATGCAGTTTTCTTTTTAAATTAATGCTTATATTTAATAAACAATTCCTGTTTATTGTAGAGCAACTAGAAAATACATATAGCAAGCAAATAAAAAGCTATCCATAATATCAGTACTCCAAAATAAACTTAGGGAATATATTTACATGTGTTGATGTAAATATATGTAAATGTTTAGATTTGGGTTGTGTGTATGTGTGTGTGTGTGCGTGTGTGTAAGAATGAGATCATGCAATAGATACAAATTCGAAACATTTCTCCAATGATAATATATTATAAACTCATGTAGCATGATGTATATATTTACATGATTGATTAATAGTTGTCTAGTTCACCTAGATTATTTCTGACAATATTTACTTTAAATACTAATATTTATTTTAGCTGTGTTCTTCATTATTAAGTTTATGCAGAGGCAACTTATTTTACCACAAAACCTTCACAGAAAGTACCAAACTGTGAGGAGGCATGGATCAATCTTGTTTGGAAGAATAATGTTATAGAGATTTCCCATGTCATACAGAACTCAAATACTCAATACTTAAATTTAATAACAACAGTCAATCCTACTCAGCAGGGTAACACTTTGAGGAAATAATATTTTTTCCTTTCAGATTTTAGTAGTTGGGGAAGATTGTATTTCCTTCTCCATCTGATAAACTCCTACACATTCTTCAACACCAATTTTTGAATGTCCATTTCTATGGTCACCCTTCTCAGTCTCTTCTGAGGGATTAGATAGTTCTCTACATATACATTCAAACAATCTCCATTACTAACTTTATCATCCTACCTAGTTAATTTCTTCCTCAAGATTGTTTGTTCCGTTACTGCAGGGACCATGTTTATCCATTGCTGCCTTCTCAACCTCTCTACAATATTTGGCACAGAGCCGTAATAGGTTTCTGAAGGTCAAAGGTGTTCTGTCACACAATGGGCTGGTATTCCCCACACATATCAAAACATTTGTCTGAGGCGTTTCAACATTTACTTTCATTCCCTACGGTAAACTGCAGCTGTTCTAAGCTCCCCAGTAAAACTCTTTCTTTTTCCTCAAGAATGATTCTTTGGGAACACCAGATCTTTCCTATGATTCAGGAACTAAACAGTTATTATCCAGTGGTAGAACAAAAAGGTCTATAGGAACTATCTGCTCCAGCACAGACCTTTCTTGGTTCTCTGATTTCTATCACTCTTCAGTTGATAATTTTTTTTTTTTTTTGAGGTACTTGGATCAGGGAGTGAACCCAGGACCTCATATATGGGAAGCCGGCGCTCAACAACTGGGCCATATCAGCTCCCATGAGTTGCTTATTTAGTTTGTTTGCTTGTTGTTTGTTTTTAGGAGCACAGGAAACTGAACCGGGGACCTCCCAGGTGGGAAACGGGCGCTCAAACGCTTGAGCCACATCTGCTTCCCAATAATTTTTAATATAACTTCTGCTTATAGATATGGCACATTACACTGTCTGATGAAGTATGATCACATTGACCAAATTAGAGTAATATCAATATTAGAGCTTTGAGAAGACACATCCAGTGATGTATGGTGTTCTTATTGTTTTGTTTTAGTTTGTTTGGGTTTGGGTTTCCAAACTTTCTGAAAAATAATAAAAACCACAATATTAAAAATAACATCTTTTTTTCTGTCCACATCAATCACCGATCTGTGATCATCTATACTTTTAGGCCCACTGAATTTTAAGAAAACTTGACAAAAGCAGTTCCTATTAAATAAGTAAATGTAGTAAGTGCAAGGTGTGTTGGGGTTACTTATTCTTTTTGAGTTCCTGAACTGAGTAGAATATTACATAAGTAACTGGCAATATTTGAAGTATGGAAGAGAGGTGGCATGTTTATGGACAGCTGAAAATAATTCTAGAGCATGGGAAGCCTTTGAGATCATTTTCCTGATTAGACTTTTAAAATATTTGCTATTAACTAATAATAGCAAATATAGCTGAGATCTGTGCTTTTTATTATTCTTTTCAATGAAAAAAAAATTGAGAATTAGTTGTGTGTATAAACATGTAGTTTAAACTATCATGCAAGAAATTTCAATCCTATTGCACATGTAGTTCATTGGAGTTTTTATAACATTGCTGAAGCTCTTCTTGTATACAATGAATTTTTACATAGCATGATCCAGTTAGGTCTTAGCACAATATATACTTTCCATTAACAAATTTAATATTAGAACCATCTACATTCCCAGACTTATATAGAGGGCTTTATTCTGCATGAAAATCAGAATGAAACAAAAGTGCAATCCTTTGGAATGCATTATAAAACATTGTGGTTTTTTTCAAGTCTCTGAAGATAATTTTCTTATAACTCACTTATCTAACATGGCTAGTAATGTTAAACATCTCTTACATCTTTTAAAAATGTTTATTAATCATTTGTACATTCTGCAGAGCTGATTAGGCATTAGCTATTATTTCTAGAGGTCTTAAAGTTGGTTGCAGTGAGAAGAGAGAGAGAAAATAAAAGAAGCTTTGGAAACGTGTAAAGGAAATAGAGTAGGGAAAAAATGGCAACTCCTATTCCCAGATCTGACTTTGGACTTGGCAAACTTCCTTCCCTTAAGCCAGATTCTTTCACTACAACCCATCAGGGTTCTTCAAGCCAGATCCATTCTCTTAGGGTTTGACTCCTTTTCTCTCAAATATTGACTAGGATCTCATTTCCCAGTAATCATCCTTAGAGAAATTCCAGTGGAGGGAGGAACATTCTAGACCATGGGGCTTTCTCACATGGAACACCTGAGCACGGCATGTTTCTGAAATGATACTTATGCTTCACATTTTAACACAATTTTGACGTGAATACTACTACTTTAGAATTTGTGATAACAAATTCTGGGATACAAAATACTGTATTTTACTCATAAATTGCCACTATTGCTTCATTAATTATTTGCAGCCAGCCATTAATTCCTAGTGATTAATTCCAATGTTATAACTCCATTTGGTTTACTCAAAGCAGTTTTCCCCTTGTGACTAAATACTTAAGGTATTAGGACATATGAAAACAAAATCATTTTATATCCAAATATTAAATTTTCATATCTATCAGAGAGAGACAATATCATTGGCTCACAGAAATACTCCAATTTCTAGAATGCATTACATGAGGGTAGCAAGTATTAAATTTCTAGGTTCTCATACAGTCTACATGAAATACCAGTCCACTTAATGGACCAATGGCAATTTTGTCAGTGCTCACTAAGTTTTCTTAGGAAAGGAGCACTGACTATGGAATGCATTCATAGTATAAATTAATTATATTATATCATTCCACTTTATGAAGAAATCTTTATTTGCATTTCAACTATTAAACACTATCCCCCATAAAGACAAGGTGCAAAATTGATTACAATTCATACATAATAAGCATATAAATGATTTTGAAAGGCTAAGGCTAGTTTTTTTCAATAAGGCTACCTTACTGTGTTTGTAATAAATAAGATTTGTTGTAAATTCTAATTGAAGATTTTAAGGGAATATTCACAAATTTTCTCTCTATTATTGCATGTGTTGATTTCTAATTGAAATATAACATTTATTTCTTAAAAACGGTGAGAGAAGAGGACTCAAATAATGAAACTGTCAATTTATGAACTAAAATTTTTAGTAGAAAAAAATTATAAATGATGTTGTTTGAATTTACTGCTTTATTTGGTTGCCTTAGGTGAGTCTATTTTACAGTTGAGCAAAAATCTTCAAAATATTTGATATCTGGATTATAATGGGATCCCTAAAGCTGTTGCTAACAGACCCTAACGTTTCAATAGTTTTTTGTTTTTTTTTTTTAATCTGTTCATTCTATTGTTTAATATCTACTGTTATTTCATTTTCTCTTGTTTAAGATATCTGATAAACTTCCAGTTTCAGGGCCTATTTGTATATGATGTTTTTATCTCTTTTTTGCTTAATTAAGTATTTTAAGCTGTATCTTGCATTTTATTTTAATGTCCTTAAAACTATCAAACTTTGTTTTTAATTTGCTTTGAAAAATATTCAAATTAGAATTTGCATTAGCCATTCATTGTGTTGGTAATAATCAGCAGAATGAAATGGTAAATACTAGGAAATGTGTCTTTTATGGTTGGATAAACCCATCAATAAGGAACAACAAAAAAAGAATGCCACTCTATTTTTAATAAGCTTGAGAAAACATCTGTCTTACTATAAACATCATACTTCACCAACCATGTAAGAATTTATTTCCATTGTCATAATTGTGTTAGTTGAAAAATGAGTTTTACCAACTTGCAAGTTACTTAGTGTTCTCATTAAAGGAGGTTTTCGATGAAAGTCAATGTACTGCAACAGATAATTTTATACAGTAGAAGTTTTACAACTAGGAGCTAGAAGTTCCATTACTATTTCTGAAGTGCTTAGATATTACAACATAAAGATAGTTAACGGAACTGATGACTTATAAAAATCCTCAGTATAAGAGAGCAGGAAAAGACAGAATTTGAAATCTAGGACTATAACTCTTTTGCATTGTCAAAGTTAAATGGAAACTAGAGTTAATTGCATTAGGGAAAAAGAGTAGGAAACTTACTCAGCATGTGACAAAGAAACAATTAAAAAAAATAGAAATTTATTATATTAAGTGGGTTTAAAGAATTCCTTTAACCTCCTGTTCAAGTGTTGATAGGTTATTGACATATTCAGAGGTTAGGGATTCAAACAACAGCATATTCATATGATATTCATATTCTATATTTTAACTGAGAGGCACAGATGATTATAAATATTTTAGGGTATATTTCAGTGAATGGGTGGTTTACAAAGTGAGAGAAAACTTTTGGATGATGTGACATTTATTTGCATTCTGAAGAAGGAAGCAAGAGGCACATTAGAATGATTGGGTAGGAAAATAGAGAAAATACTAAGTATGGCAATGAACATGATGGATTAATTGAAATAAGAAATAACCTTTATATTTTAGGTCAGGGGTTCTTAACTAGGGGTCCTTGTGCCTGAATTGAAATTCAAAAAACATTATTTTTGAGAGGTGTTGGTGCAGGTGTGATATATTTATTAAATGATACACAGTATAGTGTGGACTTAGTAAGGGGTCCGTTGTTCTCACCTGACTGGCAAAGGGGTCTGTGGAACAAAAAAGGTTAAGAACCCTGTTTTAGGGGGTGATTGAAAAAAGCAAAAAAGGATAAAGTTTAAGGAAATAATAATTTAAATGTGAATTACAGGGCTCTGAATATTTCATTACAGTAGATCCTCATTATTCTGTATTTGCAAATTTACCTGTTCTTTAAAATGTATTTGTACCCAAAAATCAATACTTGTAGCACTTTTGCAGTTATTTATGAAATGCAAAGAGCAGTGAAAAATTTGAGACACCCAATGTACAGGTTTCCTGCTAAGGTGACACAAGAAGACATTCTGCCTTCTTGTTTCAGCTCTCATACTGTAAACAAGTGTCTTTTTCACAGTATATTTTGTTCCATATTTTGCATTCCAAGAAGGCAGTGAACTGGTACATAGCATTTCTGAAATCCAGTCTGCCATATGTTGCCTGGTCTCCTACTCAAGGGATAGGGAATATTTCTTAAATAAGTCAAGTTTTTATCCTCAGATATGGTTCCCTAATTCATGTTTTAACTTGACCCTTGAAATCCTTTGGGTCTTTGCACTGTTCTCCGAGCAGTCTTTCATAATAAGTAGCTTATATTGATGCTAACTAGCTTTCTTAGACTGATTCTGGTGGATAGAAATTAGATTGAAGTCTTTTCATTGGTTGTTTTGCTGTTTAAAATGCCTCCCACAGGTAGAGCTAAAGTGTTGCCTATTGTTGATAACCACAACAAAACTGTGATGTGCCTTAGGAAGAAAATACATGCTATATGCCATAAATTCAATTTTCATAAACCAGTGATATATAATGAATAAGGTGTCTTTAAAAAGACACATATATAGCACAAAGCTATTTATTGCTCAGTTAATGAAAATGATGTGACCAGGGCTTGCAGGAACCTAATCCTTTGTTTCTCCTAAAAACAATGATATTTGCTAACTCAAGGGTTTTGTTGACTGTATAGAAATAGATCATCTGAAAACTTGTTGGCTTAAAACAAGAATCATTTTGTTTGTTCACAATTTTGATGACACAGTAATTTTGAATTAACTCAGCTATTTTTAATCTTTTTTTCATCTTTTCCCTATTTTTGCTTTTGTCTGGGGTCACTCTTATAGCTATAGTTATGGCTCTACTGATTTATCTAAGGCATAAGCTGAAGCTGTACAATTCTGCTTCTTATGCTCTCTTTGGGGTTCAACTGAGATTCTCAACTGCAGCCCCACATTCCAAGAGGGCCATGAACTGGTACAGAGCAGTTCTGAAATCCAGTCTGGCCCATGTTGCCTGGTCTCCATACTCAAGGGACAGAGAATGTTTATTGACTAAGGTTGAGTTTTTATCCTCAGATATGGTTCCCTAATTCACATTTTTCCTTGGCTCTTGGCAAGTCCTTTGGGTCTTTGTTCTGTTCTCTGTACAATCTTTATAATAAATAGTTTGTATTGATGCTAACTTGCTTTCTTAGACTGATTCCAGTGGGTAGAAGTTTGATTTAAGTTTTGTTTCTTTTTTTTCATTTTGAACTTCCTTGATCCTTATTAGTCCAATTTGCAAAACTCCCTTAAAAACATTGAGAGCCTTCTACGTATCAGCTTATAACTCATTTTATCATGCAAAAGTCAAATCAATGTGTCTCTATTTTGGGGTATGTGTCTGGGTGCTGGGGAACACCAGCCTTTTATCTCAGAAGACTTTTACCTAGCTGAGAATATCTACTTGACACCACCTTAAATCGTTCTTAGAGATTATTATGTCTGTGAGTTAGAGCTGGAATATCATAATTAGAATTTTGTTATAATTAATTCCTATTATATTAAAATTATTATTTCCATCTATAAATAAATAAATAAATAAATAAAGCTTTTTCCACACGCTCCCAAATTTAGCATTTTATGGAGAAATCATTTGTTACTTTGATAAATTCTCGCAGTCTGGAATGTCTAGAAATAAGAACAGCTCTGTTTTCCCACCTAGCAATACGATGATACACAAAATTTCTTTTAAATTCTATTGGAAAACTTAAATTTTTCATAAGTAGAAGTCTCAATTAACACATTCCACAGCCAGTTTATAGAGTTCTTTAGCTAAATTCTACCTCCTAAATTACCACAGATGATGGTTCTGCCCACTGTTCACTACAACATAATAAGAATATCATCTTTCTTCAGACTTCAGCTGTCCCTTCTTCAGTCTTCATCACTACTTGGATACCATGCTCGGCTCATTAAACAACATCCATTTGCCACCAAGTCCCAAACCTGAGGTCACAAGTTTTAGATTTCTCTTAGGGAAGCAACTGCTTTTGAGCACCAAAAATAGATCCCTTATCTATTTTTTGATGAAAAAAAACACACACCAAATCTTATAGGTTTAAAACAGTAACTATTTTGTGGGAGAGAAATTTGTCTTGAGCAAAATGGGGTAGTTGTTTTGATGGTGTCACCTGGGGTCCTTCATGCAGCCACGATGATTTGGTGATTCACATGGAGGATGGTTTGTCTCATGGCCCTGACTAAGGCTATGAGTTTCCTCCACATGGTCTCACATTCCTTCAGGTTAGCCTGAGGTTCTTTAGATAACGGCATTGTCTTTCTGGAGAGCAAAGCCAATGTTGCAAGCGTTCATGAGTTCTGTATTAGATTCTTAAGGCTGCAGTAAAAATGTACCACAAACTGGGTGACTAAAAACAACAGAGATATATTCTCTTACAGTGCTGAAGGCTAGAAATAGGAAAACAAGGTATTGGCAGGGAAGGGCCACGTGATCCCAGTTAGGCAGCATAACTTCAGTCTCTACTGTCATCTTCACATGGCAGTTTTCCCTCTGCATCTGTCTCCATCCAAATTTCCCTCTTCTTATAAGGACAACAGCAATATTGGGATAAGGGCCCACCTTATTTCTATATGAACTTAACTAATTACTTCTGAAAAAAACCTAATTTCAAATAAGGTCACATTCTAACGTTCTGTGTGGACATGAATTTTGGGGAACCCAACTCAACCAAGCACAAGGTCAGTGGTGCTTTGGAGCAGAAAAGTGGTCTAAAATTTAGTCCATTCCTGTGGTGTGACTCCATTGAAAGTAGACCTTTTGATGAGGTTATTTCAGTTAAGAAGTGACCCACTTTAATCAGGACAAGGAGCAGCCAGAAGCTGGTATTCATTGGCACCTGGAAGAGAATGGAGAGAAAAAGTGAGGCCTCCATGCACATTGCCATGTGACAGAGGAGCCAAGGACCAAGTATAACTGGCTGCCATCCCAGAATGCCAGTCTTTGGGAAGAAAGCATCACCTTCATGATGTCTTGATTTGGACTTTCTTTTAACCTTAAAACCATGAGCTAATAAATCCCCATTGTTTAAGGCAACACATTGCCTGGGATTCAGTTAAGCAGCCAAGGAAATGAAATGAAAGTTGTAAAACATCACTTTGGCTAAATTCCAGTCATCAAAATGAGTCACAATGTCAGCTTCGATTCAATCGTTGAGAAAATAGAGACAATTAGAGAAGTGGAAAATCTTAATGTAAAAAGCACTGCATACATGGGTGGGGGGAATTGTTGCAAACATCTTTATAAATAATCTACCATAAGAAGTAAAATTAAGAATGAATATTGGTAGGATATATGATATTAGAAGGGAATGTGTTGAAGGCATGTATGTCTGTAAGTAATGGATGCAATAATTCTGGTAAAATATAAACAGAAGCTAAGCTAGTATGGTGGGGAATATAAAACTGATGAAAGCGTGGATGAGATAAAAGTGCCTGGACAGAATTTATTAAGAGTAATGCTTCTGTAATTTGTTCAGCTACCTTTTTCAATAATTTTATTTATTTGAGTTTGAAATAAAGCTACTTAAAAATACAAACCCCATTAAGATAACTGACATACCCCTACCCCACCCCCCATATACCCAAATCCACCAATATGAACTTTTTTCTACATTTTTTGTATTTCCATCTATAAGTCTCATTTATTTTGATACCAACTTAACTACAAGAGTGTACACAATCTATTTCCCCACAACCCTTTGAAACCCCCCATATATAATTTTGTTACAATTATGTGTATGACTACAAAACAACTGATTTATTATTACATTTAAGCATTTGCCTTTTATACCCTCTGGGAAGTAGAAAGTGGAGTTTCAAACCAAAAATGCAACAGTACTGGCTTTCCCTCACTGGAGATCTTAATTTTCTTTATATGGCTTCAATCTATTGTCTATTGTCCATTCCTTTAAACCTACAGAACTGTCTACCACATGTCTTGTAGGGCCAGACTAATTGTGACAAAGTCCCTCAACTTTAGTTTATCTTTGTACCCCTTAATTTCTCCCGCATATTTGAAAGACAGTTTTGCTAATATAAAATTCTTTGTGGCAATTTTTTTCTTTGTCTTCAGCACGTTAAATATGTCATCTTACTGCATTCATGCATACTTGGTTTACAACGAGAAAATGGCATTTAATCTTATTGAGGATCCCTTGTATGTGACACATTGCTTCTCCCTTTCAGAATTATCTCTTTATCTTTGGCATTTGACAGACTGAAATTCTAACAGCATCATTTATAATTTATTTTTTCTACTAAAAACTTCAGATTAAAAACTGATAGTTTTATGATTTGAGTTCTCTTTTCTCACCAATTTAAGAAAATATATTATATTTCAATTAGAAATATTCACATGCAGTAATAGAGGGAAAATTTGAGAATATTCCCTTAAAATCCTCAACTAAAATTTTACATCAAAATCTTATTTATCCAGGTGTGGATTATTTAACACAGGTGTGGGGAGAGATTTCACAGGTAGTCTGATTTAAAAAGCTAGCCTTAGCTATTCAAAATAATTTATGTACTTATTACATGTGAACTGTACACTAGGCTTAATCAATATTGCACCTTTTCTCTATGGGGGTTAGTTTTAATAGTTGAAAAGCAAATAAAGATTTCTTCTAAAGTGGAATGATATTGTTAATTTATGCCATGAATGCATTCCATAGTCAGTATACATTTTCTAATAAAACCTTGGGAACACTGAGAAAATTGGTATTGGTCCTTTAAAGTGAACTGGTATTTCATGTAGACCATATGAGAACCTAGAAATTTAAGACTTGCTATCCTCATGTATTGCGTTCTGGAAATTGGAATATTTCTGAGAGCTAATAATATTGTCTCTCAGACAATTTTGAATATTTAATATTTGTAGGTATAAAATTATTTTGTTTTCAAATATCATAATACCTTAACTATTTAATCACAGAGGGAAAACTGCTTTGAGTAAACCAAATGGAGTTAAGAGGTATCATCAGTAATTAATAATTTGCTGCAAATAATTAACGAAGCAATAGTGGCAATATATGAGCAAAATACAATACTGTGTATCCCAGGGTTTATTATCAGTAATGTTAACGTAGTAGTATTCAAGTCAAAATTGTATTAAAATGTGAAGCATAATTACCATTTCAGAAACATGCCATGCTCAGATGTTCCATGTGCAAAAGCCCCATGGTCTAGAATGTTCCTCCCTCCACTGGAATTTCTCTAAGGATGATTACTGGGAAATGAGATCCTAGTCAATATCTGGGAGAAAAGGAGTCAAACCCTAAGAGAAAGGGTCTGACCTGAAGAACCCTGGTAGGCTGTAGTGAAAGAATCCGGCTTAAGGGAAGGAAGTTTTTCAAGTCCAAAGTCAGATCTGGGAATAGGAGTTGCCATTTCCTCCCTACTCTATTTCCTTTACACGTTTCCAAAGCTTCTTTTATTTTCTCTCTCTCTTCTCTCCTGCAACCACTCTAAGACCTCTAGAAATAACAGCTAATGCCTAACCAGCTCTGGGGAAAGCACAAATGATTAATAAACACTAAGAAAAAAGATGTGAGAGATGTTTAACATTACTAGCCATGTTAGATAAGTGAATTATAAGAAAATTACCTTCAGAGACTTGAAAAAAACCACAATGTTTTATAATGCATTCCAAAGGATTGCACTTTTGTTTCATTCTGATTTTCAAGGCAAAATAAAGCTGTCTATGTGTATCTGAGAATGTAGAGGTTTCCAATTTCAAATTTGTTAATGGGAAAATTTTGTTGTAATAAAACATAGCTCTATGTTCCTGCTTAAATATTCATTGTATACCAGAAGATGTATAGCAATATTATAAAAAACCAACCAACTAAACATGTAATAGGATTGAAATTACTTACATGATAGTTTAAACAACATGTTTATATACGCAACTACTTCTCAATTTTTTGCATTGTAAGGAATAAAACAACCCACATTCCAGCTTGGGTTATTAGTTAAGAACAAACATTTTAAGTCTAACAGGGAAAGGATCTCAAAGTCCTCCTATGCTCTAAAATTATTCTTAGCTATTCATAAACCTGCCACCTCTCTTCCCTACCTCAAAAATTGGTAATACTTAGGTAATATTCTACTCAGTTTAGGAACTCCTAAGGAATAAGTAACCCCAGCACGTCTTTTACTCTCCTCTTTTGCTCATTTAATAAAAACTGTTTTTGTCAAGCTTTCTCAACTACACCATTTTACATTGCCATCAGCAGTGAATGGTGGTTCCCACTTCTCTTCATCCTCTCCAACATTTTTAACTCTTCTGCAGTTTTTAAATAGGAGCCATTCTGGTGGGTGTGAAATAGTATTTCATTGTGGTTTTAATTTGCATTTCCCTGATGGCCAATGATGTTGAACATCTTTTATGTGCTTTCAGGCTATTTGTATATCTTCTTTAGAGAGATGTCTATTCAAGTCTTTTGTTCATTTTTTAAGTGTGTCATTTTGTTGGTAAGTTGAAAATTTTCTTTATATATTCTAGATATTAAACTTTTATCAGATATATGGTTTAACTTTCATAGTAAAGCATTTTGATGCATAAACGTTTTTCATTTTGATAAGGTACAATTTATCTATTTTTTTCTATTGCTGCTTGTGATGTGATTTGAAAGTCTAAGAAACCATTGCCAAACACGAGGTCCTGAAGATGTTCCCCTTTATTTTCTTCTCATAGTTTGATATTCTAGCTCTTGAATTTAGGTCTTTGATTCATTTTGAGTTGATTATTGTACAAAATGTGAGGGAGAGGGTTATCCTTTCCTTTGCAAATGGAGACCCAGTTTTCACAGGACCATTTTTTGAAGCGATTATTCCTTCTCAATTGAGTATTCTTTACCCACATGTCAAAAATTGGTTTGCCATAAAGGTGGGGTTCATTTCTGAACTCTCAATTCAGTTCCATTGGACCCTATGTTAGCCCTTGTGCCAGTACCATGTTGTTTTGACCACTGTGGTTTTGAAATGAGTGTTTTGTGGGTTTTTTTTTTTAAAGGATTTACTGGGGATTGAACCCAGGACCTCGTACATTGGGAGCAGGGTGTTGAACCACTGAGCTACACTTTCTCCCTGTACTGAGTTTTAAGATCAGGAAGTGGGAAGTATGGCCTCCAACTTTTTTCTTATTTTTAAGGTGTTTATGGCTACTTGGGGCCCCTTAAACTTCCATATAAATATTACTTGCTTTTCCATTTCAGCAAAGAATATTGTTAAAATTTTGTTTGGGATTGTGTTGAATCTGAAAATCACTTTGGGCAAAATCAGCATCTTAATATTTCCATGAACATGGAATATCCTTCCATTCATTTAGGTCTTTTTTCTTTCTTTCTTTTAAAAATATTTTGTAATTTTCTCCATACAGTTTTTTTTTCTTCCTTGTTTAGAGTTATTCCTAGATATTTGATTTTATTATTTGCTATTGTGAATTGGATTTTTTCCCCTTGATTTCTTCTTCTGGTTTTTCATTGCTTGTTTATAGAAACACTACTGATATTTGGTTGGTAATCTGGTATGCGGCCACTTTACTGAATTCATTTATTACTTCTAGGAGCTTTGTTGTGAATGTTTCAGGATTTTCTGCAAATAGGATAATGTCATCTGCAAATAAGGAAACTTTTACCTCTTCCTTTCCAAGTCCGATGCCTTTTTAATTTTTCTTGCCTAATTGATCTGGCTAAAACTTTCAAAAAAATGTTGAGGCGGTAGAAGATGGCCAACGGGGTAGACAGATAAAGCTTCACTCTTACTAAAACAACTGAGAGGGAGTCTAGGGCTCCCTTGGTGACCTGCTTAGGGGCACAGAGAACAGGACACTGCTTCACAACTGACAGAACAGTTGGGGACAGAGAGGAAGCTGAAACAGCAAATTCTTTCCTCTAAGTGTGAAATTATTTCAAAATAAAAAGTGAAAAAACAAAGTTGAATAACAGTAGTGACAGTGGGCAACCATGTCTTGTTCCTTATTTTAGTATCTTAAAGGGAAAACTGTTAGTCTTTCATCATTAAGTAGGATGTTAGCTCTGAGGTTTTTTATATGCCCTTTATTATGTTGAGGACGTTTCATTCTATTCTTAGTTTTCTAAGTGTTTTCCTGGTTTTGGAAAATTTCTTTCCTGCATTAATTGAGATCATTTTCCCCCTTTGTTTCCTTTATTCTTTTAATGTGGTGCATTACATTGTTTTTCTTGTGTTGAACCAGTCTTGCATACCAGAGATAAATCCCACTTGATCATGGAATATACTTTTAATATGCTGATGGATTTGGCTTGCTAGTATTTTGTTGAGGAAATTTGCATCTGTATTAATAAGAGATGTTGGTGTGTAGTTTTATTTTCTTCCGATATCTTTATCTGGCTTTGGTATGAGGGTGATATTGGCCTTATGAATGAATTTTGGAGGTTTCTTTACTCCTCAATTATTTGGAAGATTTTGATCATGATTGATGTTAAGTGTTCTTGGAAAGTTTGGTAGAATTTTCCTGTGAAGTCATCTTGTCCTGGGATTTTCTTTGTTGAGAGGCTGTTTATTACTGAATCAATCTGTTTAACTAGCTATAGATTTGTCGAGATTTTCTCTTTCTTCTTGGTAGGTACAGGTAGTTTGTGTGTTTCTAAGAATTTTTATCACTAGATATGATATTCTTGGTTGGCAGTTGTTTTCTTTTAGCATTTTAAATATTTTAAACCATTGCCTTCTTGCTTCCATGGTTTCTGATGTGAATTTGGCTTTCAATGTAATTGGAATTCTCTTGTACATAACATGTTGCTTTTTTCTTGCAACTTAAAACTTTTCTACAAGTAAAGAGTTGTATATTGATCACACTTTTTGCATTCAAGAGTGTGATCAATATATGATGTGGTGTATTTTTCTTCATGTTTACCTGGTTCTTTGAACTTCTTGGATGGGCGTATTCATGTTTTTTGCTAGATAGGGAAGTTCTCTGTCATTATTTCTTTGAATATTTTTTCCTGCTCCTTTCTCTCTTTCTTCTCCTACTGGGACTCCCAAAATGTGTATATTACTGTGTCTGATGGTGTTCCAGAGGTCTCTTAGGTTATTTTTTCTTTTTTTTTTTTTCGGCTCCTTTCTCATTTCAATTGTTTTGTCTTTGACTTTTGCTGATTCTTCTACCTTCTCCAATCTGCTCTTGCTACCCTCCTGGGACTTTACACTTCAGTTACTGTAGTCTTCACCTCCAGTACTTCCTTTTAAAAAGTTCTATTTCTTTACTAAGACCTTATACTGCTCTTTAATTGTTTTCTCGATATCTTTTACTTCTTTCTCTCCAGTTGCCTTCATGTCCTTGAGCATTTTTAAGGCCACTTTTTTAAAGTTTGTGTTTTGAATGTCCAGTCTGGTCTTTTCCATTGTTGTTTTATGGATTTTTAATCTTTATCCTTTGATGCCCCATCATTTCCTGTTTCTTTGTCTGGACTCTTTTGTTGCACACTGCACATTTTAATATTTTAAAAGATTAACTCTGGGATTTATTCCCTGTGATGTCTCTTCTTTGATTTTGTAACCAGCTGATCATATGATGGAGATTTTCTTGAGTTTCAGCCCTCCTATCAGGAGGACTGCTCAAAAAAAGGCAAGGTGCAGTGCCCTTTATGTCTCTTCTTGGCCTGTGTTTTGTCCTACAGATTTGCTTCTTATTTGCTTTAGAATTCCCCTATTTACAAGAGTTTGATTGCCACTCCTCTTTCACTCTCTTGTGTGTTTAAAGGCAGTAAGCCTTTTCCCCAGGACATCTGTCTCAATAGTTTCTTATACTCCTTTCTTTTCCTCATGCAGCTATCTCCTGGAGTGAGAATTGTGGGAAGGGGAGGCTTGCCAGACAAGAAGTTTTTCAAGTCATTCTTTCCAGGCTGGAACAAGCCCAAGGACCCAGGGAGGGCATCAGGAAGGGTACCAGGAGCTTCTTCCATGGCCCTCCAAAGCTTGCTTTCTTGAACTGACCAACAAATACAGCCATTCAACTGTCCCCTGAAGGCATGAGGAGGTAGAGCAAATTTAAATCTTCTTAGCCACCTTTGTCCCTGGCACGGTGGAACTATAGCAGGTCTTAGTGCTTGGGAGGGGGACAACTATCCAAAGTTGTTAATCAAAAGCTGTGATCAGTTATCAGCAGGGCCTGCTCCTGACCTTGGGGAAGAGAATTTGTATGTCACTTTCTGTCACCAGCAAACCAGTCAGGTGCTGGATCCCAAGGCGGCATTCTGTGAGAGTGGGGAATGGGTGTTAATAACCACTACACAGAAAGAAATCTACTAGTCTGCACCATACTTTACCAGCCTCTTCTTCTTGCCTTTCTCTGGATGCTTTGCAGTGTTCTACTGGACTCTAGAATTTCAAAATCACTGTTTCAGACAGTTTCTGCCTGTTTAATAGGTGTTCTTGTGGAAGGACTGAGTGACAGCTTGAAGTACTTTTATGAATCCCCAAAAGAGAAATAATCCATTCCTGTGGGAACAAGATCCTTTTGACTGGGCTAAGTCAATGAGGTGTGACTCAGGTTGAGTCTACACCCTCTTGCTGGGTCTGATAAAAATGTAAACACACAGGAAAAGGGAGCCAACATATTATATTAATCCTGCCATGTGAGAGAGAGGACTGCAGGAAAAGAGAAACCCTGAGAGGTTCAAGGAACTGAGCCCCAGAAAGAGACGAGCCATATGCCTGATAACTCACTGCTGAACTCGGGAAGAAAGCTAAGAAACCAAGACTGATAGAGGAGGTCCAGAAAGAGACAAGCCCATGCCTGGTTGGCCACAACAGAGTTCCAGGATATGGTAGATTCTGGAGGGGAAGGCAGAGACCCTGGCAAAGATCTGTGGCCATTTTGCTTCACCATGTGTCCAGACAACAGGATGAACAGTAGTTGACTTTGGTGAGAAGGCACCTCTGATTGTACCTTGATTTAGACTTTCACAGCCTCAAAATTATAAACTTTTACTCAAATAGACTTACCCAAACTCATTTCTGGCACTTTGCATTAGCTACCCTTTGACAAACAAAACAGACTGAATCTTGCATATTCTTACATTGCAGTCATCCCTCATCCTCTCTTATTTCTAATTTTATCATATTGTAAAGTTTGATTATACTGAATGTTTGATAACATGCTCAGTCTTTATTAACTTTTTATTTGAGAAAAAATCCTGCAACTCTGGTTCTTCTCTACATAACTAACAAAACCATTAATTTGATTGAGCTTGTGAACACTGAACTCAAGATGATTTAATTCTATTTCTTTGCAACCAAAGGTTGTATATGTTATCTGCAATTAAACCACATTGTCTTCTCTTTGAATGTCCACTTTGTATATTTTGTCATAATCTACAAGCATCTTTTAAATGAAGACTAACCCCATGGCCCTCCTTAACGTCAGTAGTTTCCTTTCTTTTTGACTTCAGTCATTTAAAATTTTTCTGTGTCTATGTGCCCCATCATCTTTGATGTTTTCAAACTGAGCTCAAAAACAGTAACATAACTCATATCAAAGTGAAAGAGTATATAAGCTAGACATGTCATTTGAATTGGCTCTCATCGACATCAATTCTGAAAAATGTGTAGAAACTAAATGTGGAAGCTTGGATTCCAGAACTAATTGTGAGGTGCCCTTTGAAAAGCTGAATGTTTTCATGAACTGGTATGTGTGGGTACAGAAGAAAAGGATAAGGGTGTGTGACAATACTATCTGGGTAAGGACATAGAAAGGCCAATGTGCAAGGATAGGATGGCAACAACTTTCAAATTCCACCTTTATACCTTAACCACATTGTCTTGAAAAAATGATGCCTGCATCTTCATAGTAGACATCAATGGCAAAACCCTAGGCCACAATGATTCAAGGAATAAAATATGCACAGCTCCAAAGCCCTACTGTGATAAGGTTATATAAAACAAGATGAAGGCTGTGGAGACCCTTCCATTATTTTTCCAAGCACACTCCCAGCCTCAAAACTTTAGTGATGGTGTATTTCATCCTCAAAAGAATATCTCCTTTAAATTCTTATTTTCTTTAAGTGAGGACTTGTCCGGTCAGCAAATGGAGGAATAACTCTGTTTTTCAGGTTCATGTGGCTGCCAGCTCTGATGCTTGCCCTTCTCCCCCACCTATAGCCAAAGATGATGTATGCAAGACTTTCAGAATTGAAGGACCAAATATAGCTGCCATATGGATATTTTAGTTTCCCAGTGTCCATGGATCAGCAGGAGAGAAGAAGGGCCATTGTTTTGGGCTAGGTAACTTACCCTGATCATCAGGAAGAATCAGGGATGATGTTGTCCAATGGGATAGTGGGATATATGTGTGGAAGCCAGGCCCTTTGTGGAACCCATGGGTGGACTGGTAAACACAAAGTGATGCCACACTCAGTTCCCACTTCAAGAAAATCTTCCTGTCTACCTCCAATAAGGCAACATTCAGATAAAATCTCCTTCAGTGTCTGCTACAGTTGCCAAAGGCTTTTTCACCCAAGGATGCATTCTTCTTGGGACAAGCCTTATCTGGTAACTGAACCAGATGGGGGTAAAAAGCTGGCCAATTTTGTCCAAAAATATTGATTCCACAGGACACTACTAGATTGGCCAAGACTTTGCTGCCCTTAAATCACAGATCAACCTCTTCTTTGCTCAAGCACATTTCCCAGGTTTCCCTCAAAGACTCTTATCCCTAATAAACATCTTATAGCATGTACTAGTTTCATATTGCTGCTATAACAAGTTATGACAAATGCAATAGCTTAAAACAGCACAATTTTTTTTTGTTTGTTTACAATACTAGTGGTTAAAAATCCTAAAAGCAAGGGCTGCATTCCATTTGGAGGTTCCAGGAATGAATATATTATCTTGCAATTTACAGTTTTTTGAGGCTGTCTGCATTCTTTGGCTCCAGGTCCTTTCCTGGAATCACCCTGACCTTTGATTCCATCATCACATTTTCCTCTCACTCTCGCCTTCCTGCCTTCTTCTTCCAAAGACCCTTGTGATTATTTTTGCCAATCTGGATAATCCAGAGTAATCTTCCCCTCTCAAGGTCCTTAATCACATCTACAAATTCCCTTTTACCATGTAAGGTAATATATTCATAAGTTCAAAGGATTAGGAGTTTACATCTTTGCAGGACCATTATGCTATCTATCACTGATCCCAAACTTCATCTCAGTATCTGTTTCTAGAAAATAGAACATACAACAATAGTAGAGATTAAATATAAATAATCACACTAAAATTACAATATATTTACAAAGAAAATGTGGGAAGACACTATGGTAATAGTTATCTGGGAGATTTGGATTCTGGTATAAAAATTGTCCTAATGAACCAGGAAAGTTTGAGAAGTCTACCAAATTTTTATATTTCTGTGAGCATAAATGTATTGCAAAGAAAGAAAACTTTTGAGTGTAGGAAATGGAAGCAAATGCTGTATTAAACTAAAAGTATTGTGCTTTTTTTGTCAATGACATTATGATGGAAAATGCCACAAGCAAGTGAAGTAAAAGTAAATAGATAAGGTTTGATGGTTGTACATTGGGTTGGGTTGAGGCATCTGGAAAGACACTCTGAAGCTTGAGGCCCAATTAAAGAGAGAGCTTATGGTAATAGTCTGGAAGTTTTTAAAAGACCAGTTTCTGAATTTGCAAATTTGAGTGTTTCTTGGGCACTGTAGACCTGTTGAGTCATATACTGACTTTGCCAGAAGAGATAAATTCAATGTTTCAAGAATATATAATGTCTTTTTTATTCTAACTAATAAAGAAAACAGAAGAAACTACAGTCTTCAAAAAAATAGCACTTGTTCTACTTGTGTGCTGTCTACTAGCTTATGCATTGGTTTGGGTCATGAGTATTATGACATCCTGTTACCTTCAAGGCACTCTCTGGTTCTTGATGCCATCTGAGCATAGCCCATATAAAGGGATAAGAGAGTAAATGGAAAATTGAAGAGACTGGGGGCATCGCTCACTCTAGACGTGGGAACTGGGCAGACAGACATTGGATTATTATAATTATTGTAAATTAGATAAACAATTTACAACCCCTGCTGCAACAATCAAAATTAGTTAGTTATAAGGGTCTTTAATCTGGAATGGAAGTAGGAAGAATATAGAAAATTCACAATGAGAATTAGATAGAGTAAGAAGGTGAGAATGAAACTGGTAGGAAAGAGAAAGTATATGTCATATAAAATTATTGTATAATATTTTAATTCCTTGCATTATATGTAATTCTTCTTCTCTTTTATGTTTTCTCCTTCCCTTCCCATCTGCAAAATTAGCATACATAAAAGTCCATTTAAAGAAAGAGATTTGGCAATTTTTAGGAAAAATGGGAGATCAGGCAGGACAAGGAGTAAAAGTGAAAGAGAGAAAGGGAAACAAGTACTATGTATTAGAGCGTCATTGACAAAGTTCCTTGCCCTTCTTCAGTAAAACATCCAAACCCTGCAATACTAATATAATCCCTCTTACCTCTCAATACCCCTAACAGTGCATGCTCTAGGCTCAGTTACAGGATCTATTTCAAATATATTGACTGAGAATAGCCCCTCATCTTTCTTGAGTGAATAACTAAAAAGAATTTTATCACTGGCATTCTGAGGTGAAATGTGAAATGAAATTTATCTCGTATAAATTATGTAACAAAAAGATAACCTTTTATATTTCTAATATAAAGTTTAGTTATGATATGTGTTAGATTTCCATGAATAACATGTGATTTAACACTGTTTTAACAGTATCTCTATGAGGAAACATATTGTGAATTTCATAAAATTCATACAACAAAATCAATTTGTAAATTGTAAACATCTATGAAGCTCTAACAAGTCAAATTAGCATAATTTTATAATAGTTAAATTTTCTATTCTATTTCTATCGTTATGAGGAAACAAACCTATTTATGTTTCTAAGGTAAGAGAGATGTAAAAAACATCATCTTAATAGAAATAAATGACTTTCTAATGTAAAGAACTTTAAATTTTATATCCATGTTTCCTCTTACCAATATGGTATAATGGTAGTCTTTATCCAATTGCTTTCAGTGAACTCTCCTCCTGTTAGTGTTTAAATTCCCTTTCAAAAAAGCTTTATGTGTTTTGAAAACATAAAACAAAAAATGAGAAAAGATATTTAAATTTTTCTAGAAAGTTGCATGTATAATTACAAGTGTCTTTGATGTCTTAAATCAAAACACTCACACAGAGATATCAAGTACAGTTTTCAGTTCAATCAAAACCACCAAACTCATTTATCAGTAAAGATAATACACAGCTAAGGATTGTCATTTGCTAATGAATTAGAAATGGGAAATTTTGTTAGTATAGTCAATTTTCAGAAATCTAGATAAAAAATAGAAAGTGATAGGGCACAAGTACAGAATACTCTGTCAATCAGTCAGGAGAATTTTGTTCAGGAATATCTCCTAAAATGATGGAGATAACTATATAGTACCAAACATGATTTAAAAGATTCTATTTCATATATTAACCATTATAAACCAAAAGTACTGGTGCAGTTTAATTGACTTTTTTTTCATAGAGATATTGCTTATGTTTTAAACATATAAAGAAAATAATTGTATTTCTTATAAAAAGCAAAAACTCTTCTTAATTTTAGTATTATTAAGAGTATTTTCTCATATTTTCTAGAGTTCTAATTTATTTACTAATATATTATTTCAACCTGCCTTAAACAACCTGTCAACAGTAGCAACATATCTTTTTCTTCGCAAACATCACTCTTTTCTGCCTTTGTTTACCTTCATTTTACAAATTGTGGAATTTAATTTGAAAGAAAGGAATAAAATGGTTATTTCTCATCTAATCCTCTGTGGCTCAATCACTCTGCTTATACCTTTTAATATAATTATTGACAAATATTACTAAATTACAACTACTTTATGAACTTAGAAACATTTAGAACTGTTTAATTCAGAGGGTTGTGTATTCCAGTTAGGATGTGGCTGCCATAATCCAAAATGAATCTAAATTGCTAGTAAACTCTTGTTATAAAATAACAAGTGAATTTCATCTAATATTTTTTAATTTTATTGAGAAAGCTACATTAACTGACCTTGTTATATATTAGATACAGAATTTTTGGCCTTGATATATAATAACCAATATATTTACACAGTCAAGTTTATTTTAAAAATGTTGTACATTATATATATTAGAAATTCACAACTAGTAAATTAAAGGTTTTAAAAAGTCCTTCAGTTAAAACAATTTTGCTTTGTTTGACTTAGATTTTCCAAATTCTTTTGACCATAGATCATTTTCCTTCACATAGATGCTATCAATATCCCAAAGAGATCATATGTTTACAAATATGGATGAGGTAGAAAAACCACTTTTTCTTATTCCTTTCACTAAATACAACTAAAAGCTCTGGACTTACGTATAAGACAGACATTAGAAGTCTCGAAAGAAAGAGAGACTAAGGTAGATAGGCTAGGAACTTCAGCTCATGAGAAACACTGCAGTAATTCCCCTGGGTATGCTTTATGCCTCAGGTGTCTGGGAAAGCCAAGTAAGACACAAATCTTTTAGACAATAAACACTCCACTTCAGCTAAATTCCACAGAAAAATTGGCTCCACCTCTACTTTTGCCTGAAAAGGACAAAAGGGTCCCCAGACTTCCACTTTTGTGAAACTATAATGAGATGCCCTAAAACATCTGGTAGTGTTGTGACATAAAAGGTCAGGTAGGAAGCCAGGATATTTGTCTTCACTAGCCAGCAAAATGGCTTGTTTTTATGATGTCTATGGAAACCATCTTTGGAGGCTGGTCTTCTAACCATACCCAGCAGTATTGAGGTATCTTTCTGCTTCCCACTGAGTTTGTTTCAGTGGTCTTGTAGAAAGTCAAGACTTTTACAATCAGTCATCTGTAACCCCACCTTGGTACCAGTGGAAATATCATGGAATCTGGGATTCTCACCCTTGCTCAGAGATAAGGAGGAGCCCCCAGTTAGGTGTCCACAGATGCTGATTGGGGAAACCTATACTTGTACCTCTACTTAGCGATATTGAGGTGGTAGAAGCCAGCAAAATATGGAAGGCTTAAATAAGATCCAGAGGCTCATAACATAATATTAAAATGCTCATGGATTAATCAAAATTTGTCTTAATAAGAGCCAAGAAATTCTCAAGCTGAATGAAATAGATAATCAGTATATGCCAACACCAAGAATACATATGTTAGAATTATCTGAAAAAATTTTAAAACAACCACGCTAAAAATGCTTCAATGGGCATTATGAACATTAAAAAAATTAAGAATAGAAAGTCTCACAAGGAAAAAATGCCTCAGGAAAGTAATAGAAGATATAAAGAAGAACCAAATGAAAACATTAAACCAAAAAATACAATAACTGAAATAAAAGCTTAGGTGGATGGGCTCAAAAGTGGATTGAACTAAATCTTCTTTAAAAATAAAGAAAAATAAAGTTGTTATCTACAATTGCAATTGTTTATTTCTATATCTGTCTTTCCCACTAGACCAAGATTTCTTAGTCCAGGGATAATATGTGGCTTAAGCATTGTCATCTTCTTCACAAGATGTATGACTTGGGATAGACACTTCATGAATGTCTGTTGAGTTAATATGTGTGGGGAATTGTGGTTGATAAAGGAGATAATGGAAGTTATTTAACCTGTAATAAATAAAAGGAAACAAAAAATGGCTTAGAGGAAGCAGAGTAAAGAATCTTTGCACCTGAAGATAGAAAATAGAAATTAACCAATACAACAGATAGAAAATATACTGAAAAAATATATAAACAGAGCCCGATGGTCCTGTGGAATTTTAACAAAAGACCTAACAGACGTGTCATCAGAGTCATGGTAGGAGAGGAGAAAGAGGGTGAGCCTGAAGATTTACTTAAAAAATATTGGCTTAACACTTCTCAAATTTAGCAAGACAGAGAAACCCAAAGATTTGTGTATCATTTGGGTACACCCAAAGAAATGCATGCCAAGATACATAATACTTTAGCTTCCAAAAACTAAAGACAAAGAAAAAAGTCTTAAAAGCAGCCAGAGAAAAGCAGTACAATAGCTATAGGGAAAAACAATTTGAATGACAACATATTTTTCTACAGAAACCATGGAGTTCAGAAGGAAGTGACACAATATATATGAACAGGTATTATATACTTTCTCAGAGGAAAAATAAGAGAATTTGTTGCCAGCATATCTACCCTAAAATAATGACTAAGGAAGTTCTCTAAACAGGAAGGAAAAGATAAAAAAGCAATGTTGGAACTTTGGAAAGGAAGAAAACACTGTAAGACAAAATACAGGCATATATATTAGGCTTTCCTTCTCCACTTGAGTTTTCCAAATTATGTTGGGAAGGGGAAACAAAAATTATAAAACTGTCTGTGAAGAGTAGAATAAGTAATAAGAAACTACAGAGGTTGAGTAGAAAGTTTGATTTTTTAAAATTGTATATCCCATATCTTCTCACTTTCTATTGCTGTATAATATATTATCACATATTAAGTGTTTTAAAACAGCACAAATTTATTTCTCTCACTGTTCTGCAGAAATCAGGATTGCCTTGGCTGGTTTCTCTGCTCTGGGTTTCACAAAGCCTAAATCAAGATCTTAGCTTGTCTCTTATCAGGAAGCTTTTTGGAAGAATCAGTTTCCACTCTCACTTAAGTTATTGGAAGAACCCACTTCCTTCCAGTTTTAGTCCTAATGTTCCTGATTCCTTGCTGGCTCCTGGAATCCTCTTTCCAAAATCTTTGCAAATGGAGCCGTGCAACTCAGAGCCAGCAACAGCCTGCTGAATTCTTCTCACACTTGGACTCTATCTTTTATGCCTAATCTTTCTTACTCTATTCTCTGTTTTTAAGGATCTATGGATTAGATTGGACCCACCTTAGTGATCCAGGATAATATTTGCATTTTAAATCCATAACCTTAATTATATCTTAATTACATGCAAAGTCCCTGCATGTAATTACTTGTTCACTCCCTAGTTTCTGCTCAGGGAACTAGGGAGTGGGCATCTTTGAGGAAGGGAGCATTATTTTGCTCACTTTATGGGGACTTTATACAGAAATTGAAGAAAAACACTTAATCTTAAATAGAGGACTGATTGGAGTCCTGATTATGCCACATGTAAACCCTGACACCTTTAGAATTTTCATTTAGCCTCTTTAAGTCTCAATTTCCACATCCATAAAATAAAGGCAATAATACCTAATTCATGAGATTACTGTAGGATAGGGTATTATAATTTATATGACCAAAAAAAAAAAAAAATGAGAGCAAGGAACAATTAAACTCAAAATATCATTTAAAGTATTTTCATATTGGAAGATACTAGAGTATAAAGAATCATGAAAAATGAAGGCACAAATTTCAACCAATAGCTACATAAAAGATTAATTTTTATAATTATTAAAGAACCCATGAAAATTGGTGAGAGATAAATGTTTAAGACATGAATAGATACATGGGCATAGGTTAGAAGCAGACAATTTTCCCTAGACTAGAAAGTAATGACCAAGATAAATACAGAAAAAATGTTCAACTAACAAAAGTAATTAAATACATGCAAATTAAGAGACAATCTAATTTGTTAAGCTAATGAAATGAAGAAAGATTACAAAGTTGATTTAGAAATCCACAAATGTATTGGTAAAACATATTTATTATTGTCAGTTAGCTGATGAAATGGGCATACTCAAATAAATGCTTGTGACAAATTTGTGCAAGCTTATTTCTAAAATGAACTTAGCAACCTTTAGAAAAATCCTACAAATATCTATACTTTCCAGCATCATATGTGCTCCTCTAGGAGTCTTAATGAAATAACCTAACTCTAGCAGAATTTTATGTGTAAATATTAAATATATAAATCACGGTGCAATTTATAATAATAATAAAGCCTACTATATCTAGAGTGTTTAACATGGAGAAGGCTCTATTCTGGAACCTTCATATGTTTGTGGTATAAACAGTTATTGCTCATTAAATAGTGCATGTGCTTCCCCAGGTTTTAGAGCTTTCACTTTGGGGCCATGTGACTAGTTTTGGTCAATGGATTGTGAAAGGATATGCTGTGTGCTGCTTCTGGTCTGAGGTGGTGGTAAACCAGTGTGCCTTGTCCATCCTTCGCTTGCCCCGCTGAGACAATCTTAGAAGCCTGGTAAATGCATGGTTTGTGGTGAGTGAAGAGTGCCTGGATTCCTGAGGCAATAGAGGAAGAGTATCACTAATGCATAGCAGACATTATGTGAGTGAACATAAACTTTTCTCCTGCTAAGCCACTGAAATGTGGGCTCTTCTGCTACTCTGACAAAGCATAGCCAGACAATACAATGCACTGATTTGTACCTTATGAGGTAGGTACAATGATTTCTTTATGTTACATTTGAGGAACTTAAGGCATAGTGTGGTTAAAAAAAAAATGCCATGTTCACCAAATGAGTGAGGAATCACATCCAAGGAATTGGAATCAAAGCCAGTCTTCTTAACAAATACAGCAGTGCTTATGGAAAACAATTTATGTTCAATAGATAAAGGAATCAATATGTAATTAACACCCTATCCATATGGTAGAATCTTATATTACTGTTAGAAAAATGTCTGTAATTAGCTAAATCTTGGGGGGGAAAATCTTGAAATTCAATTTAATTGGAAAAAAACAGAATGCATGCTATGTAAAAACATTGTAAACTATGACTAGAAATAAAATTCCAGGTCTTGTAAAAAAAAAAAAAAAAAGTGTACTAACATAAAATGAAATGCCTCCTGCTACAAACACCTAGGAAAAAAGGATGATATAAAACAAACATTATTTTAAATGCACAGCTGAGCTTGGAAGAAAGGAAAATCACCAACTACCAGACATAAAGAAGGCAACGATAATCAATGAAGTTAGGGCATAGGCATGACATGTCACTGTCATGTAGGTATTTTTCATCACCAAGGGGCTTGAGTGTTAATGCCCAGAAGAAGACAGGGGATGAAGACATGGGTGTACAAGTCAGGGAGTACAAACTGAGAAACATCTCCATGTCAATAATCTTAAAGGGGTGGACCAGCAAAATTCCATCTTTTAGCAAAGGGAGAAGAAATGTATTTCTCTGCTTCATATCTGAGCACAAAACATTTCTCCTAAACATTTGAAATTTTGAACTTGTACTTCACATGGAAATTGGTTATAAATTTACACTATATTTGTATGCTGATAAATCTCAAACTGTGAAAGCTACACAACTAAAGAAAGAAGCTAATAAAACTCCTACAAAGTAAACAAAGGTCAAAGCTCTCTGGAGGGACAGGAGTGATTTTCACAGGGAAAAAACAACAGTGTTTTATATAAATTCCAGCTTACACATAATAAATTACAAATCACATGCAGGACTGACCTTCTATACACAAGAAATAGCAGATGTAATAAACAGCAATATCAGACCAATAAACAGTTAAAGAAGCATGTATTGTATTTTTTAAATAAAATTTATGAACCAGACACAATGAAAAAAGAATTTAAACATCTAAATAGCCTGTGCAGTAGTGTTCTAAGGAAGAGAGAGATATCATCATTTGCAGATCTTATTATTAAGTCAATTATTATTTCAGAGCAGGATTTTGAATGGGACTAAATAAGCGTGGCATCTGTGCTTCAAGCATTTGCCATGGCAAGCAGCAAGGTTTCCTGTGGACCAAATAGACGATGCCAAAGTTTGCTAGCTACGCTTATTTACCCTATCCTCACAAGGAGGTGCTGAAGCTAGTACCATTCCCCAACCCCTGTCCCGTCAGCCCCCAAACACTTTAAGAGTCCAGGAAGTGATTCTGAGAACAGTAAAGGAGGGCATAATGTCGGTCAGAGAGAGCACTGCTTCTACCAGAGGAAAGTGTCCTGAAGAGTTCTTTGAAACCCTGCTATGGCAGAGGGCACTGCTAGTTAAAGGCTGCAGAAGCATCCATGTAAGTACAGTTATTTCTTTATCTTTTTCTCTCAGGCTTTCTGTATGCACCCTGATTTGAAGGAGTCAAAAGAGGGAGGAAAAGGAGGATATTGAGAAAAGGGCAGAACATAATAAACTCTTCCATCTCAGATTCTTTAGCCAGCTGAGTAGAAAACGATTGGATTGGATGTGAGGCTTAAGTTTTCATTTAGAGAAGCTGGAGTTTTAACTCTTAAAATGAATAGTAACTCTCTGAAAGATGTAATCAAAAGTGATTAGAAAGCTGTGGGTTCTGCCAAGATGACATCTATGTTGAAGAACAGACTTGTTACATAGAGTGCTGAGGGATGAATGAGAGAAACCTCAATTCATGTGCACAAGGAGACATTTCCAGGGATCTTTATTCTTTGCTAATTGCTTGTAATTTTAAAAAATAATGAGAAACAATCTAACTGTCCAACATTTAGGGGAATGGACAAATAAAATATGGATTATTCAAAATATGGAATACTTTAATAGTTAGAATATCGAAATATAGACAAATTAGAGCATAGGGTTATAACATTTTAAATTAAGACAATAATACTGAGCAAGTTAAGCAAGTTGCAAAAGGATACATGCAGAATATCATTAATATTAAAGCTTGTTTAAACATAAAAAACAGCACAGATTATTTGTATGTGTATGTATGTCTATATATATTTATACATATATTTTAAAACCTTACATAATTCTTGATAATGTGGAAATCTATGTTATGTCTATTACAATGACTCCAAAAAATTAAATATTTATATTATTTTCCAGCATTTTGTTTAGTAGTGTTGTGAAGGATTTCTAAATTGACAGTAAAAACAAGTAATAGTAATTTAATATAAGTATTTTCATAGTCTCAAGTATATTGAAATTCTGGTACTGGTTTAAGTATAGATCTGTTTAATGATATTAGAAAACTTAATTCTACCTATAAATGGGATGGCTTTTACAGTCTAATGCATTTTTAATAACAGTGCAGTGCATTCATCTATGACCCATTCCTTTATGCATAAAAGGAGATAGCAATAGTCATATGCTATCTATTTAAGTATTTATCAATGGAGTGAATGTAATTTCCCTAAAGCATTACTTATTTACCCCTCACATTGTTAAAATCACTGTCGTATATACTTACAATCTTTTTTCTCAGTGGAAGTTCTTGATAACAAAACCTACTCATACAAATCACATAAGATTCAGAAAGTTATTTTAAAATGCTAGATTTTTTAAGATAAATTATTAGTATTGATACCTTCATAAGTATAATACATTATGAAATTTAAATGATCAAAGTTTTTTAGATAATTTATTTTACTTCCACATTGTAAAGAATGACTTTTATTCTTACTTACAACTTTCAAATAGCTTACTTATTGAGGTGCCTTAATACATACAGTAGTATCCTTTATATATTAATGGGGATATATTCTCATAGATATTTTAAATTTGAAGGGAATATGAAATGTAGTCAAATGTACAGTTGAATCAACCTAAGAAAGAAAGTTGGCAAAATTAACAAGATTTTCCTAGGGTGAATTATTCATAAATGCATCTTTAGATCTTACACTGATGATGTTTTTGTGAGAAAAGTGAAAATTCTGAAAGCCAAGGTAAAGAACATAATTTTATTTTAGGATTGGGTGATTGACTTCTGCCAAGGTCAAGCTTCCCTGGAAATTTGAAGACCTGAAATTCTGAAGTTCATACATTTCAGTATACAATAATTGCTGACAATGAACCACCTCTTAGTTCAAAGGGGAAGAAAAGATGTATACATTTAAGAGCCAAAGAATAAAGCTCAATAGAGTACTTAACTTTATATAACTCTTTAAAATGCAAAAATTTTACGACTTAAGTACAAGCTAGTAAAAAGAATCATAAATTAATTTTTCTTTATCATGGGCTTGGAGTTTCAGAATGAAAGTTGAAAGTGGTCGTAAAATGTTCTGTTGGTTTCATGCTTTCCAACGCATGACAATTAGGATGGAAACAGACTGGATGAACATTAGGACAATGCCTATAGGAAAAGCAATAATTCTTGTGAAGGAAATATAATCCAGAAAATCAATCACTTTAATTATTTTCACTGAAATGATTAATTTGGTTAATGTTTTCCCTGAATTGACAAATTGTCTAAATTTGTACTGGTTGGTTTCCACCAAAATATTATGTTATTGAATATCCTACCTACAGATTTTGAAAAGGGATAGGCTGATTTCAAGTGGACTCCTAAGAATAAGTGTGAAAAAATACAGCTTTGTCCACATGGGATTAATTATAACAAATGTGAATAATTTTGTCCTTTTGAATTCAAAGCTTGTTTATATTGGCCTAATATATACATTATTTTGGAATTCATTCCAGTCAGACAATGTGGATCCAAACCATATGTATACATTTGAGAAATAAAATCTCTTCCTATCTCTCCTTTATCTTATGTATCTTTTTCATGCTTATTTCTTCCTCAAAAAGCAAAAGTCGATGCGTTGGTTGAAAAAAAAATCATCCATCTCATGTAATTTTGAGTCAAAATGACCTAAAGTTTTGCATACCTTTTGTCCCCCAAATTTCACTTCATGAAAAGAAGAACAAAGACATAATCGTGGGAAGTGAGGAAATATTTGGTTTCAAAGTTCTGATTTTTCCATATAGAGAATTGTCAACAGCCTATAAATAATTGTTTAAATAAATTGTAGCATATTCCGAGAATATAATTTAATGGAATCTGGGCATTCATAAAAAATTGTTATAGAAGAACATCTGCTAGCATGTAAAGACATAAATAATATTTAAACTTACAATTTAAAAATTATTGCATACAACAAAGATGACCTTCAACAGTGAATGATTAAACAAGCTGTAGTACATCTGTACAACAGGATGTTACTCAGCAATAAAAAGGCACAAACTTTTGACCCAGATAACAAGGATGTATCTGAAAAATATTTGCAAAGTAAAAGAACTTCAGCCAAAATTTTGCGCATTGTATGATTCCATTTATATTACAATCTGGAAAAGGTAAGACATGATAAAAGACTGGAAATATGTTTTCCCTTACATCTCCTATCTTTTGCCATGTCAAGAACATGCCATGGAAAGCACATGAAGAAGACCTGTCCCCTTTCCTGCGATTGGATTCAAGTCCAGCTGATACAGTCCTAAACTGCATACCAAATGAGCCAGAGATATACAACTGAGAAAAAAATATGCATAGTTGTATGATATTGTGATATGTCCTGGTTTGTTATAGAACATTACTGTGGGAGTACCTAAATGATAAAATTTGACTACATAAAAAAAGAAGTTTAAATTTCAAAACAAAATATGTTCAAAGCAATTAAGAAATGAGAATATATCTGTGGTAAATATATGATGGAGTTATAACTGCTATACAAACAGTGCCTATGTGTTGAAAATATTCATTAAAACAATCAAAATGGACAAAGAACATAAGCAGTTCACATAAGAAGAAACACAAAATTTGAATATTTTACAGAAATTTTACAATTTAAAAGGTAAGTTCTAACAAAAAGGAGAAATCATTTTCTCCATATTTAATGGATAATGCTATTTCGAAAATGAGGCTATTAAGAATATGAATCAGTGAAGCAATCTTTAATAGTACTTGATGATATTAATCATAGTTTAGAACCAGTAATTACTCTGATAGCAATAATCCTGAAGGACATACCCTTCTATAAATACAAATATTACTATTAATATACATATATGTCCAAATCCTATCTATATGTCCAAATAAGATGATTGGTTATTATCAGATGCCACATCTAAGTAGAACATAATTAAATAAAATTATATTGTGTGTGTATATATATTATATGTATGACATTTTAGATTCATATACATTTACAATTTCAATGTATAGAAAAAGGCAGATTGCAAATACTGATACTTTTTGTAATATAAATTAAAACTAGGAACTTTTTTTTTTTTATTATGGGTAAAAATCAAAATTCTCACAATACATACAAACAATTGCAAAATGATATATAAATATATATGCATATATGTGTATTTGCTTACAAAAATGTTATTTATATATATATATATACATATATTTTAAGAGGTGCTTAGATTACCTAAAATATTACACGGAACCCACTGGGATTCCCATGTTGCCCACCTCCCACACCTCCCACCACATCCCACACAAACATCTCCCACAGTGTGGCCCACCACCCTCAATGAACTTACACATCCTGGAGCCTTGCCACCAACCATAGACCACAGTTCACACTGTAGACCACACTCTCTCCCACTCAGTTCTGAGTGGTGTGTGCTGATTTAAAATGGCCTACATCCATTGCCACAACAGTACTCAGGACAACCTCCAACTCCCAAAGAAGCCCCTGTATTTCAACTGCTCATCCCCTCCCTACCCAAAAACTGTCAAGTGGCTACTGGCTCCACCTCATTGTTATAATTTCTTGCATTGCTAGAATCACCATATGTGAGCAAGAGAATACCATCAAGTCCACTCTAGTCCATAGTTCTTCCCCCAATCCTGAGGCGACTGGGATGGTGATGTCCACTCCAACTCCAAGTGAGAGAGGGCTTATATCCCATGGATATGGTGGGTGGGATGATCCTGCCTGCAGATGCAGGCCCTCTCCATTCCCTGGGATGGCCATTTCCCATCGTTGTCTCCTCACCAGGTGACTTGGATGAGTCCATTGAGCTGTAGGGTAGGAGTTGCAGCTCCACCTAGATTTCATAGGAACTTTTTAAAACACAAGAATATACAAACACACTTCCAATCAATGTCAGAGCATTGCCATCATTACATATAGTGGCCTGTGGAACAGAACCCTCAGGAAAGAATGAACCTGAAAAAGGCAAAGAGAGTTTTAGTATTATTATGAAAAATCTTCCAGCTAACTGATCTCCAGGATGGGTTCTGGGAAGCCTCAAATGTTTCTGGACCACACTTTCAAGATTCGTGGTTTGGTGGATTTAGTGTCATTGGTGTGGATTTAATTTTGTGTTCATATATTATTGTGGGTTTTAAGAAATTATGAAATTTTAAAACCTATATGTACTATTCTGAAATTTTTTTAAAAATGAAATTTTTATTAAAATAACAAAAGAGTAGCTAGAAAAATGAGCCTATTTTATACAGACTCCAGGCTTACTTCTCTTAGATATTCTGGATGTGATGCCAGAATACTTTTCTTAAGCCTCTATTGCTTCCCACCCCTTCTCTCCTTCTTTTCTTGCTTCTACCCTTTGACTTCCCAAATTTTGCTCATCTTTCTCTTTTTAAAAATTCAAAACCAATATGATTACTACAGAATATATTAGCCACCAGATGTAAATTTCTTAAGGTGACCCATTGTTTACTTTCTATAAATTCATAATTTAATGAAAAGTAACAAATCTGTTCTGAGATTGGCTTATATTCAAATCCTACATCAGAAGACCCACATTTTTTCCCCACTTGCATCCTCTAGGCTGTGTAGAACCTCATCTTTCCTGATACTGTATAATCTCTAAGTTTAAGTTTTCCACATAACAGAGAATTCTCTAAGTGCTCTAGCACACAAAATTTTGCCCCATCTTTACAAGCAAATGGGATGTCTGCAGTCATTGCCTTTGTGTTTCTCTTCTCTTTCTGGATATATTTAAAGAAATAGAAGATAGAAAATGTGTATTATAGCTAATTAAATTCCCCAAAATACTGTATGGCTTTCTCAATATTTACTAGATGCTCAGTATAGAACTTTTGGTTTATTAATTGCTCTGGCAGTTGCTAATTTAGAAAGAAATGCCTGTCATTTATTGATAAATGATGCCATTAGACACTCATACTGACTGGCAGGGAATAAAAAAAATTATTGTCTTTAAAATGGAAAAGCAAAGTGTCTTGTGTAAAATTTTATTAGGATTTAAAGTGCAAATTGATGTTAGTGCTAATGCAATTTCAAAGGTTATTCAGATTTGATTTCTACTAAGAGAAGTGTTTATAAATTATACTGTATAAGAAGTTATATGGAAGATTTTAGAAACCGGGTGTAGAAATATCTTCAGCAGTTAGCTTGTTTCTTCTTTGTCAAGTATAGAATTACTTTTTTATAGTATATATTTAAAACAAACTATTGTGATGTTTACTGATAACACTGATAATTCATCTGCATATTTTTCCAGAACTATTATTAATATAGTTCCAGATAGTTGACAGACCAACCTTGCTACAAGGGCCAGAGGAAGTTCTTATAAAAACAATTTAGATGTTGTCATTTTCTTATAAAAACCATAATTTTAATTGCATAAATATTAATTACAGAAAACTACTAAATATATAAAGAATTAAGAGTAAGAATCATGTCTAATATTTTAATGGATATTGTCTTATTTCCTGACTGCTATGACAAATACCACACAGTAGGCTGGTTTAAACAATGGGAATTTATTGTCTTACGGTTTTGGTTGGAAGGCTTGTTTCTGCCTGGGGTAGCATTTTGGCGGGCTGACAACTCTTGGGATCCCTTGGCACTCCAATCTCCAGGCAGTACCCTCTCCTTTATCTGCTGGTGTCAATTGACTTCCAGTTTCTTGAACCTCCATGTGGCTTTCTCTTCTTAAACCATTCAGTAAAAGGGTTAGGCCCTACCTCTACAGTTGGCCCACACCTAAACTAAAATTAGCATCTAAAAAGATCTATTTGCAATGGATTCATACCCCCAGGAAGGGAATAAGATAAAGAACATGTTCTGTTTTTTTTCCCCCCATGGGGTACATAATCCAAACTACCACACATACTAACTACTGTCAAAATATCACTGCATTTCATTCATATGTGTACATGTGTATGTGTTTAAACACTATATATACAGAAAGAGCATTGTAGATATGATACGAATGTTTCTTAATGTCTGCAACATAAAATAAGATGTACTTTCACAAATGGCAAGCAAAAATATGTATGTTTCTTGTTAATTTTTTTGTCTTGCCTTTTGCCACTTTTCCAACAGGGCATTAATTGAAAATTTTACTGATTTTTTATGGACTACCTTTTGCACAAGCACCAGTGGTGATGAGCTGTATTGACAGAAAATGTGCAATAGGCTTCAATCTAATATTATGTGTGGTTAGCTTTATGGAAGGACACAAGATGGGGAATAAAAAGCTTGCACACCTTTGTCATCTCACATTGAGACCCAGCAGCTACCCAACTGTGCATCTCCCTGTGCCTCCCCACATACACACATGTACAGAGAGGACAATGGTTAGTCAAGGCATTTGTGACCATAGCCTCAGTTTCCCACAAGTCTTTAAAACAAAAATTTTTTTTTAATTAGAGAAGTTATAGGTTTACAGAAAAATCATGCTTAATATACAGAATTCCCATATACCACCTACTATTAGGGTGCATTAGTGTGGTATATTGGGTACAATTCATGAAAGAACATTTTCACCCTAGACGTGTAGGTCTATGGTGTGCATTTAAATGCACCACTTCCCAGGTCAAGTGAAGTGTCACCAAACAAGACAGACACATCAATCCACAGTTACATTAATGCTGGAATTTTTAAGGAAACAGAAATTCTAAGTCCTTTATCCTGGCAAAACTGGGTCAGCTGAGATCTGATGTTAAACCTTTATTCTCACATAATTCATATTTTAAGTCAGTATCTTTTTGCTCCACAACCATCATAAAAGCCCCATACGATAAATAACTTAAGAGACTTTAAATTATCTTCTTGCTTAAATTAACAACAAAAACAACAAGGCTTCAGAGAGAAAAATTGAAAATGCATTAGGTATAGATAGGAAATGATACTGATATACAATTAAATACATAATATTTGTATTTTTGCCTTCTATTTCAATTATGACCAAATTTTCAACCACTTTTACCTGATCCAATTATTCCATATAAATAATTAAATAACACAATTTTCCCATTCTTAAAGTCTTAATTTTTATTGATATCTTAGCTTTCTGGTGACCATTTTCAAATTATTTACTTAAAAATTTGTACAGGTGGCTTATTGGCTAACCTATTTCATTTTTGAAAACATACTTTGTCAATTTGTTCCATTGCATTATAAATTTGTATCTCTTTGAAAGGTTGTAAAATTATGCAGACTTTTTCTCAGAATACCATTGTAGTTCACTGATTATCTTACTTCCCACTGACATAACGTTATCTATGATTCATGAAATCCATTAAATTTCTCCCCAAATTTCCAATTCATGTTGACCGAAAGGAGAAGTTTATTGTCCTAATTTTTCTTGTTGTGTCAGAAAATTGCACATCAGTCAACTAGGCTGATAATGGGTCACCCTTGGGTCAGTTACTCCAACCTGGTACAAAAGTTAACAACACTTGTGTGGGTAGACACAACAATGGAAGTGAACAAAAAACAAACTTGTAGGAATCTCTAGAGGAAACCAGTCACCCTGGAATTTATCATATCTCTGTCATCAATATTTGACAATAGCCAGTTTAATTTTTTAAAAATATCCTGGGTATAACTCAAATGGCATAGAAAAGCAGCGTTTTTGCCTAGGCCATTACCCGAGGCTTTTGTATTTTACAACTAGAGAGGATAAAATCAACAGTAGAATGCCTCCACTGGCAAACCTTCTAGTGGTCTTGTTATCACAGGAATATTCTTGGATTAATTTGTCAGGAATATACAGCTTTGAGAAGTGAGAAGTTTTTTCTTTTGCAAGCATAGGGCTGAAAATACCCCAGACATAACATAAAGACCAAGTCTGCCAAAGAAATGGGACTTTTTACCTTTTAGTTTTTGCTATGTTTCACAATTGCAATTTTGTCTTATATATAATGGTAATAGTGGTAGTAGTATTGGTAATAATGATAATGATAATAAATCTACTAAGTCCATTTTCTAAATAGGGGTAAGGGAGAAAGTTAGTAATGGTACTCTTTGTTTTACTACTGTCAGAAATTTATTCAAGAATATATTTCCTTCCCCTTGAAAGTTATTATGAATAGTTCTCAACAATTTAAAGATAAAAGATAAAGCAATTTAAAAATCCATTATAATAGTTATTCTCCTCTATTGATAGGTTTTCAATTGTAACTTTAATTTATATAATTCAACCGATGACTGGTAAGATTTTACAAAGAAATCTTTCTGTATGCCAAAGAAAAAATTGAATATTAAGATCTAGTGTTATAAAAGGGATTGCAGAAATTCAAAATATTACAAATAATATAAGCATTTTAGGAAAACATCAGGCTTGCCTCCTTTCTACAGGATACAGGTTTTCTAAAAATTTTAATGCCTTGCCTTTTGGCATAAATGTGCTGGTGAGATCCACCCTTGCTATTGACATTTAAATTCTTATAAATCTTTTAAATCTTTTCATCTCCTCTCTGCACTATATTGGTTGTCATTATAAATGACATTATCAAAACAGCATTTATTGATTTCTCACAAGATGTACATTATTTTTTTAATAGCAGAAATTACTACATCTATCAATGGTGGGAATGTAATGCTTTTTATAGAAGAAAAAGCCTTGTGGTAAAAGACTATCATACCATTATATATAATTCTTGATATTATATTTCTAAGAGATGAGCCATAGAATTTCCAGAAATCTGATAAACAAATATGTATTATGTTGATTGAAAATAGCCACTTTGTGCAGGTATTATATGACTGATGAAGTGAAATCAAAGATTTGGAAATATTACATATTATATAACATTTTCTATGGAATATAACATTTACTAGAAATGTGTATGCAGTAGGTGAAAGATGAAATCTGCTAATTTTCTGAGAGAGTATGTCTAATTCCTCTTTCCTTGAATCTGGTTGGCCTTAGTGACTTGCTTGGGTGATGGAGTGCAGTGGAACTGATGGAAAAACTAGAGGCAACTTTAAATATTTCATTATAACTTAGAACAGAGTCACTGGGTACCCTGAGCTGCTATGTGAGGAGTCTGACTGCCACAGGAGCTCTGTTGAATAACCTTAACCTTGCCTTCTAAGGTACCAGACAAGTGAATGACTCCATCTTGAGTCTTTCAAGAACAGCCCATTGCTGAGCTGATTGCCAACAGATCTCCATCAACTTCAACCAGAAAAGGAGAATTATCAAGCCATATAAATTTCTGCCCAAGAGAATCATGAGATAAAATAAAAATGATTATTATGTTAGCAAATAAATTTTAAGGTAGTATGTTACAGAATAAGTAAGTAAAAGAGAACTTGCAACCTGATGTGGGGTGATACCATAGCAAAAGCAAACTATGTGGCATTGGCTTTGGAACCAGGTGGCAGGTGAAAGCTAGGACTTCTGTGAGGTTGTTACTAAGACTGTACACACAGAGAAGATATTGTTATTGGAGGCTGAGAAGAGGCAACACTTGAGTAGAGGGAGAAATCTGGCACTACTGTCACCCATAGTAATGTGGAAAATAGAAAGTTACCTAATGAAATGGTGGATTCGGCTAAGAAAATTTCCAGAAAGAATTTTGAAAATGCCAACTTCTTTATTTTTTTTAGTCATGCATGATTAAATATAAGTAGAAAAATATGAGCTTAAAAATAATTTGTTTGTAGTCAAAATTAGACAGTACATAAAATAAGGTTATCTGAGTTTAACAATAAAATTGCTTTATATTACTAGGCTCTCTATATGTCACTAAGCTCTAAAAAGAAGAAATGGTACCTGGGTAAAGATTACCTCATGAGTGTGTTTCTAATACCATTTGTTAAGCTTCAGAAAGATTTAATTGTGTGAGTTATACATCTCCTCGGCAATACATGATATGTTGCTTCTCTCTTGTGACTTTTATAATTCTTATATTTGTCTTCTAAGAATCTTAGTGCTTGGTTCTATAGAACTCTGACTCTCACTCTAAGCCACAGAAATTCCATTCTCAAAGAGGTCACAGCCTTGGTTCTGTATAATGGACTGAACCTCAGTACGATTTCTAGGAAGACCCCAAAGCTTTTAAGCAAATGAGCTTAAAGTAAAAGGGACAGAGACAGTTCAAGATGACTAAAATGTCCTCAGGCTCGCTTACTTTCCACAGGTAGGAAGCAGATTGAATATGTTCCTCAGCTGTATTAGGAAGGTTATTTCGGGGGAAGGTGTGGAGAAAGTGGTGTGCAGAACAGTATCTATCAAAGTAATTCTCATGTAAATCTATAAAGACAAAAGTTTCAACCAATGACTAGTGCTGATGATTTATATTCCAAATTTTTCTTTCAAAATATGAGCATGGACATTTTGACAATTCTTAAGAGTAATAATACATGCTATCCAAGTATATTAAGCAATACTTTTTTATTGATATATGGATTCATAAATTAATGTCTTTGGGATGAATTGGCTAGATGAGAAACACAGTGGCTGGCTTTTTTTCCAGTGAACCTTGTACTGAAAGTTGGTGACACTATCCAAGTACTGGGAGGGTTGTGGGTGTTCGTGATTCAAATTTCTGTAGTGATAGGTAATAAAAACTTCAGGACCTCAAATGTGAGGCATTTTTTGAGTGGAAGTACTGAGTTTAAACAATCATATATAATTAAATAAATAACAGTGTAACATTTCTAGTAATATTCATAAACAATCTTCTATTTATAAGAAAATAATATTCTTAATAAAACATGTCCCAGCAGAAAGGATCCAAGCAGAGAAAACATATTACTTTCTAAAGATATGTTAAAATAATGATCAAATAATTTATTTTTTGCTCTTTGTAAAATTAAAATTTTTATGCATAATTAACTCAGATATCTGGATTAAGTAATCTTTCATTATTTTTGCTCATTTGAGAGAGGAATCACTATTGCTTCATTGCTCTGAATCTACAGGGGTCAGGAACATCTGTTTCATCATGGATTATTTTTCCTTAAACTTTTTAATTTTAAATAATTTCAAACTTACAAGAATGTGGCAAAAATACCACAAAACCCATAAAGAGAACTCTATCATATCCCTAGATACTCAGACCAACCAAATTTAACATTTTGTCACATTTGTCATATTGTTCTTTCTATTCATTTTTCTATCCAACCATCTGTTGATCCATCTACCTACCTGGTATATCTTTGTGTCTAAATATTTGTGTATCTATTTTCTAAACATTTCTAAGTAGGTTGTATATATAATGCTCCTTTTTAAAAAATATATAGTAAAAATGGAAATTTAATGTAATATTTAGGTCTAATGTTTGCTATTAACAACAATTATGTATTCTCCCTTGCCAATTGATAGTTTTCTTTTTGCCTTTTATACAGAAATTCAATCACCCCTCCCCTCAGGTCCTCCATGCTTCTATTTTCTGACACTTGTCTCTCCAAGCCCAGGATTCAATGATACATGCTGCTTGCAGGAGTCTGAGGGTAATATCATTTCCTTGGAAATATAGCACACTCTAACTTGGGACCTTGGTAACCAGGAACCCAAATTCTACAGATAAAGCTCAAAAGGTTATTGTGAATATCTAGAGATAAACCATGATGTGTTTAGCAGAAGACTCACAAATCTTATTGGAAAGTTGTTGCTTGGTTCCTTGATTTGGGCTAAGGATTGCTGGGTGTTCTGTGGCTTTTCATACATATTAGTTTCCTCTCTTCTATGAAGAAGTGCTCTGACTCCCACCTCCCTGACCATTTGGCTCTGGGAATACTTATTTTCCCTATGTAAATGAGGTTTGAGATTCCATCTATAATGCTCCTTTAACACATGATACTGCCATGTGCACTTCCTAAGAACAAGGATATTCACATATGTAACCACCTTAAGTACAGTTATCAAGTTCAAGAACTTTAACCATCATATAAAGTTTACGTTCCACATTCCATTTCATTCATGTGTCCCAATAATGTCCTTTTGAACATTTTCTCCTTCCTGATACTCTCCAGTCCAAGATCATATATTAAATTTAATTGTTAATTGCCTCTTTACTTGCTCTTGTTTTTTAATTGTGAGAACATAAAGACAACATAAACTTTCCCATCTCAACCACTCCCAGTCATACAATTAGAGAGGTTAATCACAATCAAAATGTTACACTACTCTCACCACCATCCATACCAGAACTTTCCTGCCATCCCAAACGAAACACTACACACATTACGCATTATACATGCAACCCCCTGTGCCCCACTTCTGGTAACCTCTATTCAATTTTCTGTCTCTATGGGTTTGCATGTTGTTACTTTTTATGCATTTGCATCTTAGCTCCTATAAGAAGTTAAAAGTGGCCCTACATACCAAATACACATGCAATTTTATTTGTGTTTATACATACACATGTGGTCGCTTTTACTGGAGATCCTTATTTCTTTATACTGCTTCAATCTGAGATCTCTTGTCCTTCCTTTCAGTCTGCAGAACTCACTTTAGCATGGCTTGTAGGGCAGGTCTCCTGATGAACTCCTTCAGCTTTCTTTATCTGGGAATGTCTTAACCTCTGTCTCCCATTTTTTAAAAACAAATCAATTTTATTCATACATATTAATAAAACATATAATTCATCCAATGTGTACAATCAATGGTATTTGGTATAATCACATAGTTGTGCATTCCTCACTTAGAGCATTTCCAATATTTCATTAATAATAATAATAATAATAATAAACAAAAAACAAACAAACAAACAAAGAAAATTCCTCACCTCTCAGTCTCTCTCTGTTTCCCTGCTGCACATAGCTGCTATTTCTGGCTATTCTTGCACAATTATTTATTTGTTTATTAGGTGGTTTTATTGAGATATATTCACATAACATATGATCTATCCAAAATGTATAATCAATGGCTTTTAGTATAATCATAATGTTGTATATGTATCATCTCAAAAACTTTAGAACAATTTAATTACTCCAAAAAGAAAGACTCCACACCCCTTAGCATTCCTTCCTCAGCCCTACATAACCACTAATCTAATATCTAATTTCATCATTTAAAATTGATTTATATTTACATTTTGTATAAATGGAATCATATAATATGTTCCCATTTATATGGAAACATATTATAAAAGTAATAATATTTTTATAATATATAAATGCCTGTCTCCTGCACTTAGTGTAAAGTTTTGTTTATATTTTTGGTGTGATATTAACATTTTGTAGTATTAACCTACATTTCTTTCACTCTCATTTTTGAAAGACATTCTCCCCAGCTATAAAATTCTTGGTTGGTAGTTATTAACTTTCAGTACTTTGCATATATCACCGCACTGCCTTCTTGACTTCATGGTTTCTGATGAAAAATTGGCACTTAATCTTATTAAGGCTAACTTGTACAGGATATGTTGCTTCTCTCTTTTGACTTTCACAATTCTCTCTTTATGTTTGGCATCAACAGTTTGGTTACAATCTTTCTTGGTGTTTCTCTATTTGGTTTTAACCTATTTGGAGTTTTTGAGCTTCTTGGATATGTATATTCTTGTCTTTCATTACATTTTGGAAGTTTTCAGCCATTATTTCTTTCAATATTCTCTCTGCCATTTTCTCCATTTTATCTCCTGGGATAACGGCAATGTGTAAATTGGTACATTTGATGGTGTCTCACAGGTCTCTCAGGCTCTGTTTACTTTTATTCATTCTTGTTTCTGCTTCTCAAACTGATTTTAATTGTCTTATCTTCTAGTTTACTAATCTTTTCTTATGCTAGCACCAATCTGCTTTTTAAACCCCCTAGGGATTTTTTTTTTTTTTTTTTAATTTCTGTTACTGTGGTCTTAAGCTGTTTGACTCATATTCTTAGTTTCTAACTGTAATAGATATTCTATTTGTGTTTATCTATCATTTACCTGATGTCTTTTAGTTCTTTGTCCATGTTTTTTTTTAGTTCTTCAAACATATTTAGGACCATTAAAAAAGAAAAAGATCACTTTTGTCTGATATGTACCAGGTCTGCCCCTCTTCATTAATGATTTGTGATGATTTAATTTTTTCCTTTGTGTGACCCATCACTTCCTGTTTCTTTGTATACTTTATAATTTTTTGTTGCAACCTGAGTATTTTGATATTTAATGTGTTATCTCTGGAATTTAGACTGAAGTATCTGTTCCTTAAAGCTTGTATCCAGTTAGCAATATGACAGAGATTTTGATGAATGCCAAGTGCTAACAAAAAAGGCAAAAAAGGAAAAAAAGAAACCAGCTTTCCCAGTCTTTTCAGATTGGTCTATGCCAGTGCTCTCTTTCAGAGCTTAGGCATTCTAATTATAAGTTAAGAGGACAGCTGAAGCAAACACCTAAGATCCTCCTCAGTCTTTCCTGTACATGCCTCTTTAGATGCAGAGCAAGTTCTGGGACAGTGAGCCTGCAATAAGTGTCCTAGTTCAGTCATTTAGGCTGCCGCCTGATAAACTGGCACAGACGTAGACCCGGTATGTGCATGGTGGTTGATCTGCTCCCTTGGGGATCAGGACGAAGGACTCACATTGGTCCTGCTGGCAGGCTCAGTGTGAGGCTGGTGAGGGAATGGGGAAGCTCCAATACGGGCACCATGACAACCTACCGTTTTTAAGTTGCCTCTATCCTGATTTGGTGCTCACATGTCATAGCAACACTTTAACTGTTATCTGGAGCTTTGAGAACTTTGAGAAAAGATGTTTCTTCAAGTTCTTGCTCATTGTTCAAACTGTCAATTTGAATGGAGCCCTGGAGCATCTCACTCTGCCATCTTAATTGAGTAGCGCCTCTGTGGTTTACTTTATGGTGGCTTTTTAATTATTTTATTTTCTCTGTACAAATACAAATTTACTGCTTTCTACACTTTTTTCTGATCTTAAATGTAAAGAAATAAGAATTTGTTTTTGTCCTCAAAATACTCCCTAGAAACCAGTTCCTTGACAGTCACACACATCTAAAATGAATGGACAGAAGCAATATGTGACTTATATCTTAAATATTAAAGGATTTTAACTCTAGTTCAGCTTTTTATTAGGTATGTGGCTTGACTTTTTATTTATAAAATTGAGGTGAGAACACTTAACCTGAAGGAATTGTTAAGGTGTTAAGAAAAATCAAATCCCAAGATATAAAAGAAATGTTCTCACTCATGTGTTCTTTTATCTTTTATTCAACAAATGATTATTGAGTACCCAATATGTACCAAGCACTATACTAATGCTTGGATTCCACTATGAATAAGAAAAAAATACATATTTCTGACTTCATTGAACTAACTGTCCAGTGAGGAAGACATAATGAGCAACTGAACTAGCAAATAAATAAAATACTTATAAACTGTAGTAAGTGCTATGAAGCAAATAAAGTTTCCATATACAGAATAATTAAGAGGTAGCCTTTGTGAGCCAGCCAGGGAAGCCCTTTGATGTTTAGATGGAAAAACTAAGAAGGTACATTAAAAGACGAACTTAAAAGAAAAAGGAAAGAAACCACCTGGAAATAGATATTTAAATCATAGAGGCAGGAATTGCAATGCTCTAAGAGAAAAAGACAGTACGGATATGGAAAACAGTGAGGGAAAAACATCCTTTCCGCTCCACAGGTAATGGTTTTAAGGGCAAAAAGAAAGATTGTGGAGGGATTAGATAGAATACTAGATGGAAAACATTATTATAGTCTAGTTGGTTGATTTCGGTAAATCAGACCCAGGTTACACGTGGATAAAAGGGAAAATATTTTAGATATATCTTGACAGTAAAACAACCAGGGATTTCCATTCAATTGGATGTCAGAATTGAGGAAGAGATGAGAATTAAAGATGAGTACAAGTTTTTCATTTGCAATTGAGCTGAACTTATGTCGTTGAGTGAAATGGAGAAGCCTGGGGGTTGGTATTTAGGATGGCAATCAATAATAGAGTTTTGGAAATATTTCTTCAAGGGGTGTTTGTATGGAAATGCTAAGAAGGTATAATCAATAATTTAGTTTTGGAAATATTACTTTGAGAGGCATGTGTGTGGAAATGCTGAGTAGGCTGTTGAATTTACAATTTGAGGGAGGGATGTCTGTCTTATTTTGACAGTGCTGTTAAGACAGATACCACAGAATGGGTTGACTTAAGCAACAGAATTTTTTGTCTCAGTTTGGAAGGCTAGAAGTCCAAGATCAAGGTATTGGCAGGGGTTGCTTTCTCCGGGAGTCTGTATCATTTGGGCAATCATCTGTCACGTGGCAATATCTCTCGACTTGGGTCAGCATCTCTGATTTCAGGTGACTTCTGTTCTCCATGGATTTCTGATTTCTTCTGACTCACTACATCAGTCAAATCCTTTGCTGCATAAGGACTCATATGGATTAATGAGCACCGTGATTCAATCTGGGCTCATCTAAAGAGGACTACAGTGATCCTATTTACAAAGAAGGCCATGTCTTCAAAAGTCCCCTTTACAAATGGGTTCACACTCACAGAAACAGGGATTAGGACATGAACATGTCTTTAGTGGGCTACCTGACTTTGTCCCTAACACCATCTTTGGATTCATCGGTAATTTTAGAGTCTCCAATTTTCAGATGATATTTAAAGCTAATGATAAGAATAAAATCATGTATAAACATACTGTTACAAGAACAAATATAACCAAAATCAGGAGCATGCCCTTAAAACGTTAACTTTGATAATTACCTTTGCATAACTAGTAGATAAATATGTAATCTACATTTGAATTCAAAACTAAATTTCATTTTCTTAAACAGTTTTTAATATTGCTCATTTCCTCTTACTATATGTTTCTTCATTATACATATTTCTTCTTTTTTTCTTTCATTCCCATATTCTTTATTCTTTGGTCTGAACAATTTATCCCTTCCTCAGTCTTTTTTGGTTATATTATTTCTTTCTTTATTAAAGAAGTTGTAGGTTTTCAGAACAATCATGCATAAAATAGAGGATTCAAATAAAACACCCCATTACCAACACCTTGCATTGATTTGGAACATTTATTACAATTGATGGTAGCACATTTTTATAATTTACTATTAAAGTTCATGGGTTAATTTAGGGTTCACTGTGTAGTGTAGTTCCATAAATGGTTTTAAAATTTTTATTTTGTTACCATTATGTAATCTAACATTTCCCCATTTAATCATGTTCAGAAACATATTTCAGTGCTGTTAATTTTGTTCTCAATATTGTGCTAACATTTTAGCTGCCCACTACCAAAACATGTCCATCATTCCAAATAGGAATTCTGTACAATTTAATCCTTAACTTTCCATCCCCTATTCCCATCCCATCCCCTGCTAATTTATATTCTAGGTTTTGACTATATGAGTTTGCTTATTCTAATTGTTTCAAATCAGTGAGATCATACAATATTTGTCCTTTTGTGTCTAGCTATTTCACTCAACATAATGTATCAAGGTTCATCCATGTTGTCGCAAGGACCAGAACTTCATTGCTTTGTACAGCTGAATAATATTCTATTGTGTGTATATACCACATTTTAACTATCCATTCATCAGTTGACAGACACTTGAGTTGCTTCAATCTTTTGACAATTGCAAATAATGCTGCTATGAACTTTGGGGTGCAAATATCTCTTCAAATTCCTGCTTTCTATTCTTCTTGGTATGTACCTAGTAGTGTGATTACTAGGTCATATGCTAGTTTTATGCTAAGCTTTCTGAGGAACTGCCAAACTGTCTTTCACAGTAGCTGCACCATTTCACATTGCCACTAGCAATGAATGAGTATTCCTATTTCTCCACATCCTCTCAAATACTTGCCATTTTCTGTTTGTTTAATAGCAGTCATTCTAATAAGTGTGAAATAGTATCTCATTGTGTTTATGATGTGAATTTTCCTGATGGGTAATGATGTTGAGCATATATTCATGTGCTTTTGGCCTTTTCTATATCTTCTTTGAAGAGATGCCTATTCAAGTCTTTTGCCTAATTTTTTCATTGGGTTGTTAATATGCTGTTAAGTTGAAGGATTTCTTTATATATTCTGGATATTAAACCTTTAATGAATATAACTTTTCCAAATATTTTATCCCATTGTGTAGGTTGTTATTTTACTTTCATGATAAAATCCTTTGAGGTGCAAAAGTTTTTTATTTTGATGAGACCCCATTTACCTATTTTTTCTTTTATTACTTGTGCTTTAAGTGCACAGTCTGAGAAATCATTGCCTAACAGAAGGTCCTAATTATGCTTCCCTACATTTTCTTCTAAGATTTTGCATTATACATATTCCTTATCTTGCAAAGAGAAAATGTACAAGTTTTTGTTTTAAATTGTTTTTGAAACCTTAATTTTAATTATATATTCCATATAATATTTTATTTTCTAAAATAATTTCTTGTAATCTTAACAGAGGAAACAATTACTCTTACTTAATTACTTTTATGTAATCAAACATATTCTCATCAATTCAATAAATTCAAGTGGATTATGCAATTTCAATTAAAATGATTTCCAAAAGGTACAAATAGTTTAGCAAAATGATATTGACACCTTATATTTTGAATATTTTGAGAAACTATAAAAATTTTCAAGAACAAATTATGGGGAAATGGATGTGGCTCAAGTGATTGAGCTCCCATCTACCATATAGGAGACCCAGGCTTCAATTCCCAGGGCCTCTTGATGAAAAGCAAGCTGACCCACGCAGTGATCTGGCCCAAGCGGCGAGCTGCCCTGTGAGGAGTGTTGGTCCACATGGAGTGCTGGCCCATGCGGAGACTGGCGCAGCAAGATGATGCAACGAAAAGAGACACAGAGGAGAGACAATAGAGCTGCAGCAGACAGGGAGCTGAGGTGGTGCAGGAGATTGAGTGCCTCTCCCCACTCCGGAAGGTTCCATGATTGTTTCCTGGTGCCGCCTAAAGAGAAGACAAGCAGACACAGAAGAATACACAGAGAGCAGACAGCGGGCGCAAAACAACAAGGGGGGTGGAGAAAAAAATAAATCTTTAACAATAAACAGAAATTATTCAACTATTCTTATATTAGCCATTGTGAAAAATAAGAAAAACTAGACACTGATTATTTCTATCTCAAGGAGTGCACTGCACACTTGGTGATATAATACTGAATTCTTTGAGAAGAAGCAAAAAATATAAAGTATGCTCGCATGACACACACACAATATTTGTGGGCTGCTCCATGGGTAACAGTTAATGGGAAGAGGTTATTGATGTTTCCACCAACACTGTGACATATATAAATATGAGAAGATAAGATAATTAAGATTACTTAATCCCTACTATATTGTAAACACAAGCTTTGGGCACTTTCACACCAGTTCATAACCTTGTGAAATTGTTCTTATTTTTCCCATTGTTGTAATAAATGTTTTGGAACTAAAAGTGCTTAAATGAACTGCCTACCTTCTTTCAGGTATTTGTTTGAACACAGCTCTGACTCCAAGGTTCAACCATTTCACTGTACCATTAACATTTTGGACTTTTACAAAGAACATGGAAAGCACAAAATATTTACAGGAAATAAACTGGGGGAAAATTCATACAAACACATACAGACACACACTGGCTTTGAAACATGATTTATCTGAGTTTAATAAAAAGGACTCAAGAAAAACAGAGCAATGAGAAGAGGCATAGTCACAAAAGACTTTTTATTAATGAATGTTGCATACATATATTTTGAAAATACAAAATTTTCCAAGTTAAGCAAGGTAATTTGTGTGTAACCCTAAAAATATGCCTTCCAAGATTGTTCTTATACACATTTTCTTATTATTCTAAGATTTGTAATGTAGGAAGAGACTGTAAAATTCTATTTACTTCAAAAGATGAAACATTTCATCTAGGAATGCATACAACTCAATCACCAACGTCAGCATAAGTCAACTCAATAAGAAATGGCAGACAATGCAATGTTAATATTTTCAATTGTTGCCATGCTGTGTCTGCTTCCTTATTCTTACATAATATATCGATCTTGTTGCTGTGTTTATGGATTCTATAATGCTTGTAGAAGTTATTAATATTGTTTTCAGTGGTAATGTTTGATGAGTTTTAACTTGGTAAATCGTAAAGTAAAGAAAAATAAGCAAATAGTATTCCCTTATATTTAAAGATTGAAGCGTAACAGGATTCCGTTATGAGGACAAGATACAGTTCTGTCTATAATAGAAAGAGACACAGTATCACCCCTTTCCCTTTTCTCTATTGCTGCAGAAACAAAGTATGCTTTACTGAATGACAGTGGCAATTGCTTTGATATCTGCACATTCCACTGGGAGTTCAACGACATAAACAATTATATCAAACACAATAACAGATAAATTCTTTGAAGTATTTCCTTTTGAAATTACTGGAAATAAATGATTTACATTTCAAAAAAGTGTATGAATAGTAAGAGTACAGATTTTATACTAAAAATGTCCTTATACATATATATATATATACTAAATTCTCAAAGACTTTATCACAGTCTTTCATTCTGATATCATCAACATGACAACATAAGGCATCCTCTAGAGAAATATCCCTTCAAAATCAACTAATAAAAGGACAAATCCTATCTGCTTGGAACTCTGGAACATAATAGAGAATAGAACAGGAATCCACAAATGCTGAATAGAAGAAAAAGAAAAAACATCACCAAAGTCAGGTACTGGATTTATGTCTCAGACCCCTCAGTACAGACCCCTCCACTCATTTGGTTCCATGAAGCTTAAAAGTCCCACCAAGGCCTGGTCCCTCCTGCCAGAGCTGCAGAAAATAGAGCCACTCTCGGCACTGAGTTAGAAACCACACATGTCCAGGCACAGGGAACCAAATCTGCAGAAAGCTGGGATGGAACACAAGTGGCTGAAAGTGCCACATATAGAAGTTCCATCAGGGAAAAAAGAGACCTAAGAAATGTTGGCAAGAGGTGCACACGCTTAATCTAGTTTCTGTTTGTTGTACTCTCTAAATGCAAAATGGACTTGTCCAGATTTACACCATCTGGCTTTCCAGGGCAGGATACCCTGGTGGGTTAGAAATGGAGGCAGGAAAGTTTCATGGAAAAAATAAAAGGGGGAGGAGGGAACTGAACTGCTGTAAGAAAGGACAAGCACCAGAAATGAAAAGTGTAAGGAATGGGGGCACTGAGTGAGTAAGATAATGTTTTTAAAAATCACAGGAGCTGGGCAAAAAATTCTGTGCAGAAACAAACAGAAGAGTTATCAGAAGCCATGGAGGCGAGAAGGCAATGGTATGATATATTTAAGGAGCAGAGGAAAGGTAGCTGTCTCCTGAAGGTGAAACAGTTGCACACAAAAAGGCAAACTTAAAAATTGTACTGCATATCCTGGGCAAGAATCAGGTACAGAAGAGCAAGAAAATATGAACAGTTAAACACAGTCTAGTCTAAAGGTCAGGAATAAGTTGGACAAAGCATCAAAGAAGAGCCTTAACACATAGTCATTCAATTTTATTAACCTTTTCAAAGAACCAGCTTTTGGTTTTATTAATTCTTTCAACAGTTTCTTTTTTAAATCTTGATTCCATTTAATTCAGCTCTAATCTTTGTTATTTCCTTCCTTCTGCTTGTTTTGGGAGTAGTTTGTCCTTTTTTCCCTAGTTCCTCCAGGTGTGCAGTTAGGTCTTAGATTTTAGCTCTTTCTCTTTTTTGTCATGAAGACATTCATGGCTATACATTTCCTCTTAGCACTGCGTCCCATAATTGCTCTGTTGTGTTCTCCTTTTTCTTCACTTTGAGGTAGTTACTGATTTCTCTGGCAAGTTCCTTCTTGACCACATGATTGTCTAAGAGTGTGTATTTTAAATGCGAATATATGTGCCTATTCCAGTTCTCCGTTGTATATTGATTTCTAAGTTCATTCCATTGTGGTCAGAGAAAGTTCTTTGTATAATTTCAACCCTACTAAATTCTTTGAGACTTGTTCTATGACCTAGCTTGTGATCTATCCTGTAGAATGATCCATGAGCACTTGAGAAGAATATATATCCTGCTGCTTTTGAGTGTAATGCTCTGTATAAGTCCATGAGGTCTAGTTCCTTTAGCATATTATTCAAGGCCTCTGTTTCTTAACCTCTGTCAAGATGTTCTGTCTAAAGGTGATAATGATGTAATGAAACTCCCCACTATGATTGCAGATGAGTCTATTTCTCCCCTTAATTTTGCCAGTATTTGCCTTAGGTATTTTTGGGCTCCCTGGTTAGGTGCATAAATATATATGATTGTTCTTTCTTCTTGGTTGAGTATCAAAGATCTAAATATAAAAGCTAAAATGAAAAGGCTTCCAGAAGATAATGTAGAGAAACATCTACAAGATCTTATAGCAGGAAATGGTTTCATAAACTTTACACCTAAATCATGAGCAATGAAAGAAAAAATCGATAAATGTGACCTCTTCAAAATTAAAAACTTTTGTGCTTCAGAGAAGTTTGTCAAGAAAATGAAAAGGCAGCCTACTCAATAGGAGAAAATATTTGGAGCCTCCTATCTGATAAGAGCCTAATATCCAGCATATGTAAAGATATCTTATATTTTAAAAATAAAAAGACAAAGAACCCATTTCAAAAATGGACAAAAGATTTGAATAGACACTTTTCAAAAGAGGAAATACAAATGACTAAAAAGCACATGAAAAGATGTTCCATATCACTAGATATTAGGGAAATGCAAATCAAAACTACAGATGAGTATCATCTTATACTTTTTAGACAGGCTTCTATTAAAAAAAAACAAAACAGAAAACTACAGGTGTTAGAGAGGATGTGGAGAAATAGGAACACTCATCCACTGCTGTTGGGATTGTAGAATGGTGCAGCCACTGTAGAGAATAGTTTGGTGGTTCCACAGGAAGCTAACTATATAATTTCCCTATGATCTAGCAATCCCACTACTAGGAAGAATTTAAAATAGTGACACAATCAGATATATGCACAGCAATGCTCATTGAGACATTATCCACTATTGCCAAGAGTTGGGAGCAACTCAAGTGTCCATCAGTGGATGAATGGATAAACAAAATGTGGTAGACACATATGATGGAATATTGTACAACTTTAAAAAGGAATGAAGTATTGACACATGTGACAACATAGATGAATCTCGAAGATCCTACACTGAGTGAAGTAAGCCAGTCAATAAAGGACAAATATTGCATGATCTTACTGATATGAGCTAAAGATATTGACAAGATTCATAGAGGTAGAATATGGCAGATAGGTTACCAGGAGATAGAAAGGGAGTAGAGAGTGGTGAGCTGATGGTCATTCAAGGCAAAAGGTAAGATAAAGTGGATGGGGGAGGTTTGGCAGTCGAAGGGCGTGATCATGGGGCAGTGATGTGAGTGGGGTCGACGATGCTAGATTGTGAGTATTAGCAAGGTTAGGGGGGTGGGTTGGCTGTCCATAGAGCTGGAGAAGAGCTGGAGGAAAGAACAAATGAACTCTGGGGAGGTAAAAGACTGTGGTTGAGAAGACAATTGTGGGAGTGTCCTTTTGGTAACTATGATAGGGGAGGGACATTGGTGCATGGTGTCGGTGGTGGGAAGGACGATGTATGGGGAAGGGTACACCTGGGGCACGCCTCTATGGAAAATCAATGTGTTCATGTGGTCATAGGGTGTTATCTCAGTAGGTGGAGACCTACAAAATAACCAACAAAATTTTAAATTCCCATCCTGGGGAGTCCTGCTACATTCTCTAAATAGAGTGGCAAGAATCTCTTGAGTGCCTAGGCACTGCCTAGTGAAAGAGGACAGACCAATATACCAGGCCCTGATATTAATGCTTATACTTATGTAATTTATTCTTGTAAAATTGAAACTTAGTCTAGTAATACATATTGCCTAAGAGTTACCACCTGAAAACCTCCTTGTTACTCAAATGTGGCCTCTCTAAGTCAGACTCAGCTAATAAACTCGCTACCTAAAATAGAGGCTTTCCCAAGGGCTTTAGAGCTGTCTGTACACAGTAACCAAGCCACACAACCCCATGAAATCTGCACTCTGTCAATGGGACTTACCTTGGAATATATTATAACCTACTTCCCCACTGTAACAGAGTTAAGCTCATTTATAATTTCCCTACACATGATTTTTCTACCCCTTTTACTTAAACCTATAATTAGCACCATACTTGTTAAATATATGTCCCAGCAACTTAAATCTTTGATCTGTACATATGATGATTAAACCCTGAATCTCAGCGAAATTGTGGCCAACACTTACGTATTGGACTTGCCCAGGACAGCTAATATAATGATGATGATGGACAACCCGCCATCCCCAAAAGCAAAGGGTATCTACAACTGCAAACAGTTTCTTCCATCTGCCCCATAAAACCTAAGCCTTCTCTCAATCTGAAGCATAGCGGGCAGATATCACCATCCCCAAATCCTCAATACTGAGGCATGAACAAACATAAGTGGGGAATGCAACCATGGACCAAAGTAGAATTATTATTATTGTACTAATGGAAGAACTTGTAACATTGATATTAAGTTAGTGGCTACCAGAGGTTCTGACGCAAGAGGGGAAGGAAGAATAGTTGGAACATAGGACATTTTAGGGCACTGGAATTGTTCCGCATAATAGTGCAGTGACATATGTAGGCCATCATATATCTAGTTAAAACCTATAAAATTCATGGTGCAAATTGTCAACCATAATGTAAACTATAGAGCATGATTGGTAGCAATGCTTCAATATCAGTTTACCAATTGTAACGAATGTACTACATCTAATGTAAGATGTTATTTGTAGGGGAAAATGTGAGAGGAGATTGGAGTATATGGGAATCCCCTATATTTTCAATGTAAAGTTTTGTAATCTAAAGCTTCTTTAAAAATAAAGTTTAAAAATATCTTTAGGTAACGCTGAAGATCATCTTCAAATAGGCCTCAACTATTCTGACAGTAAGAGTTTTATTGGATAAGCATACAGTCAAAATTTACAAAACACTCAAGGAAAGTGAACAACGAGCCAGAGAAAGCAGATCGATTGCCTGCAAAATCACATCAAGAAAGACTTTAGACTTAGAGTTATCATTCGTAGAATATAAAATTATGTCTACTTAAATATATTTTGAACTTCTTATTTTGAAAACCTTTAGACTCACGAGAAGTTGCAAATATAATCAAAAGCATTCCTGTGCATCTTTCATTCAGCTTCCTCAAGGATAACATTTATATAACCATAGGCTATTTTAAAACTGAGGAAATTGACGTTGGTATAAAACAATTAAACGAATTGCAGAACACATTCAGATTTGACTAAGTTTAAATGCACTCAATTTTTGGTAAGTGTAGTTCTATGAAATTTTATCACGTGTAGATGTGTGTAATGGGTGCAATCAAGGTACTATATTTTTCTGTCACCCCAAAGAAACTTATTCATGTTACCCCCTCTATAGTCATACTCTTGTTCAACCCTAAACTCTGGCGTTCACTGTTCTGCTCTCCAGCAATATAATTTTGTCATTGTGCAGATTTTATATTATTAGAATCATACAATAGATAATCTTTTGAGATTAGCTTTTTTTTCCAAACTCAGCATAATGCCAATGAGATACATCTGAGCCATGTATATCAATAGTTTGTTCATTATTATTACTTAATAATGTTCTATGATATGAATTATTTTATTCTTTAACCCCCTGAAGGATATCTAGGTTGTATCCAATTTTTGGCTACTGAAAATAAAAGTTGTTATGAATATTTCATATACAGTTATTTGGGTGAACATAAAGTTTAAATTTTCTAGAAGAAATACTCAGGAATGAAATTGCTGGTACATATATATGTATGCTTAGTTTTTTGGGTTTTTTTTTTTCAATTTTTTATGAAACTGCCACATTATTCTACAGAGTGTTTGTATGATTTACCTTCCCAACAGTAATGTATGAGATCCAGTTGCTCTTTATCTTTGTCAGCACTTGGTATTATCAGTATTTATTATTTTAGACTTTCTAAGAGATATGTAATTGTATCTCATCATAACTTTAATTAGCACTTCTCTAATGGTTATTGAAAGTTGAGCATCTTTTCATGTGCTCCTTCGTCATCACAGATTTTCTTTGATGAAGTACCTGTTCAAATCTTTTGCTCACTTCCTAATTTGATTGGTTTGTTTTCTTACTATTTAGTTTAGAAAGCTCTTAAATGTCCTGGTTGTAAGTTGTTTAAGGAATACATGACTTTCAAATATCCCATCTCATATCATCTGTATCTAGTTGTAGCTCCATTGTCAAATATTTCTAAATGAAAGAATAGCAAATAAAATTAATAGTCATTTACAATGTCTACGTGAAACTAATACGGGTATGCTTTACAGAGGTTTAGAAAGAGAGTAGTTATAATTACTTACAAGCCAAAACGTTTGCAAATTAGTTGAATTCCATTTTGTGGATTTAAACATATTTGAAGAAGGGTTTGATCATCTAGTTAGATGATATATTGTTTAAAATAATTATAATCTTGAATTAAAAACAACAACAACAAAAAAAAACACATTATTCTTGAGGGCATTTGTTGGTGCAGATTCCAGCATGTGCTGTTAGATTTTACCCATGACCTTCCACCTTGTCATTGGAAATGCTTCCTTTGTTTTATTCTCAAGTTCTGGAGACCTTGTTCCATTGTTAGAAATTCCTGTCTTGCTTACCAAACAGAAGTTTGGTAAGTTTCTATGTACTGTTAAACAAAATTGCTCATAATTTTGATGTATTTAATATCTCCAAAGAAACAGTATGATGGACCAGCCCTGAGAAAGAATTGAGTATTTTTGAATTGATAATGATCAATAATAAAGATATTTCCTATAAAATAAAAAAATAAAAAATAAATAAAATAATTATAATCTTTGATAAGAGAACACTGTGGAATTTGTCATAACTTAGAAACACTTTAAAATATTGGTAGCATTGTTATAACAAAATAACTTCCATATCCATTGTCTTACTTTTGGGTACATGGTTTTCATGGTTTTCTCATCACTTTCATTTACAAAAACATAGTATAGGAAGAGAACTGATGTTGAACCCAGTCAAACTTTAAGTAACATTCATCTATGAACATATCAACTATTTGGTAAAAATGCCAATCGGAAGGCACATTTTCAATATAACTTTCCTTTTAATGTAAAACATTTTATAATCTGTAATATCATTTATTGTTTTGACCATTTCTGCACTACTAATAATTATGTCCTTAACTCTGTCCTGAAGAAATATTTTAATACTCGAAGGCTTATGGAGCTAGATGGAGTAAAATATATTTCAATATGCATTCATAATTTCATCATAGAAAAATATGATAAAGTGATTAAAGACTTTCCAGATGAACATAGACAGTATATTAAGGTAATAACCCATGAGCATGTGCAATTAACATATCAGTTTAAGACACAAAAGTGACATGTGACATGGCCAAAATTTTCACACTGTTGAAGATGCATTTATTCACCTAATTTTTTTTCATTATGAAAAAAGCTGAGTTACCAAACTGCATTGCTATTTAGATTCCAATGGACATTTCAAGAGAAATGTAACAATTTTATTTTCAAATATCAATATTGATGCCAATTTTCTCCCTATTATGAATCTGTTATGAAACCTATTGAGTAAAAGTTTTACTACCATCATAAAATATGAGAACACACATCAAGGATATACACTATTGTATATATATTTTTTCCTAGCACAAGATTAGTCCCTGGTACAAAGAAGTTACATTGTACCTTAATTGATTAAATGGATATTAGAAATTCAATAATTAAATTAATAACTTAGATTTTGTCCATATCTTACCATATTTCTGAATTTCCATTTTTAAAATGCCTTTGTTTTGGAGTAAAATACTAAACATATCGATGTAATACGGGAAATAAATACAGAAAAATAGGTACTAAAAGACATTGATAAAAAAGGACATGTGATTCTTCTAATGAAATGAGAATGATGTGGGATAAAAATAGAGGGCAAGGGGCAAATAAATAAATAATGGTGCCTATTCGAGATAATTAAATCCACAGCGTAGCCTTCAATTTTTTTCTAAGCAAGTCTTTCAAATCAGGTGTATAATAAGCTTAGACATCCCTTTGGTTCATAGTACCTTCTAGAACTCCCCTTCTTGAGATTCCTCATATATATTTCTCTCAAATGCATATCTCTGTGCATATATGTATGGTATGGTGTAATTTGTATATGTGTTTGTCTATGTGTGTGGGTTTGTGTTTAATACTATTCCAACAATAGTTATCTTAGTATTGGAATGTACAAAGGTATTTTATGTATATGTAATAATTGGTAGAATAAAGCAATTCATTGAATATTTCAGACTTTTTACAATAATACCTAAAATGAAAAACCTGCCTGTATTCATATATTTCAAAATATTTTTAAAATTTTGCATTAATACATTCAAATGTAATGTTTTATTTAAGGGATGCTATAGTTTTGGCATAAAATTTGGAGAAAAACACATTTCAGGTGTCTAATATTCATGTTTTGTTTTGTAGTATAGGTTGATAACTTTAATTTCTTAATTTCTAGAAGTACACATAAAAATAAAATTAATTTCTTTCATTAGGAAATTACATGATATATTTTATCAAAATATTATGCTTTTAACTTTAAGTTAAATTAATTCAATTTTTCCAGGCTACATTTTTCACATACACACCCTCATGGGAAAAAGTATGCGAATACTTATATATTATAAAGGTTTACATAGATCCTGCCTTCATAGATAAAACATGAAATATTTAATGAAATATTTCAAGATAAATAGAACATGTAATGCCATATATTTTTCAAAGAAAATGGCAATATTGAATGAACCTAAATTAAAATTGGAGAAAACTTTAGTCATTATTGATTCCCAGTGATTTCAAGAGGCATAAGCTTTAAAATGGCAGATTCTTGATGCATTACTGCCCATTTTATTTCCCCCCTTCAAAGAAAATTTACTGCACTGAATGAATGTAGAATAACCAAAGACCCACAGTACATTGCTTTGTATTCTAACATTTTTTTCTTAATTTCCTACATTATATCTCCCATCAATACTTTGATTGTCCTTAGAGGATATTAAGCTACAACCTTCCCTGTGCTTTCCTCAGGAAAAAATAGAACAAACAAAAGAACAAGTAAACAAATGCCAGAGAAATTGCACTATGGAATAAAAACAAGGGTTCTGTTTATTCATTTTGCTCTCCTGTTCTAGAGGAGACAAGTGGTTTGTTTCTGTCCCTGGAGAAAACTGTGGGTATGAGCTTTGAAACGTCAAGTATAATTAAGACAGAATGTTCTTTTAAGCCTAGCAAAAGAAATATATCTTTTAAAATAACTGTCTCTTGAAGTTTGAGGCCACAAACAGTCTAACTCAGCTGGAACTGCTTGCTGTGTTAAATCAATTTTCAACTTCAGCATGGCTCCAACTTCGTGTGTCATTTAGCAGAGTGCCCAGTCATTGCCCAGCAAGGCTGGCATTACCGATGGGAACAACTTCAACAAGTGCTGACTATTCAAATAAAAAGATCCCAGATGCCAAATACCACAGAAGGTAAACAGCACATTTGAGTGTGTGTGCGCTCTGTGATGGAATCAATTCAAGTTATCACAGTAAATTCATGTTTGATTCAGGGGGGCGGGGTGGAGGAAAGTGGAAAAGTAAACTAAATGTTGTTTAGCATTTCATTGAAATTTCTCCTTTAACTGTCATGGATACAGGTTATATTTTAGACATGTGGAAGGGTATTTCTTCAGAGACCATCTATGCAGCACATTATATAGAATATTTGTGAGTTTATGGATAGCTTCTCAAAACAGCATGTATATTAGTGTAACATAAAAATATGTGTAAACCATGTTATAGGGGATTTTTCAAAGAATGCACTTATTCTCAGTACCTGACTAGATAATAATATGTTATTGATAACATTTTAAAGTTTTACTAATATTTTCTATGCATGTTGTTTTCAAACAAAAAACAAACCAGTGTGAATTTTTAAATAAATCGTATATATATTTTTTCATTATGTGCCTTTATGAAGAATCAAGAAGTTCCAGCATGCAATTGATAGACCACAGTGCTAAATTAAAAGATACCTAAGTTCCCATAAAGATATTCAACTAACTGACTATAAAACCTCAGCAAATGATAAATGATCTCATCACCATACTTTTTATTTTATTAATAATATTATAGATGCTGTGAACTTTGCGATTCAGTAGGTTTCACTCATCATAATTTCTATTTCTGCTAAATGTGTGGCCTTGAAATTCCAAATCCTGGACTATATTTTGAAATTTTAAAGGACAACTAATTGAAGGACTGAATAAAGCTGTCCTACTTTCAAATTTGTTGTGCGGTTTCAAGAACTCTCTTTATTTGCTGATCCTCCTTCTGCTCTATATGACTGTTTCCAATCTGCTCTTCCTGAAAGACTTATCTGTTCTTCAAGGCTAAATTCAATTGTGACATCCTAAGTAGATGTGTTATTTAATCCATGAAGAAAGAATTAATAATCCCTTCCTCTTTATTTCCAAGACATTCTGCTGTGATATATGTTATAGTTCTTATTCCATTAAAATATGGTGGGTAGACTATGTTCCTCCATTCTAATTCTTAATTTTCAAGGACAGAGAGCCATTGAAAAGTCATTTGTCCCTAATAGCATGTAAGCCTTGAAAATATATTTGAAATGAATTTAATTCAATTTAAATACCATGATAAACATTGTAAAAGACCATTGTTTAATAAGTGTAAGACTTGAAGAAGACAATACATATGGCCCCATTTTTATGTCTTCATGATTGATTTCCACATCTCAGATTTAAACATTGTGAGCAGGGAAAATTAGATGATAGGTACAGAAATAATGTGCCAAGAGCAACAGTGACTTGCAAGAAAGATATTTGACCACAAGTGCATCTATTATTAGTTTGATTCCATTCTCTAGAGAGGAATGCATGGAAAAAAATCTCTTCTCAGACAAAAAACATGCACAAACATTGCTAGGAGGCATGTCATGTTTCTTGAATGTTTTGGAAAATTATATAGTATAAAAATCAACCCAAAAAGCAAAGTGAAGAGAGAGGAAATTCTCCATTTTTTTAAACAAAGATTATGAGCCTCAAATAAGTCACATTTTTCCTTCATGATTACATGACTCCTCTTTCCCAATTCTGTGCTTATAACCAATAAATTATTTCAGGACCATGGATAACTATAAAGTCAATCCATGTAATTTATTCATTCGTTTAATCATTTATTTAGCAATAGTATATGCCAAACAGTTGTAAATACTTATCATGTTTTGTCTCATTTCATCTTCATAACTATTTTATGATGTGTATTTACAGATGCTAAATTGAAGCTTTTAGAATTTAAGTTTAGAATTTAGACTTGAAATTTAAAAGCCTGTGTGTTTATTAGAGCAGAACACTTGGTGATTAATCCCATATTAATGACTGTTGTCCACAAAGCATGTGTTTTTCCTCTGCATGTTATAAAGATAAGCAAATGCTTAAAATTTTTCATAAATATAGATTATTAAAATATGGCTTAATATTCAAATGTAAATAGCATGTTTTTACCTACCATTAAGTAGATAGAGTTAGCTAAAAGTAATAAATTAATAAAGTATCAAAAATAAGATAACCAATGAACATAAGATTTGACCATTGAAAGTAATTTTTTGATCAGATGTAGTCTATTTTTCATTTGGGGCTCGCATATGACCACAATTTCATAAGCTGAGGAGACATAATGAAGAATCTGACTTCATTTTTGATGTTTAAATGCTGATAGCTTTTAAGTTTCACCTTCTTCCTTTCTCTTCCACTTATGATAAAGTTGATGAGAAGCTCAGATGTTCACTCCTTGGGCATGAGCAGGAGATTGAAACCATGAAAGACCCTCTCCTTGTTCACGAACTCTCACTCCAACCTCACTTTATAAACACAATGAAAAATGCTTATGTAAGTTGTATAGAACTATACAACTTCTGGAAAATAGCAAAAGAGAAAATCTAGGTGACCTTGGATTTGGCAATGACTTTTTAGATACAACACAAAAACGTGACACATGAAAGAAAAAAAATTGATAAGTTGAATTTCATTAAAATTAAAAAATTTTCTCCTAAAAAGATATTGTTAAGAGAATGAAAAAACAAGCCACAGAGTTGAAGAAAATATTTGCAAAATACATATCTGTGAAAAGATTTATATCCAAAATATACAAGGAAACCTTAAAACTCAACAATAAGAAAATAAACAGCCCAATTACAAAAAGGCCAAAAGATCTGAGCAGACAACTCCCAAAAGAAGGGGGCAAATCAGTAAAGGAAAAGGTGCTCATTAGGGAATTGCAAATTAAAATAACAATCAGACACCACTATACATCAAAAATTACACATCTATTAGTATGGATGTAATACAGTGTCATCAAATGCTGCCAGGGATGTGGAGCAACAGGAATTCTCTTTCACTGATGGTGGAATGGCCAACTGGTACAGTTAATTTGGAAGAAACTTTGGCATTTTCTTACAAAGCTTAAAATAGACCCCATACTATCTGTCAATTGTACTTCTAGGCATTTACCCAAATGAGCTGGAAAATTTACATCCACACAAAAACCTGAATTTATATGTTTATAACACTTTTATTCATTATTGCCCCAAGTTGTAAACTACTATGATGTCCTTCAATAGATGAATGGATAAACAAACTCCAGTCATCCGTACATTGTAATATTAATCAATGGTAAAAGAAATGAGTCATCAAGCTATTAAAATACATGGAGGAACATTGAATTCATATTGCTAAGTTAAAGAAGCCCATTTGAAAAGGCTAGAGACTTCATGATTCCAATTCTATACTATTCTGGAAAAGGGAAAACTATAGAAACAGTAAAAAAAAAATGATTGGCTTCCAGTAGTTTTGGGAAGAATAGAGGGATGACTGCATAGCATGGGGCATTTTTAGGGCAGGGTAACTATTATAAATGATGCTGTAATGGTGAACACATGGAATTACACATTTTTAAAAATCCATAGACTTGAACAACCCAAAGAGTGAACACTAATGAAAACTATGGACTTTGGTTAATAAATATGTGTCAATATTGGTTCACCAATTGTAACAAATGTACCACACTAATGTAAGATGTTAATATCAGGAGAAACTGAGATGGAAAGAGAGGGAGATATGGGAACTCCCTGTACTATCTGTAAACTTAAAACTGCTCTAAAGTATAAAGTCTTTTACATAAAAAAGAAAATAGTACTATTTCTCTATTTGCCAGTTGTCCTGATCTTTTGTGGGCCCCAGAAAATTATGTTCTCTAACTAACCCATTCCTGTGCATGAAATCATGTTGTGTGTAGGACTTTTTGGTTAGATTCAGTTAAGGGAAACTTTGATTAGATCACTTTTGACCAGATCACTTAGGACCTTTTATTGGAGGTTTAAATAAGCAGATAATTGAAAGCAGAAACACACAGAGGAAGAGAAATGCCATTTTTACCCTGCCATGTAAGAAAGGGCTCCAGGATCACCTTCATTCTCAAAAAAGACAAAGAAACCTCCAGAGGCTGGGTGGGAGGTTGAAGGATGGAATCAACAGAGCACAGAGGTGTGGAAAGAGGCCCCTAAGATGCTAAGCCCATGGAGCAGTCAAAGCTGAAGAGATGAACCCTTCCATATGTTTAATCACTCACAATCAATTTCAGGGAGAAAGCTGCCTGGAGGAGAAGGCAGAGACCCAGACAGAGAGCCACCATTTTGCCCTGCCATATGACAGGAGTCCAGGATCTCCAACAGCTGACCTTGGTGAGACAGCATCTCTGATGATGCCTTGATTTGGACATTTCCACAGCTTCAGAATTGTAAGCCTTTACGTTAATAAATTTCCCATGATAAAAGCCAACCCATTTCTGGTGTTTTGCATCTGCAACCTTAGCAGACTAAAACACTAATCATTTACAGTTTCAAACAATAGAAAGACACAGTGTACTATTAAAAAGAACAAATTGAACTAAGATATTCTTAAAGAGTCATAGGACCATCTCTATCAAAATAAAGCTTAATTTATGACAATAAAATGCAAATAAACAGATAAATACAATATTAAAATATGTAGAATAACTGCAAGTATGTCCTCCTTTGTTTTATTCTTTAACAGTGAAGAGTGTATAAAAAAAGAAGTCTGAAGGGAATCAAACATTAAAGTCAACAAGTAAAATGACATTGTCAACAAACCCAAATCTTTCTTTAAAAAAAGAAAAAAATTGTCATTTATTTCATTCTATAAATTTAAATTCATTGAAATTTATAAACTGTAATTGAACTAAAGATTGAGAAATGCAAACTGAAACTCTGCTCACAAAAATTAATTAATATAATGAGATTATTCATGGTCTGCAACCTGTGATTTTTAAAAGTCCGCTGTGTTGAAGTTTCTGATAGAATATGTACAGCTTTTTCTATAATATGATCTATTATTTAAACATTGGGCATTAAATGGGATTTTAACGATTAAATCAATTAGAACTATAAAAAATATTAACAATTTGGGGTTTATGTGGATTTCCAAGGGTATTAATTGCAACAATATTATATTCCTGGGTACCATCCAATTACAGAAACCAGTGACCTTCACTGTCTCTCTCATCATCAATAATTATTAGGAAACATATAATGCCATATATTTTTTATGATTGATTATTACAGATTTTCTGGAAACTTATTCAGCAACACATCTTTTTAACTTTAGAGAGTCCATGTTTAGAAATTTACTATAAGGAAATATAAAGCATGCGTGGAGAATTAACAAATATACATATTTATAATAATGAAAAATTAAGAAATATTTTGAAAGTCCAGAAACAATGAAATACCTTAAATTTAAACTTATATCAGAGTAAGGGCTATTTAAAAAATATATTTTGTTATTGTTTGCAAAATTTTATTCCACAAATTTCAATCTGTTTGTGCATTCATGTAATTAGTCTATTTTTATTTCTTTTTTTCCAGTTTATTTTTGTGGGAAATCATGTAGAAAATGCAGGAAGCTACTCATTTTAAAATTTCCTTTATTAAATTCTCACATATTTTCTCACCTTTCCATTTTCTTTTCTACATTGTATTATAATAGTTAACTTTTCTCTTGTTGACCAAACCTTTAAATGGGAAATGGTCATAGATTGTATATTTCATCCCTTTATTCCAGTAACTTGAGGATTGTATAAAGTAAATTGTAGAAGGTCCATGAATGACCTAAGAAAAATGTTCTTCTCTTGTTAGAGCTATAATTTTAATGAAGTTTTATATGTAGAATTTATCATTTCAGATTTAAAGTTGGCATTATTTTCAAACATATATTCCCATTCTCTCTCCTTAAAGTTCTTTCTTTTTTTACAGATTTATTTATTTCCCCACCCCCCATTTTTGTGCTTGTTGTCTGCTCTCTGTGTGTTCTTCTGTGTCTCCTTGTCTTTTCTTTAGGCAGCACTGGGAACAGTTACTTGGACCTTCTGGGGTAAAAAAGGCACTCAGTCTCCTGCACCACCTCAGCTCCCTGGTCTGCTGTATCTCTTATTGTCTCTCTTCTGTGTCTCTTTTTGTTGCATCATCTTACCGTGCCAGCTCTCTGCATGGGCCAACACACTGAGCGGGCCAGCACTCTGTGGGGACCAGGACTCCTGTGTGGGCCAGCATATTGCACGGGCCAGCTTGACTTTTCACCACAAGGCCCTGGGAATCAAACCTTGGACCTCCTATGTGGTAGACAGGAACCCAATCGCTTAAGCCACATCTGCTTCCCGTCCTTAAAGTCCTTTTAACTAAATATTTAATTTAAGTGCATGTATCAAGATTTAACCCACTCACCTCTCTCCTGAGGTCTTTTGCTGAAGCAAGTCATCCAGAGCCAAATGATAAGAGTATATCATTATACTCTTAATCTTCCTAAATATGTTTCATATTGTGTTTCCCCAGTATAATTTATATAATATTATTATTTCTAACTGGGTGTTTATCAATTAATCACTCTGGGCTTCATTTTCCTCATTTTAAAATTGCACGGTTAATTTTGATGATTTTTTTCCTTGGGGAATGAATTACCAGTAGGGGACAAGAAATGTGAAAGATGAACTTAAACATCTTTTTATACCAGAAAGCAAAGAAGCTATCAAAGATTACTCAGAGTAAGGTTAAAAGGACTCAGGAGTCAACCCTGAAGATGCTCCCCAGGCCTTAGTTGGGAAAACTGGAACATCAATCAAGAAAATTACAGCAGTGAATTGAATTACATTAAATATTTTTAATTTAATTAGTTCATAAATGTGCTAAAGCAATTCTAAACAATTATCTTTGAAAGACATTAGATAATCAACTTGTTACTTTGAAAACTGGTAAATATAGGGAGAGAATTATTTTCCCACTAGTATCCAAGGATTCTAGAATCCAAATAATAAAGAAAAGGAAGAGTGATAGAATTCAATATATCTTAGACTCAGAATACCACAGTTTCACAACACATTATCCAAAAATCAATGACAACAAATGGTTAACATGACCAAAAGATAAAGACAACAATACATTATATGCCTCCAGATGGAAGTACCCAACTGCATCAGTTATATATTCTTGCCAAAACAATTTGAACCTAATCTACAAGATTGAGCTATAGATTTTCAGGACATGGAAGGAATGTTGAGAATATGTTAAATAATATTGTGCCAATACAATCAGGAAAATAAAGACTATGGAAAAATATACAGGGCAATCAACCAGTTGTTCCAAAAATTTCCAAGGAGAGAAAACACAAAAATACTGGAAAATCCTGTGTACAAATAGACTGAAGAAACACAAAAACTAATTTTAAAAAAACAGATGGTCCCAGATTAATCCAGGATTAAATATTTTATGATCCATGATTTCATTTAATTTTCTAATGTCATCATGCAGTTCATCAATAATGTCAAACTGAAAAAAGTTGCAGTAGTTGAGAAGCATTTCATTTAAATTACCTTTTGAATGAAGCCATGTTAAAAAGTATTCTAACACAGTTGAATGAGTCAGTTATTTGACTATCATGAGATTGAAGGATATTAAAAAAAAAGAAAGAGAATATGCCACAATAAAAACTATCTTCTTGACTGCTAGAACTCTCTTAGAGATTATAGAAATGGTGGGAATGTCATGAGTTCAATCTTTTTAGATTACACAATGTCTTAAAAAATTTACCATAGTCAGAAATAACAAGGAATGTAGTAGCCGCTGATTTTAATTCTAATGATCATGGTACACAACTGAGGCTTGAAGCAGACACCTCACCTCAAATTAAAAACAAAAACTCTTCAACTGTATTCTTCCATTAAATCTATCCAAATTGTAACCAGTTTCAGAACCAAAGAAAGAATTCACAGTGATTTATAATCCATTTAAATTTCCTAAATATAGAATACCAAAACAAGCTCCTTCTGAGCTCATACACAATCCACGTAAGTTTAAATAATCACTGAATGACTGTAGCTTTATTACATCTAAATTGGTTTATTGTTTATCTTATTAATACCATAAAGATTAACTTCTATCTCTTTCTTTATCCCAAACATCAACTTTATCTGGAATTCCTTGCCCTAAATTAAAATCACCTGTCATCTGAGATATACCAAGAGTATACCTTCTGAAGTTTGCTAACTACAAAAGTTCATTAGATAAACCTGGAAAAGAAATTGCTAGAACATTAAGTTTGCTGGTGGTGGATTCTGTGCTCTCAAAATTGTATATTGAGCAATTTTAGAGACAAAGAGTATTTGTGTATTGTGGTAATTGCTATATCTACCCTAAAACCTGGAGAGAAATATTCAGCTGACGTGAATAATCAGGAATGTCTTAAAGCACAAACTGATATTGGAATAAAATTAACAGAAGATACTAAACACACACACTTACACATAAACACCAGCAAAAACAAGAATGATAGGTCACATATAACCAAAATAGTTAACAACAGATAAAATCAGAACGCTGCCACCCCAGGGCAAAAATTTAACCAATGGACTAAGGAGAAAGAGCTGATTGTTAGGGAAGCAGCCTTCCTAGGACTTGTTGCCCTTCCCCTTGTTTACCCAATCAGAATACTGAGCCTGGACGGTATCCTTATCTAGTGGGTGGGCACTGAGGCTGTGGCATGACTTGGATTCTTCTTCCACATTGGGTTAAACTTTCCCCATTCTGGGTACACAGTGAACTTCTCTATGCCAATTAAGTGTGTGTATCACTTAACAACTGGGCATCCCCATTAGAATATCTTTTCCCAGAATTCAGGGAATAGATCTTTCCTGTGGTAGCGCGAGAGGGATGTGTGCTTCCATCACCCTGCATTGGCTGTTGGAAGGGACCTGCGTGCCATGGGAGATTGACATCCATGACTGAAGCAGACCTTGCTCGACCTCTTCTCTAGGTGAGTAAAGCATTATTCCAACTAGTGCTTGTCTGTGTTGAGTCTTGCTTGGAGACTGCAATACCGCAGTACTAAGAAGTGGGCAGAAGAGTTCAGACTCTTACTCTTGGCAAGCAGCTTATCTTTGTCATTCTCCATGTGGTGGGCTTTCTCCCCTGCTGGTAGCCCAGAACCTTGGCTTGATACTGATGATTAAGCCCTAAGTGCAGTATATTTATAGATTATTTGCAGGTACCTTCTATATGTAACATTGTGGTTAAAAAAAACAGGCTCTACAATGAGTCTGCCTAATATCAAAACCTACCTCCATTATTTCCCTTCTGAGTGTTGCAAGTTTCTAATACTATCTGTACCTTAGTGTTTTAGTGTATAACCTGGGAATATGAAGAGTACCTTTCTCAAAATGCTGTTGTAGAATTGAGATAATTCATCAAACATTATTGTAAAATATGAAAAGACACTTAGAAATAGTGATTAATTTGCATGGTGTGGCTCAATAAAAGGTATAAAAATACATACACAGGTTCTGTCTGTAAAATTTTACAAACAATGTAAGGAGCAATCTCTTTCTTACTTTCTTATTTATAGGATGGTATGTGTATTAGTCAGCTAAAGGGGTGCTGATGCAAAGTAACAGAAATAATCTGTTTGCTTTTATAAAGGATATTTATTTAGGGTAGACACTTACAGTTACAAGGCCCCAAAGAGTCCAACTCAAGGTACCATAAGAGGTATTTCCTCACCAAAATCTGTTGCCATATGTTGAAGCAAGATGGCGGGCGATGTCTGTGACGGTTCAGCCTTCCTCTTTCCTCTTAAAGCTCTGTAGGCCCAGCTTCTTCTGATCTCAGCTCTAGGCTGGAGGTTTCGTTTTTTTCCAGGCTTTCTTAGGTGCTCAAAACTCTGGCCTCTTCAGCTGCAAACTATCAAGCGAATGGCTCATCTCTCTCCAGGGTCCACGTTGTCTCCTCTGTCATGTCTATGACGCTCTCTCTATTCCTGTGTATCTTCTTCTGTGTATCTTCTTCCATGTTCTCCTTGATGGAGTGTCCATTTATCTAGCCCACCAAGGGGGCAGGGGCTCACACTGATGTGGTTGAATTAAAGCTTTAATCTAGATTTAATCAAGTAAATGTAAAGGCTTTGAATTTAGATAAATCAAAGGGTATCATGCCCAGAGAAACAGAATAGTTTACAAACATAATCAATTTCTCTTTTTGGAATTCATAAATAATACCAAACTGCCACAGTATGTATTTAGGCAAGTTTATATTAGATGTCCATCCACAAAATGGTTTTAATTTACTGTGTGCAAAATTATGAAACAACTCTACCTCAGTTAGATTATTAGTGTGTATAAATGTGTGTATAATATAGATATATGTTTAAATGTAAATATAAAAACACAGTCATAAATATGGTGAGCATTTTATGTTTAAAATTATCATTTAATTTATTAAATCTCTTGTGACTTTTTTTTTACCAAATATTTTCAAATATTTTAATGATTTTGAAGTAAAGCATACAAATTGAGTGCCATTAATAATAACTTGAGCAGGTTTTTAAAATTACTTCATTTATATTTAAGTCATAGTTTTGCAATAGAGATCAATAGATCTTGAACCAACTCTTTGAAGCAGTATACTTAAGTGAAAGAAATCATTCCATGCAATTTGAACATTTTAACTCTATCATATTATGTACTTCTAATAACATGTGCAAGCAAAAATTATGTAAATATTTTGATTATCTGTTTTCTAGAATTTTATCTTTAATAAACCAAATGATAGTAACCTTTCTAAAATTATCTATATATACATGTATGTATGCATATGTGAGTGTCCTCATTTTAGATTGTATTTATTCCACAAAGCATTATGCAAATATGTATATTAGTTAAGTTCCCTGGCAATCTTTCAGTTACTTAAACTATTTGCCTAATAGGTCTACAGATTCATAGAGATACATTTTAATCCAAAACCAAAGATGTTATCACATAGCATTGTTCAAGTCTGGCTGATTTTACACATGTTATAATTTCAGTGGTGTTTGTGTGATTCTATGCCCCTCTACGCAACCCACAATCCACCAGATGATGACAGAAATCCACCAGTTACATTTGTATTCATTTTTAGGAAAGATATGACCCCATTTGTGTGTCCAAAGTGCTTACCAGGAACATTTGGCCTTTTTCCAGGCTATATTTGTAAATGTGTGATACTGATTAAGTTGTAGAAAGTAGTGAGACTGTTACTATTAGAATTGGGATTCAGGTTAACAAGTTATGCAACTATATTAAAGAATATCTCTTTAAAATTGCATTATAAAAATAGCAATATAGAGTGCTCTCTATGAAAGATAAATATTTATATATTTTTTGATAAAATTAATTTACAATCAACTAAAATATGCATAATTATTTTATATGCCACAAAGAAAGAAAAATGCTGCCAATTAAACCTGGTCATTGCATTGACAATCAAAAAGCCTCATTTCAGAAATGTTAAATGTGAAAAATGTTTATCATAAATCAAATTATATATATCACTTTTCCTTGTATCACTTGTACTGGGGCCGGAGATTGATTGAGAAGCCGACACTCAACCACTGAGCCACATTGGCTCCCCTGAATTAGTTCTTTTTGTTTGCTTGTTTTCTGTTTGTTTTTGTTTTTTTAAGAGGCACTGGGGACAGAACCTGGGACCTCCCATATGGTAAGTAGGCACTCAACCGCTTGAGCCACATTCGTTCCCTATATATGGTGTTTTTAAAGAAGGGGAGAAAAATATCAGCTAGCTATACTTTGGATATGGAAGTATGGGAAAGCACAACACAATTAGCTTAAAATATAACATCACAAATGATTAGAAATCACATGAGCTTTTGAGTTGATTTATTTATTGACTTAATGAAATCATCAATGGCCCAGTTTCTTTCCTTCTCCTTACTCTGCCTTTTTATTTTAATTTATTTTTTTTATTTTTTTAAAGATACTTAGAGTACACAAACGTTACAGAAAAAATATAGGAATTCCCATATGCCCCGCTCCCCACACCTCCCACATCCTCCCACATAAACGACATCATTCATTAGTGTGGCACATTCATTGCAATTGATAAATGCATCCTGGGGCATTGCCACTGAGCATGACACTGTCTATTCTCATGGGGTAGAAGAACTGCTGAAGCCTCAGACTTGATAACTCACAACACCATCCATAAGAAAGGGAGGAATTTTCTAGTTTTCTGAAGAGAAACAGGAAACTTTGTTCCTATAAGCCTCCAGCAAACTTGCTTTTCTGACTCATCAGCCTGAAAGTAGTTCTGTGTTCATTTCTGAGCCAATCTCTAATATTTGAGGAATGCTATGCAATCACTGACCAGGGGAAGGAATTTTTCTTACCCAAACATTGTAAGGAGAAGGAAAGGATTATACTGGTTGGCTTACAGCTTAAAGAACCAAACCCTGGCCCTAACAAAGCCAACTTCCTCTCAAGTGCATACACTGTATATTTGTGAAATATATACCCAAATAAGAATCTGAGAGCTCCTTGAAAAGCAGTAAAGGTTAACAGATGCTGAGTAGATATGGTAGACACTAATAGCTACCTTTAACTAATTATCTCCTTTTTCAATGGGAGAATTCTAATTCCCTTCAGATTCACAATGTGCCAAGCTGAAAATACTTGATATCTGGGCACCCTTGGAGTTAGCAGTGTTTATATCACAGATCAGTCAATGACTTGTTGATAACAAAACAAATAATGCTGTGCCATTACATGCTACAATAAAAAAAAGAGTGAAATATTTATAATAGTACCCTGTTTTTATCAAATTACAATTTTGGAAATTTATTCTTTCAAAGTTGACTGACAATATTGTGCATTCAGTTAAATAGGTGTTTCTACAGTTATACTGCAGATTAAGAACATTTGATGCAACAATCTCTATGATAAAGCATTATTCTTTATAAACAACTTAATTGTCCTAAAAGTGTATTAGACCCTTTTTACTTCCATGCAGTGGAAACATTCTTCTTGACTGGTTTTTTATGTTTGTTTGCCTTTGCTTTTTTTTCAACTTTTTGTTCAAAAATGGTTATACATTCACGGAACCTTGCAAAAAAAGCACAAGGAGATCCCATTCACCCTTCACCAGCCTCAGCCAATGTTAATGTCATGCCTAAATAAAGAACAATATCTAAATGAGGAAATTCACACTGATACAATCAGCAGAGCTTATGCAGATTCCCCCAGTTATGTATGCAAACATTGTGTGTATGTGTGTGTGCATGTAGCTCCGTTAAACGTTCTCACATGAGTAGCGTCACGTAGCTACCATTACAAACAAGATATTTAACCGTGCTATCACAAATCTCCCTCTCCTCACCGCATCCTTGTCCTCTGACAACCGTTTATCTGTTCTTCATCTCTATAACTATGTTATTTTATGAATATTATATTTAAATGTAATCATGTAGTATATGTCTTTTTGAGATTGGGTCTTTTCACTTAGTGTAATTTCCTTGGGGTTCATGAAAGTTGTCCTGTGTATCCATACTTAGGGCCATTTTACTGCTGCTAGCAATTCCGTGGTATGGATATACCACAGTTTGTTTAACCATTCACCCATTGAGGACATTTTACTAGTTACCAGGTTTTTGGCTATTAGGAATAAAGCTGTTATGAACAATTGACTACAAGTATCTGGGTGGAATTAAGTTTTTACTTATTTACTTTTGAGATTGTAACTTCTGGATCATATGGTAAGTCCATTTATAGTTTTAAAAGCAACTGCCAAACAATTTTCCAGTGTGGCTGTACTATTTTACATTCCCAACAGCTATACATGAGTCATTCTATTTCTCTTATTCTTGTTAGCATTGGGTGTTGTCATTTTTTTTTAACCATTCTAATAGGTATGTTGAGATATCACATTGTTGTTTTAATTTGCATTTCCTTAATGACTAATGATCTTGAACATTTTTCATGTACTTCTTTGCCATCATATACAGTCTTTGATAAAGTTTCTGTTTAATTCTTTGGGCAATTTTTACTGATGAGTTTTGAGAGTTCTTTATATATTCTAGATGTAAGCCCTTTTTCTAATATTTGATATGTAAATTTGTTCTTTTAGTTTGCAGTTTTTCCTTTTATACATTTAACTGGGTCTTTCACAGGGCAAAAAAAAAAAGTTTATTTTTTATTTTGATCAGGTATATTTTGTCAATTTTTCCTTTTTATAAAGTATGTTTTTGCTATTAAGTCTAAGGACTTTTTGCCTTCTTGTAGGTTTGAAGATTTTCTATGATTTTTTTTTCTGCTGTTGTTTTCTTTTTTTCCTTAAGTACTTTAGTTATATATTTTACAGTCCATGAGCCCCCTTTTTTTCCCTCTGTGCAGATCTTGTATATGTGTATTTGTGTATTTTTTTATTAGAGGAGTTGTGAACTTATAAAACAATCATTGAAAATGTGCAGAATTCCCATAAGGTATGAAGTTTATGTTGAGTTTCTTTATTATCCTACGGATGCTCAATTGCTCCAGCACCATACTTTGATTTGGCATATTTGTGTGAGTCTATTCCTTGGTTCGGTTTTCTATTCTGTTCCATTGATGTATGTGTATATCCCTCTGCCAGTACCACAATGTCTTTATTACTGTAGCTATATAGTACCTCTTAACATTGAATAAAGTGATTCCTTCCACTTTATTCTTCTTTTCAAAAAGTATTTTGCTTATTCTATGGCCTTTCCCTTTCAAGATCAAATTTAGAATGAAAGTAGTAAATGTTTTTCATAAATTAGTCCACTAAATTTTGGTTCAAAATGATTTGCAAGTCATTTGTCAACACATTCAATCCATGAGCATCAAAAACATCAGACTTTATATCTCTTAGAGATTGATATTATTGAAAACATGACCTGGAAACAGAGAGCTAGTGAAGCATGTCCCTTTAAAACCAAGGAAGGCACTAACGAAATTTTACAGTAAGGACACATTAGGTACAAAAGTTGGATTTTGATTTCAGAAAAGAATCTTGATAGAAAATATGTTTCATTGAGAAATTTATATTATATATTTGAATGGAATGAAATTGAGAAGTCCCACAATTTTCAGCATCTGAGCATGGTCAAAATAATCATATATATTTTCTTTGATGAATTTGTCCTTAAGTAATATTTATCAAAGAAAAGTAATTGAAATTAAAATAAAATGATAGGAAAAAATGATAGGAAATGTGAAATGTTATAGGATAGAATTTATTTGCAATTTAATAATAAATATTTGCAATTATAATTGCCTCTATTTGGCAGAATCATCTTTCAGTTTCCTGAGTAAGTTGGTGCTCATAAGAGAATGATTTCTTAAACAAAGTATTTTGATATAAAAAGCTGTCATTTAAATTTCAACATTTCAAACTGGTAACTATAAAATGGAAGCTGAAAAATATTGCAGCCAATTTTATAAAGAAAATTAAAAAATAATAAGATCATATTGAAAAAACACATTCTTTTAGAAATACCAAAGGCATAATATTAAGAAAAATAATCAAGGTAAGTGAGAATGCAGTACAAATAATCATTCAAATTATTTAATTTTAAATAATTAATATAAAGTTTATTTTTAATGTACATGGACATATCAATTTTATTTGAGGCTTAATTTTAATTATGAAAAACTGATGTAATAAAACCAATTATGAGTAAAAATAATTATTTAAAAATATATACATATATAAGATTCTGTGTTTTATTCTAAAGGTATATTCAAATTATGAATAAATTAAAGTAGGAAAATTATCATTTATTTGCAGCTGAGTTCATTTTCCACTAATAGTTTTGACATCTAATAAATACCTGCTATAATTAAGTGACTACATATTACCCAATCACTTTTATTAACATGTTGTTGATTTTCATACTGTAGTTGGTCTTTGGAGTTCAGGAATTTAGCACTATTGTTAAGAGAGTTTCTGGAGACAGACACCTGAATTTGAATCTTTGCAAACCACTTACTAAAATCACCATTCCTCAGCTTATGCATAAGGAAAAAAAGCATAGTAACAGTGCATACCCAAAAGGATCCTTGTGAAAATTTAGTGAGAAAATTCCCCTAAGGCATACCGAATGGTGATTGGCACATCATGAGAACTCAATAGATTTTACATGCTATTATTTTTTATGGAAAGGTGATTTAAATTGGGTTAAGTTCAGGTGCTCCAGATATTGCTTCTATCATCTATAAATAAAGAATTATTTCTTCATTTAAATAATTATAATGATGATCAAAGAATATGAAAACTGAGAGACTGAAGATAAAAATGGACGATAACCAGGAAACACTGACCCACTCTCTGTAGCAAACACACCAGGAAACCCCAGCTACAACCTACGTTAATCTGTCCAGGAAGCCAGACATTATCTACAGCCGCTGACCCGGGAAGTCATACCACATTTCCTGCAATAATTGATCCAAAAGAGCCAGGACATGTTCAATAACTAAAATTTTCCATAATTATTCTTCTCTTATTCTTCTTACTTAGTACTAACCCGAGAAAGCCAAGTACGTTCCCCTAACCAATCCCATTGTATGTCCCACTTCTCGTTATCCCACCTCTAGGTCCCCATGCCAACAACCGCCAAAGCCTTCTCACCCCTCTGCCTGCATTTGAGACAAACGAAAATGATGTTTGGTGACCTCTTTGCTATATATAGCATGCCGTGGTTCTCGCTTAGGCATTCTTTCTTTAATTCCCCTAAACTCACGAGCTATTTAAAAAAAAAAAAAAACTGGATAAACACAGAATGCCATTTTTTGAGAGGTCTCCATATTCTATCATAAAGATGGACTTAAACACACACACACACAAACATATAAATTAGTCACTCAATAGTATATATAGGCATTAGTATTCTTTGCAAAAGATAGCTCCTGAAAAGGGGCTTTTAAAGACTCTGCACTGACTTCTGTAGTTTCTAATCTTTAATTCAGAGACCCACAGTCTATATCAGCCAGAAACTTGATCACCTCTAATTCTCCAGCACACACTTTGGTCTTTGTTATGATTAGAAGACAGACCCAAAGTTTCCTCTTTTTCTGTATCTATACAGATCTTAACAATCCCATTAAATGGACATTCTTTGGGGGTGAGGGGTTGAGATTGGCAATGAGGGAGAAGGAAGTGGCAGGAATCATTGGGAGTTTATGGCATCCTGGGAAGTGCAGAATTGATGGCAAGTAAAACCATGAAGCAGGAGTGGGAGGCTTTTTAGCAGAGTTGCAGCCCATGCTGGAATTAATAATTTAAATATTTAGATATGTAAAATGTATAAAAACTAGGCCATGAAGAAAATACTATATCTGTAGCTCTTTTAGGAGGTGAGAACTTGGTAGGAGCCATGAACGTCAGCTAGTTGAGCATTTACAGAAATGAAGAGGGATTTGGGCCATCCCCAAGTGTAGAGTGCAGCCCAAAGCTCTGTGTTAATGAAAATGTAAGATACATCTTAGCTTTGATCATCTTAGCTGATCAAAGAAAAGTGAAGAAACACATATCATTGGTTAATATCAGGCAGAGAAAATGAAGGGGAATTATATGAATACTTAAAGGCCAAAGGTGTTTTAAAGATTTTTTCTATTGCACAGTCCAGGAGACAATTTCAATTTATTTGTCATTCTTGATGCCATGCATAATAAAAGTCCCCAAAAACCCTTTGGGAAAATTAAATTGAGTTGAAATTTCAGCATTTCAGATTAAAATACAATAGAACATGGGGGAAAATAAAAAAAAAAAAAAAAAGAGAGAGAGAGAGAGAGGTCTATGACAGATTGCAAACAAATTTAAAACCCAGTAGCAGAATGTATTTCTACAGTAGAAAAAATAAAAGGCAGAATTTTTCATGTGGAAGTCAAAGAAGAAATTTCAGTGCAACTACAGCCTGGGCTTACATGTATACCTGCCTCTTACTAAAAACACATAGACATCATGATTACCATTAAACATGTACACAGTTGAGTTTCAGAAATAAAATGGTAAATAAATTTGGCAAGAAATCAAAACCAGTAAGTGGGCGCTGATGCCATGGAAGTTTGGGATGGAATCTGTATCTGTTTAATGGATGTAATGAGTGGTGGAGGGCATCCTAAAGCTTATTCAAGACTGAAGAAGTGAGGGAGGTGGAACTGAGCCCCTGACCTCAACCCCAGAGTCTTGAAATGCTCTCAGAAGTGTATAAAAGGAGCTAGACTTTGTTTTTCTTCCCAGAATGGTGGACTAGGTGACTTGGACCTCTTTCTTGTTGAGAGCAACTTAGAAAAGTTGCAAAGCACTATAAAGCATTTGTTTGAAGGGATCCAAGAGTCAACCAGGATTTGAAAAATTGTGATGTCAAGGTCAAGCACAGGTTAACCCAAAAGTAAAAGCATAGTATTTGTGACTGTTTTATTGTATAGACACCTGCTGGTTTCAAACAATCAACTTGGAGGCAGAAATAGGTAATTATAGAATGGTGGTGGATTTAACCAACATTTGACACAAAGAACAAGTTTCAACAAAAATCAGGCTTGTTCTGGAGAGAAGGTGATAGAATCAGTATATAACAGGTTGAGTTTGACATATATATTGAGTTGAATTTGATGTGTGATTTAGAGATATCCAGACGATCTACTTGGTGTTATTTATCGATTTGGTTAATTTGTCAATGAATATACAAGAAATGGAACAGGAAACAAGTGAAGGCAAAAAAGAGAACTATATTATCCACTCAAAAGAATGGCTTTTGAAAATAGTATTTTCACATCTGCATAAATTGTATGCATTTTATGTTGACATAGTTTTGGTATACTTAGTAATCTCAGTAATAGTTAAAATCTAATTCCTTCCAACTTTGGTTTACATAAAAATCTATTAATTTAGTCTCCTGAATTTCTAACTTTTATTGAAAAATGTAAAAGTGTGCACAGTATAAAATGCACGTCCATTTTGCTGGAGAAATTTATATGGAACGTGATGTGAGCATCTCTGTCTCACACACACACACTATCACTCTTTCGCTCTCTCACTTTCTATGTACAAACACTCACATGCACACATACACGCATACATGATTACAGACCAGCTGAGCAGATGGCTTTTGCCTGGAGAAAATTAGATCCTGGGATAACTTTCTGAGTTTATTTTAGATTCAAATCATCTTTAGTATGCACAAATCATTAGAACACCAGTCTGGGCCTAAAAAGGGTGTCTTTCAATATTTTATAGGAAGAATTTTGATCTATGATTTATCAGTCAACTGACAGCACTAAGAGCAGAGAGTTTTGTTTTTTTTTTTCCATTAAGAATCAATTCCTCAAGTAGATAGATTTTTATTTCCATCCTCATTACACCCATTGAAAAAAAATGCTTTGGGATATGTCTGTCAATTTGATTGACCAGACACATAAGTGGTATAATATGTAGGAATTTTTAACCTGAGAGAAGTACTGCAATGTTGCAAAATACACACAAAAATTGTAAATAAAAGGTACCCAGTGCCCTTTATGAATTTTAGTGCTTTTGAATACAGGAAATATGAAAGAGGAATGCATTTTATTTATCTAAGGGCCACTGTTACCTTTTATTTCTATATTCATCTTGTCAGTTCAGGTATATATTAAGTAATATTAAGAAACTTGGTGAGGAAATACAGTTATATATTTCTGGGAGATCTGTATTTCTGTTCTTTACAATATTTTGTTTATTATCTTTTGTTATATTTTTTACTTATTTCAATTCAAAATAGTCAGTATATTTTTCATTTCTCAGCCATAACTGACTGAATTTCGAGTAAATTTTTTTGTCTGTTACATTCACTTGAAAAGTAAATATTAAGAAAAAATACCCTGTCAAATTCTACAGGAATATATATCATATTATTATTTATTTCTGCACACAAGCCTGGCCACATAAAATATGGCAGGCATAGAGAGGTAGGTGGCAGTTCCCAAGCTTCAGGTGAATGTCAAATAATTTTGGAAGAATTTTCTTGAAGAAACATACTCTTCTCTTAGGAAATCATGAGTTTTAGAAGCTCTTTATTCTTTCAAACTGCTTCCCTGAAAAAGTTACTATGTTTTCATGGAGGTCTGAATGTACTGATGATTTGGAATTAAAAATAGAACTCTACCACTGGTGTACAAAGACATGGCAAATGACAGTCATTTTAGCAGGTCCTCCTTATCAATTAAAGAAAGCATTTCAGTATCTGTCTGATACATGGAAATGCTGCTAGTAAAACTATAATAAATATACCACTGATTTACATTTATATTTATCAAAATTATGCAGATGCTTCTACATATGGCATATATGGCAAATATTTTTAAAAATATGATGTGTTGCTGCCCTAACTCATTAGCCTCCTCCTCCACATTATGTTCTTAAAACAGAATTTGTTGCCTCTATCCATTCTATACACTAAATATGGATTTCTTTTGCAATTTGAACTGCCTGGAGGTTTACATTCCATCATTTTCTTAATAAGATCATTAATTGATGTATAGCAAAATATTAGCTCAATATTTTTAACCAACACTCCATGCCAGTGTTAGATAGCTCCTTTTTCAGATTCATGGTTTGCAGGGCTGGGCATATTATATTTCCACACTTCATTTTCTCCCAGGGGATTCCAGGGAATAATGTATTGTTTCCTCTATCTTTGAATTGCCACTATGTGGCAAATCCCATTTTTAGGATTGCATATATTATTGTGTGTATTTATATTAGAGAGTGAGAAATATTAATATTTAATATCTATAAATGGAAGGCTTTTAGCTCCTCCCAGGAAATACCAATTGACTCCAAGTTAAGAAAACAATGCTCAAACACAACCTAAGATCTCTATAAAACTGCTAGACAAAGAAGATAATTTTTTAAAATTTAGAATATTTTTAGTATCCTAAGGGATATTGTTTTTTATTAACTATGAGATTTTGGCTCAACTAGGACTATAAATTTTTTGACAAATGATGCTAGAAAAAAATAGCTAGGAAAATAAGAGAACAAGTCTAGATTAAATACAAGGTGATACGGGGGGCAATCAGCCTATTAGAATGCATTAAAAAGGGCCTTTACTTTGGACTATGCATTTACTTAAGATATTTTTATTGCCTACTGGTTAATGACTTGTAGTGTAAAATGTTTCTTTTCTTTCTTTTTTTTTTTTTTTTTAAGAAAACACAACCACATGTAATTGGATTGTGAATTGGTTGCATTATCAATGAAATACCTGTAGATTAAAGGAGAATATTTTTTTGAGATATAAGCCTTAAGAGACCTACATTCCCTCTGGAAATGTTACAATTTGCCATTTGGTAACTGCTAAAAAAAATTCTGGCAATGCCATTAATGATGTTGACTTTTAATCTTTCAATCATCAGTTATTTAAACATTCTCCATTCCCTTCAAAGCAAAATCTAAATACTTTTATACTCTGACCCTATCTATATTTGTATTTTAATCCCTCACTAACCACATTTTTCCAAAGTATATTTAGGTCATATAACAGCTTGCAGAATAAAAAGTATGTCATATTTCTTTGGACATCGTTGTCTTTTATGACTTGGGTTGCATTTATCCTTGCTGCATTCCTTTTATGAGTCTATTAAGATTCAGTTTAGCTGACATCTATTTCTGAAACTCTTCCTCAAATACCTATGTCTGGTTGGTCATTTTGTTTGTTGCCATAACATCACATACATGCTTGTTTCGTGGAATTAGTTTCTTTATGCTGCTTTGTCCACCCCTATGGAAATTAAGCTTCCTGAAGACAAAGGCAACTTATTAATCATCTGTGTTTATTTAGCTATCACCCCAGTGCCTAGGACAAAATGGGTACCAATCACTTGATGAAGGGAGGAAGGAAAAGAGAAAGAGAGGAAAAGAAAGGGAAAGAGAGAGGAAGAGTAACAAAAATAATAACATATGACCAAAATCTTTATTTCAAAAGGAACAGTGGGAGCAGATGTGGCTCAAGCAGTTGAGCTCTCACCTCCCACATAGGAGGCCCCAGGCTCAGTTCCTGGTGCCTCCTGAAAAAACAAAAATGAACAAACAAGAAAAACAAATGGAAAAAGCAACTCAAAGAAGCAGATGTGGCTCAGTGAGCACTGACTTCCCACTTATGAAGTCCTGGTTTCAATCCCTGGCCCCCAGTACCTGAAAAAAAAAAAAAGAAAAAAAGAAAAAAGGAACAGCTCAGCACTTATAGCAGCAATTTACTGGGAGAAAAGAATACTAATACTCAAGAAAGAACACTGGTCTTAGAGTCAACGTATAGGTAAGGGTTTTCAGTTACAATACCTTTTAGTCATGTGATCTTGCACAAGTATTGCCATATCTATGAGCTATGGATTCTCCTTATGGAAAGCTAAAATAATATATATGCAATCAGGGTCAAATTTAGTGATATTGTGTATGTGTTTCATATTTTTAAAATATAATGCAGGTGGAATTGTGGGAAGATGTAATCAGAATAAGCAGGTAGGGCTCAAATCTCTCATTAACACACAGGAGAAAGAGCCAAAAGCTATCCAAGGGACATGTTTTGGGGGTCAGCAGACCAGGCCAATGCTACACAACCCCCAGGAGAGCAAAGGAGAGAGACATGAAGAACCTGAAACAACAAACATGAGATACCAAATCCCCACGGCAGTGGGAAGGGGTCCTCTCTCCCACCCACAAGATATTAAGCTGGTGTAAAAGCCCTGGCTCATTGCAGCTGACTGAGAAGGGAACAGATTTATTCCTGAGAGGTGAACAGGGAGGGAGAGTTGTGGGACTTTTCATCAGTGAATTTGCCCAACAGAATCAGCTATGAGTATCAGCTCAGGCCAGATCAAAACACAGGAAAATGGAGATTGAAACAATTCTGTGGAAAGGTACGCTAATGAGTGCCATCTGCTGGCCAGTCTGGAAATTGCATGGACAAAAACTGCTTTTGGTCTCTCTGCACCCTAACTCCTGGGAGAAAATTTGTACCCCATTAGTGAGTCCCTGGCCTGATTTTGATAACTTAAGCTGAGACATTTTAAACACTGAGAATAAGTTGAACCAAATATCAAAGAAGAGCCATGGGAAAAAAAGGTGAAAGAGAGAAATTGCCTATCAGAGTAAATTCACCAACATATTCAGATGCCTAGACATGAGCAAAAATTTACACACCATACTAGGAAATAGGAAGACTGGCCCAGCCAAAGGAACAAACCAAATTTGCTGAAGAGATATCTGATTTAAGACAATTAATCAGTGATAATAATACAACTTTCCTAAATCACTTCAAAGACATAAAAGAAAATATGGCTAAAAGAGAAAAAGGATATTAAGAAAATACTGGGAGGGCAGAAAAAACAATTTGAAAGCATGCAAAGAAAAGTAACAGACCTTATGGGAATGAAAGATATGATGGATGAGATTAAAAATACATTAGAGGTAGTGGATGTGGCTCAATCAGTTGAGCACGTGCTTCCCACGTGGAGGTCTCAGGTTTGGTTCCCAGTACCTCCTGAAAAAAAATGAAAAATAAACAAGCAAGAACAAATGATGAGAACAACCAGCAAGATGGCAGCAGAGTAAAGAACTCCTAGAATCAGCCCCTGCTATGAGGCAGTTGGTGATCACCCAGAGCTATCTAAAGCACTTTTTGGGGTGCTCCAGGAGACCAGAAGTACATCTTACAATATCCTTAAAGAATGGAAGGAGGAGAACACCCATCTGCAGAGAAGATTTGTAAGTAGAGCATTCTATGCCACAGAGGCCGGAGCTCATCCTCCAATGGAGGCACAAACCGCCTCTGGAACTATTCTGTGACTGGAATTGAAAGCTCCACTTCACAAAACTGGGCAGGAAGAGACAGTTGGGCACCAACTTCAGCTACTGATTAGTAAATTCGGCAGACTAACGTATAATCCTAAAAACAGCTAAAGTTTGAACCTGTCCAAGTCAGAAAGAGGTCGGTGGCCACCATCTTATCTCCACACCAGACATGAAGGGAAGCGGGGCTGACTGAAAATCACAGTGCCGGTAGGGACCAACTTTTTTCCATCTCGATCAGATTGCCACTCTAGCCTAAGCCCCAGGCCCATCTCAGGCAGGGAGAAAGCTGGGGGATGCTGCACCAGCCTCTCCAGGAAATAACAGGCTATGCTACTGAGGCTGGTGATCATGCTACTTTGGCAGTGCAAGCCACCATAGGAGCTATCCTGTGGCAGGAATTGGAAGCACAATTTCTTAAAACCAGGGGAGAAAGAGATGGTTGGCCACCAATTTCAGCTAATGATTAGTAAATTTGGCTGGCTAAAGTATAACCTTAAGAACAGTAAAAGTTTGAGCCTGTCAAAGTCAGAAGGAAACCAGTAGCCACCATTTTAAATCCACTCCCAACATGAGAGGAAGCCAGACTGACACAAAATCACAGTGACAGTAGAGAATGGTTTCTTTCACCAAGATTTGGCCTGCAGCCCTAGCCTAGGCTTCAGGCACAAATCTAGCAGGGAAGAAGCTGTCAGGCCCTGCACCTGCAGGTACATTTAGCTGGTGCAGACTGAATAATCAGAAGTCAACCAGGGCAACTGTGGTCATCTTGGACCTGCACTGCATAGATTGCTGTCCACACCTGCAGCTCCATCCCCACCCCGGCCAGGGGAAAAGAGGGCATGGAGCTTCATCAGTCTCTCTGGGCAACTACAGTCTAGGCCTGCATAAGTTGGATTATTCCACACAGCTGTGGCTCTGTCCCTACCCCTGGCCAAGGAGAAAGTTGGGAGATGCTTCATTGGTCCTTAGGGCAATGAGGGTAGCTTGAGCCTCTACAGCTTATAGCACCAACTACATCCTTGGCTCCTGCTACATAACTAGCAGGGGAGAAAGGGCAGGAAGCCCTAAACTAAAGAGAAAAACTGCACCTAGAATAAATACTCTAGTAAGCCAGATGCCAAGACACCAGCAAAAAATTACAATCCACACCAAATAACAGGAAGATATGACCCAAGTTAAAGGAACAGGATAAGCCTCCAGATGACATAAAGGAGTTGAGACAACTAATCATAGATGTTCAAACAATTCCCCTTAATAAATTCAATGATATGGCTAAAGAAAATAAGGATATTAAGAAGATAATGGATGAGCACAAAATTTGAAATTATATATAAAAATTATACGTAGAAAAATATCAGAACTTATGGGAATGAAAGGAGCAATAAATGAAATTAAAAATACACTTGAATCATATAATAGCAGATTTGAGGAGGCCGAAGAAAAGATTGGTAAGCTTCAAAAATGGCCTCTGAAAGTGAGCATACAAAAGAACAGATGAATTGAAGATTGGATAAACTAAAAAAAGTTCTCAGGGAACTAAAGGGCAGCAAGAGATGTGCAAACGTATGTGTCATGGCTGTCCCAGAAGGAAATGAGAAGGGAAAAGGGGCAGAAGAAATATTTGAAGAAATAATGATAGAAAATTTCCTAAACCTGTTGAAGGACATAGATATCCATGTCCAAGAAGCACAACATACTCCCATCTGAAAAAAATCTGAATAGACCAACTCCAAGACAAATAATAATCAGAATGTCAAATGCCAAAGACAAAGAGAGAATTCTGAGAGCAGCAAGAGAAAAGCATTGCATAACATATAAGAGATACCCAATAAGATTAAGTGCTAATTTCTCTCCAGAAACCACAGAGGCAAGAAGACAGTGATATGATATACTTAAGATACTGCAAGAGAAAAACTTCCAGCCAAGAATCTTATGCCCAGCAAGATTGCCTTTTAAAAATGAGAGCGAGTTTAGAATATTCACAGGCAAACAGGAACTGAAAGAGTTTGTAACCAAGAGACCTGCTTTGCAGAAAATACTAACAGGTGTGCTACAGCCTGAAAAGAAAAGACAGGAGTAGAGGCTTGGAAGAGAGTCTAGAAATGAAGATTATATCAATAAAAGTAACTAAAAGTGTCAAAAGAGTGGTGAAAATAAAATATGACAGAAAAAAAATGTTCAGGAATAAACTTAACCAACGATATAAAACAGTTGTATTCAGAAAACTATAACTCATTGTTAAAAGAAATTTTAAACAGACTTAAATAATTGGAAGAACTTTCCATGCTCATGGATTGAAAGACTAAACATCATTAAGATGTCAATTCAACTCAAATTGATATACAGATTCAATACAATCCCGATAAAAATTCAACCAGCATTTTTTAAATAAATGGAAAACATGGTTATCAAATTTATTTGGAAAGGTAAGAGATCCCGAATAGCCAGAAACATCTTAAAAAGGAAAAGCAAGGTTGGACGACTCTCATTTCTGGACTCTAAGTCGTATTGCCTCACTGCAGTGGTAAAAACAGCATGGTACTGGCATAAAGACAGACACATAGATCAGTGGAACCAAACTGATGATTCAGAAACCGACTCTCACATCTATGGTCAAGTGATTTTTGACTAGCCTGTCAAACCCACCCGTCTTGGGCAGAACAGTCCATTCAACAAACGATGCTGAGAAAATTGGATATCTGTGGCAAAAGATGGAAAGAGGACCCCATCTCACACCCTATACAAAAATTAACTCAAAATGAATCTAAAACCTAGATATAGAAGCAAGAACCATAAAGCTCCTAGAAGAAAATGTGGGAACATATCTTCAAAACCTGTTGGTAGGTGGTGGATTCTTAAAAGAGATAAGAGGAGGACTGAGATGGACTACTGATATTTAATGTATGTAGAAGTTTTAATTAGTTTTACTGTAAAAGTGTGGAAATGTACAGAATTGATGGTAACAGATTACAGTGAGTGACAGCTGGTTTATAAATGGGGATGTGGCTGAAAATAGTAGTCTAGGGATATAAATGCCAATTGACAGAAAGCTTGAGAATAATCCAGGGACTGTATGGCACAGTAAATCCAGAGGTGAATGAGATTTGTGGGTGATGGTGCAGATGCAAGTGTCCTTTGTGAGCTAGAGCAGATGTACATCAGTATTTCAGGATAGTGGGAATGCAGAGAAGCATGGGAAAAATACAACAGGAGTGACCTATGGAGTGTGGTTAACAGTAATAATGTAATATTCTTGCATCAATGCCAAAGATGTACTGTGTTGATAATGGGGGAGTTTAGAAAATGTGTGCCAAATGGTAGCTGTGGACCTGGTAATAATCGCATGATATTATCTCATAATCTGTAACAAATATGCCACTAAGATGTGGTGTGTTGATAAAGGGGTGTTGTTTGAGAATTCTGAACATGCGCATGATTGTTTTGTAAATTTATAACTTCTGTCGATGGTGAAAGACTGAAAGCTTTCCCGCTAAGATCAGGAATAAGACAAGGATGCCCACTGTCACCACTATTATTCAATATAGTGCTAGAAGTTCTAGCTACAGCAATTAGGCTAGACAAAGAATTAAAAGGCACCAAAATAAGAAAGAAAGAATTAAACCTTTCACTATTTACGGATGATGTGATCCTATATGTAGAAAATCCTAAAAATACCACAACAAAGTTACTAGAATTAATAAATGATTTCATCAAAGTGGGGAGATAAAGGATTAACATACAAAAAATCTATAGCATTTCTATACACTATTGATGTGCAATCTGAGGAAAAAATCAGAAAAAAAATTCCATTTATAATAGCAATTAAAAAAATCAAATATTTAGGAATAAACTTAACCAAGGACATAAAGGACCTGTATTCAGAAATATATACATTACTTAAAAAAAACTAAAGAAGACTTACATAAATGGAAGGACATTCCATGTTCATCGATTGGAGGACAAAATATAATTAAGATGTCAATTCTACTCAAACTGATTTACAGTTTCAATGCACTCCCAATAAACATACCAACAGCCATTTTTTGCAGAAGTGGAAAAGCCAATTGTCAAATGTATTTGGAAGGGTAAGGGGCCCCAAATAGCCAAAAGGATTTTAATAAAGAAGAATGAAGTTGATGGACTCTCATTTTCTGTCTTTAAAGCATTTACTTCACTACAGTGATAAAAACAGCAAGGTACTGACATAAACACAAAAAGACTGACCAATGGAACCAAATCAAGAACTCAGAAATAGACCCTTACATATACAGTCAAGTGATTTTTGACAAGGCTGTTAAATTCACCAGCTGGGACAAAATTGTCTATTCAAAAAATGGTGCTTGGAGAATTGGACAGCCATATCCAAAAGAAAGAGGGCCCCTATCTCACACATTATACAAAAATTAACACAAAACGTGACAATCATAAAACTCCTAGAAGAAAATAGAGAAAACGTCTTCAAGATCTTGTAGTGGGTGGTAGTTTCTTAAAACTTACACAAAAAGCATGAGCAACAAAATAAAAAATAGATAAATGGGACCTCCTCAAAATTAAATACTTTTGCACCACAAGGGACTTCATCAAAAGGGTGAAAAGGCAGCTGACTCAATGGAAGAAAATATTTGGCAATCACATATCTGATAAGGGTTTAATATCCATATGTATAAAGATATACTGCAACTCAACAATATAAAGACAAACTACTCGGTTAAAAAATGGGCAAAAAGGAAGTGGATGTGGTTCAATCAGTTGGGTACCTGCCAAGCACATGGGAGGTCCTGGGTTCAGGTACCAGTGTCTCCTAAAAAAGACGAGCAGATGCCACGTCCACTGCAATCAGCTAGATGCCGCATTGCTGCAACAAGCAGGCAACTAAACGAGTAGGTGATACAAGCCAGCCAGCAGAAACTGCAGCCCTCAGATTGCAGATGTGGCTCAGGTCCTTGGGCAGTTGTCTCCCATGTGGGAGGTCCTGAGTTCAGTCCCCTGTACCCGAACAAACAATGAGCAGACAGACGGGAGAACCATCTGAGGGAGAGGAGGATAAAAAAAAAACATAAAATAAAAAGTGAATAAATATATCTTTTTAAAAAAGGGCAGAAGACTTAAAAAGACATTTGACCAAAGAAGAAATACAGATGGCAAAGAAACACATAAAAAAATGTTCGACATCACTAGTAATTAGGGAAATGTAAATTAAAACTACAAAGAAATATCATTTTACACCAATTAGACTAGTCACAGAAAGTTGGAAAACTGTAAATGTTGGAGAGGATGTGGAGATAGGAATGATTAGTCACTGTTGGTGGGAATGTAGAATGGTACAGCCGCTGTGAAGGACTGTTTAGCAGTTCCTAACAAAGTTGAATTCAGACTTGCCATGTGACCCAGCAATACCACCTACTGGGTATATACTCAGAACTGAGAATAGTGACACGAACAGACATCTGCACAACAGTGTTCATAGCAGCTTATTCACGATTGCCAAAAGCTGGAAACAACCCAGCTGTCCATCAAGTGATGAATGGATAAACAAATTGTGGTATATGCACATGATAGAATATTATGCAGTGGTAAGAAGAAATGAAGTTGTGAAGCATATGACAACATTGATGAGCTTGGAGGACATTATGTTTAGTCAAGCAAGTCAGACACAAAAGGACAGATACCATACGATTATGCTATTAGAAACTAAATATATTGTGTAAATTCATGGAATTAATGATTAGAATATTGGTCACCAGAAAATAGAATGATGGTAGAGAAAGGAAAGCTGAGGTTTAATCTGCGCAGAATTGGTTAAAAGGTTATTTGTAAATCCTTGAAAATGATTGGAAATGGTGAGAGCACATCATGGTGTTTGTGCCTAGCAGAACTATTATATGGGTATGACAATGATTGAAAGGGAAAGTCTAAGGACAGGTATATTACTAGAAGGAAAGCTTTAAAAATGCAATATGGGGCTAGTGAATCCTCATGAAAACTATGAATATGGGTGATATTGCATGTATAAGACTGTTTATACAAAATGTAAATACAAATAAACTAGAGAGAAGGACACAGAAAAGCAGCTATGTATGGCAGGGGAAGCATAGAGAGATTGAGAGGTGATGAATTTTATTTAATTGTTTGGTTTTTGTTTGTTATTATTATTATTATTATTACTCAAATAATGAAAATACTCTAAAAATGTTTGAAATGATGAATGCACAAATATGTGATTATACCGAATACCATTGATTGTACACTTTGAATGGATTTGTGCTTTATTAAGATGTATCAAAAATTGATTTGTTTAAAAAAATATAGTAAGCCCTCTGTTACTCCCATTCCATTTGCAGATTTCCCTTATGCTATATTTTAGTGGGTTTCCATTGGCAAAAATTAAAAGTAAAAAAATTTAAGCTTTAAAAAAAAAAAAATATATATATATATATATATAAAATGTGACTATAGGATCATACTATTGTAGGATTTATCACAGATTAAAAATAAAAACCAGATAAATATTTGACTTATATGTAGCAGATGTAACACTTTTACAGAATGATGAGTGTTTTTCTAATTAAAAGTAATTCTTAAGTAGAATTCATAAGTATTCTGTAATTATATATGCTTTTAAGCATGCACTTTGGGCAATTGTTGAGCAATTACTAGGAAGAGTAGTTTAAGATCTAGTTGCATTTACTTATAACTTCTATATCCTTCAATTATGCTTTATTTAGCATTATTAGTTTATTGCCTGGGATTCCAAATGAAGATTTCATAAAGGCGTTCATTAATTATAAAGGGAAAGCCTTGTACTGTAGTTAAAACTGTAGAACACGAGAAGGTTCATTTTCCATGTACCTAGTGTTTAGTATCACAAATCTAGGCTAACATGAGGCTTTATTTGTCTAGAATATTCTATTCATTCAAAATCATCCATTGTAAATATTTTCTTTTTTTATTCTGGAACTATCTGGAAGCTTATAAATTCAAAATGAAAAAACTAATTTGTAAGTATATTTAATACTTCAAGAAATGATCTTTTAGTTCTACGTAATTGACAGTATACTTAAAAACTAACATTTTGTTTTTTTTTTTAATATTTTCTTACTTCTCATCTTTGTTGTAGTAACCAATGGTCACAAAATCACCAACAGCCTATTTCTTACTCACATTACACATCAGTTTTGAGTCAGTGACAGTTATGCATTTCTTCTATTTTTCCTTCTTATTTCATGATCTAGGCTGGAAAAGCTGCCCCCATAGAGGATATGTATCTTCCGGAAGAGGAAAAAGAGCAAGAGAGCTAGCAAATCACACGATAATATTATCCTTGAAACCAACACATCGTGACTATGAAAGGCTCTGTGAAGAACTGGCCTACTGGCCCTTCTGTTCACATTTTTAAGGCCCAAACAAGTTTAATGGCCAAATTCAAAGTCAGTAAGGTAGAGAAATCCATTCCTTCCACAGAAAGCACTGCAAATATCTGGCAACACAGTCCTACATAATCAATGTACAGGGAAGAGGAAAGCAAATAAGAATAAGAATGCAAACTGCAATATGCATCCTCTTAGTCAGAAATCATTTCTTTTTTTTTTTTTTTGGCTCATGTTAAATATAATCTATCCATTCCCATGGGAGACATGCTAAAAATCCAATCCAGTCATGGCAATCAGGTTCAAATTTCAGAATTTGGTGGCAGTCTGTCAGGTTCAAATATGGCCTTTTCAACCTGGTAGCATGAAACATGAAAACACAAACACACTCACCCACATAATGCCAAATTATCCCTTTATACTCAACTACAAGAGTGGAACAAGGCCCAGACATCCACAACCCTCCTACTCAGACAGGATGAATGGGTGGCATGTAGTAGTCATTTGTCCATAGATATTTTAGAATTCTGTTGGCCAAATGTTTCAAGAAACATAAAAATGTCTTTGAATCCAGGTTTTCCTTCCTAGAAACACCCCAGTCTGATCTTCTCAGTGGCTCTTGGCTATATCCTCTGGTCAATTCTTTCTTTTTTCTTAAAACAACTAAACTTTGTCATATCTGAAGAGGACAGTGGGGAATATACCTTAATTTGTGGCTGAGCAGCTTGCTCACTGGTTGTAGAAATGTTGGGGTCCAAAGGCTGTTTCATATCTCAGATGGTCACACTCTCTTTTAATCCAGGCTGGTGGTTCTTTTGGCCTTACAGCTCTTTAATAACTTTGCTTTTCATCTATTGGATTCCAATCATTTCCCTGGGTGAATTTGCATACCCACGGTGTTTTTTGAACAAGGTCTCTTTCTCTCTCTCTCTCTCGTTATGTCTCTCCTTAATTAAATTTATTTTGAATTTTTCAGATTTCACTGTCTCTTTTCTGTGACATATGTTGTTCAACTGAAAGGACTGATTGCTAACTACCTTAATCTAGACTTTTTAATAAAAAGACAGGATGGCAACCATGTTAATTTGGAATTTGCTCTAGGGTGATTATTAATTAGTCTAAATTACTCAGAGTACTTCCAATTCTATCACTTATTGTCTTTGAGAAACATTTGAGTTTTCAACCAAACATGATGAGTGCAAGATCTTACATGTCTGGATTATTTTATACATCTTTCATTCCTTCTTGATAACTACTGAATCTTCATTTGATCTCATTCATCTCTGTCTTGCCAAATGCAGCTAATAATAACCAAGGCATACTTGGTTTATATCCTACCTCTTTTGCCAAAAATTACAAGGTAATTGGTAGATTTTATAACTTTAAAGTTACCACAGAAAACAATGTCCTCAATTTCATCAATATATGAAAGTTGATCAATACATAAAATGGTTGCCATGTTCCATCCTCCAATTATAGTTTACTCAATGCCCTCTGCACAATCCTGAAGCTACTACCATATATATTAGGCTTTTAATGTGATGTGTTTCCTTCTATGTAAAATTTCTGAACTACTCGGGTTTGCTGTTTTAAAAAATTGCCCCGAAGTATTCGTGACTTGGAGCAACAAGTGTTTATTTCTCTCATGCTGGCTGAAGTTTGCTCACATTCTACTTTTTTCCATTCAGTATGCAAAGAAATTGCTCCATATTGTGGCATGCTGTCTTACCCTCAATGGAGAGTGGCAGGCTGTCTTCACCCTCAGTGGAGTGTGTTAAACAGAAAAAGTGCTAAATAATAAAGCAATAGAGCTGGATAAAATATACAATGGCCCTGAAAACTTGTTTCTAATTGCCAGTCACCAAGAAAAATCACATGGCCAAGGTCAACGGCTTAGGTAAGTATAGTTTATCAGTTCTGCTATAGGAAGGCACTATTGATCCAAGGCAAGCAATTCATATGTAATCCTCTTACAGGAATGGGAATAGTAGATAATTGGGAATATAATTTATTATAATGCAAATGGTTTGATATCAATTTACCCTTGATGTACTTTGTTAAACCTCATTAATTTGGTATAGATTTCTGTCCCAAAAATATATAATACAGTTTAGAGAATTAGCTTTGTGTTTGTGCTGCCCTTCTTCATTTCTACCCAGCTACAGTCTTACAGCTTTCTACATATGGGTTCCTCTCTGCCTGACTACCTTAGCCTTGAAAAATATCTGGAACCGAATCTACTACAGTAAATGGCATCTGGAATTGGCTTAGTTGCCTTAAAGTTTCACATCTTTCTATAAGTGAGTTCCAGTCCTTCCAGTGAAAATGAAGCTTCCCCTTGAAGCTCTGGAGGTTTAGACAAGATTCTAATTTCTTACCTAGCATTTTCTAGCTGTCTGCCATGGAGGTGGGATCTTGTTCTCTTCCCTCGCTGGTGTTGTATACTCTGCAATATCAGGAAACCTGGAATATGAAGACTTTGTCAAATATATGGCAAGACTTTGCAACAATCCTTCCCCAGCACTTTCTAGTCCCCCATTCACCAAAAAATCTATTATTAATATTATTCTAGAGAACAGTGACAACTAAATTAAGACTAGGTTTTCTACTCTCTTTGATTTAAATTCTGATCAATCCATTAAGCATAAGCATTATTGTAGAATCCCATACTCCCAGGTTAATCTGATTCTTCTATCTCATTTAGTATATGATGTAGCTAAAACAATGCAGGCTTTAATATTTAAGGAAGTATGTACATGTATTTGAATTGACACCAAATAACTAATATTTCTGGAATACAGTTTTTAGTTTGGCTATATATGTGATATTATAAATACAGTGGTTTTTTTTTAACTAATTTCATTTTATAGGCATTAATGATGGTACATCACAGTCCTGAAAATTCACAAGACAGTCCTAAAGTACAAATACAAAAATTGGTGTGTATTTATGAGTGTATCAGTTAAACCCTGACTTGTCTTATTGATAGTTTGACAGCTAACAAACTAAAGTTTTGTTGACAAACCAAATTTGAATTTTGTGTGCTCTGAAGCTGGTAAAAGAGAAAGAGCCATTTTACAAGTTAATGAGCCTAGCTGACCATAGAGAATTTGCATGTTTACTTGGCTCTGTGGCTCTCTACTAACCATATATCTCAACACCTCTTATGAATTGGTTAAAAATTTAGTTTTCAGACAAACATGGACATCCTAGAGACATAGGTTATGTAGAAAGATATACACAGGAAACAAATGAATCTCATTAGACTTGTTATTTACAGTAAAACTAAGGGCCTATACAACTATTTCCACACTTAATTTTGTAGAATTGCAAATGTTGGGAGTGCACACCCCTCACAAGTGCTTACTATCTGTTACTTATTATTTATTAAGCCAGTTCCCACCTCACTTCTAGGAGCTCAAAAAATACTAGATAAAAAAAAAAAAACCCAAAATATATATACAACAACTTTAAAAACAGATACAGAGAACTATTAAGTGATTTACATAACATTATATAGAAAACTTAAAGATGCTTACTTTTCCATCGAAGGTTATAAAGCCAGGGACGTAGACTCATAGTGTTTATAATTCCAAAGGGTTTTTGCCTGTGTGCTTTACTCTCATTTCTGAGCATTAAACTTCTGTATATACAAAATTAGAAAGTGTTCAAATTTAAAAATATATGAAATATAATTTCATAGATTAGCCCTCAACAGGCATTTATGTATTCTGGTGGATCATAACCTGCCAACACTGGAAAATTCCTGCTGGTAACATTTGTGCCTGGGAAAATTTGGTGATGTACCTACTCCTATCTTTGCTTGTCCATCATGATTTCCATGCTTCTGGGCACATGAGAAGCTCTTTGTTTCAATCAGTACTATTTAACTTTGGTGTTATTCCTTCAGATCTTTTCTTCCCTTTGCCTATGATGTTCTACAAATGAGTTATCACCACTTGCCCTTACTTAATTTATATCTCTCATACAAGATTGATATATACTTACATAATAATGCTACAAGCATCACCCTCAGTGAAGTGTGCTAAGCAGAAATAGTGCCAAATAAATGTGCTAAAAAGAAATATTTATTTGTTTTAATTTACTCTTTTCATGTTAATCATAGAGAGAGATGCCATAAACGTTATATGAAGTATGATTTAACGTGACATATTTATGTTCCTGAACATAAATATTGTCATAAGTGGATCCAGTAAGTACATAAGACATAGAAATGTACATCATGCATAGGAGTGCAGCAGTGTCTTTTCATTACGTTCTCTCTTTGTTTTCTTCCATTTTTCACCACCAACCTACCTGAAAGAGGCTCAGATTTCTACTTCCTCAGCTCACACTTGCATTTTAAATTATTAAAATCCAACTTCACACACTGTTCCTGGGAATCTCATCAATGATCATCTAGGATCCCCTTGATAGATTGAAAGGCGCAGTTCATTTTATCTGACGTCATTTCCACTGATGTAACTTAAATTAGCCTCACATCTATTCTGCAACCTCAGCTATTTACATACTTCCAGACAAAATCTCCACGTATCTGAACAAACCATCTGTATGTCCAGCTCGCACCTAGAGCTCCACAAATGAAACAGCATGTGTTATTGCTCTCCCACAAACTCTTCTGACTTCTTGAAATTTCCAAATCTGTAAATGGCATAGCCATCCACCCATTCTCAAAATTAGGTGTTCTATGCCAAGTTCACTCTTTCTAATTCCCAGTATAAAGTTGGTTAACATTTCAGGGTTAGTTTGCCTGAGCATTTCTGTTTCATAGTATCTCCTCTCCCCTGTCACTGTCTGTTTCTTGGTTCTCATCATCTCTCATTTAGGTTATCGCAATAGCCTCCCTGACATTGCTATCTTCCCACACATAGCTATCAAATTTACTATTTTGAGAAATGACTGCTTCATTTTTTTTAAAGTCAAATCCTTTTTCCTACTGAATAAAATTCAAACTCAGCTTAAAAATGAGATCTTTCACAGTCTCCTATTTCTCATGATAATATCCAGCCACAAACGTTGTAACTATGCTATTTTTTTCTTGCCCATTTTATCCTTGTATCCCTCTCCTTTTGAAACTTTTTTTTCTTTTGCTCTTTCTTGTAATGACATCAAATGATATCAGCTTACCTCTCACCCAATTTAACTATTTGTTCACCAGGTGAAACCTTCCATGATAACCCTGAAAAAGGGGATCACTCAACATCCATTGCTTCTACAGCACATTGCTCACAGACCTGTTATGGACTCAGCTGGAATGTGTTGTATTTGATCTGCAGAAGTGGATATTTCTCTAGGCTGGCTTAAGCTAGAATTTCTCTGGAAGCAAAGGAAATGTTGATTTATGTCCTTCTTCAGCCTCAAGCACTTCAAATGGGTTGATTAAAATCTTCTCTGGCTGCATATTGCCTTTTATTTTATTTTGTTTTATTTTTTTAAGATATTTAGATTATACAAATGTCACATAAAAATATAGGGGATTCCCATATGCCCTGCTCCCCACATCTCCCACATTAATGACATTCTTCATTAATGTGGCACATTCTTTACAATTGATGAACACATTTGGGAAAATTCCTTCTAATTCGGATTAAATTTTACATTGTAGTTAATACTATGTCCCACCCAATTTTGTAGGTTATGGCAAGATATATAATGGCCTGCATCTGTCATTGCAACGTCATTTAGGACAATTGCCAAGTCCCAAAAATGCCCCTGTATTACACCTGCTTTTCCCTCTCCCTGTCGTCAGAACATCCAGTGGCCACTGTCTCCATATCAATGATCTAATTTCTTCCTTTGCTAGAATCACAGTAAGTCTATATTAGAATACCAATAAGCCTATTTAGTGCATAGTTCATTCTCCAATCCTGAGGATTCTGGCATGGTGATGTCCACTCCAACACTAATTGAGAAGGGGCTGAGATCCAATACAGCCGATGAATAGGACTATCCTGCTTGCAGTTGTAGACTCTTTCAGTTCCTTGGTATGGCAGCTGTCCATCATCACTTCCTGTTTAGTTTTCCTGGATGAAACCAATGAATTGGAGAGTAGGTGTTGCAACTCCGCTGAGTCTCTGGGCCCAGCTAGCACATGGACAGCCCAAAGATTCCAGTCTCTTGGACATACTCCTACAAACTCTGGTACTAATTATAGGTTCAAATAGAAGGACAGAAGAGCCATGTGTAGGGAAACCACAATTGAGTCCAACTCTGTCACGCTGGGGAGCAAAAACTACAAAGTAGGGCCCACTGGCAAGGCACCAAACTCCTAAGCTATCTGCCCTGGCTATAGTGTCTGGATGTCTCCAGAGCCCCCAGGAGCCCTGCTATTTGGGATAGTATTTATTTTGGCAGTTACTGAGATCCTGCTGAGACATGCATGAGCATAACCTCTGGAATGATCTCCCGACTCACTTTGAAATCTCTTAGCCATATAAACTCATTTGTCTTTACCTTTCCCCCCCTTTTGGTCAAGGTCTGTTTCCAGTTGCAATTCTAGTTGTTGCTTGGTAGTAATCCCTCGGTGCCAGGGAGGCTCATCCCCAGGAGTCAGGTCCCATGAAGGGGGAAGGTAATGCATTTATATGCTGAGTTCAGCTTAGAATACATTTGAGCAACAAGGAGGCTCCCAGGAGGCAACTCTTAGGCACTCTATAATACTAGGCTAAGTTTCAATTTCAAAAATAAAGTTCATATACACAGTCATCTATATCAAGGACCATCTTCCTTCACTAGTCATTGCCCCTGTACTTGGTGGATTCTGCTGATCCATTAGAGAACATGGCAGAGCTCTCCAGGATGGGAATATGCAGGTAGGCCTGTGTCAAACTTGCACCAGTTGTTAAATATTCTGATTAGAAAAATAAACTGGTTAGAGATCATTTGAGGTGTAACTTTCTTGGAACATCTATATACTACCTTATAATCATTCTTATCACACACACATCCCAAGGATGTGCTGGAGCTAGCATATAATGGCTTATTGCAGCCAACTGATAATTCTTCAGAAATTTTGTGACCAGTTGTTAAATATAGATATTATTTAAACACTAAATTATGTACTTACAATTCAATAAATTACATTAAAAGAAAAATAGTGCATACGCAAAACTCATTATGTCTTAATCATTTAACCATTATTTATGCTTTTGAGGTTGTTTATGTCTATTGTGGTGCTACTACATATTATGCTACTGTGCATCTCTTTTCCATGCCACCATCAATGGTGCCACACTGGCAGCTTGAAATACACTATAATGAGAATATTTATACCACAGAAATCAGAAAACTCTATAAATCATACCATAAGTTGTTGTTTTGTTGATTGTCTATACTTTAGATACTGATTGAGAAAATATAAATAATGCAGTTTAAAAGTAAAAGTGCCTTGCCATCAACAATAGACCACAGGCAAGACCCCAGGATGTGTAGGTCCATTGAGGGTGGTGGGCCACACTTGTGGGAGATGTTCGTGTGGGATGTGGTGGGAGGTGTGGGAGGTGGGGAACATGGGAATCCCTGTAGTTTCTGTGTAATATTTAGGGAATCTAAGCACCTTTTTGTAAGCAAATGTACATATATGTATATAAATGTATATATCATTTTATAAATATTAGTATGTATTGTGAAAAATTTGATTTTTACCCACAATAAAAAAAAAAAATCAAACTTCATGGAAAAAAAAAATCAAACTTCATGGAAAAAAAAAAAAAAAAAAGTAAAAGTGTATTATGTCTGTAGTCCTTACATTGAAAATAGCATAAAAATTTGAAGAAATATTCTTCCAGTTCTTGAAAACTATTATCTGATTTTGGAAAAGTGGTTACTTGTGGCATTGCTGAATGAGTGAATTTTCAAAATACATCATCATCCTTTCACTTTTATCTCATTCATTAAATTAATTGAAAAAAGCAAAAACATTCAGATTGGATATTTGTCAATTGCAACCAGAGTTTCTACTGATACAGGAGTTCAGCACAATCAACAAAGGCATTCTTTGAGAATCATTTTGCTATATGGAAATGACAATGACAAATATATATTTTATTATTATTTGAAAAAGATACAGTACATATACATTATGTTACTTAAACCTATGCCAATATGGTGTGTGTGTGTATATACATGTGCTTTTTGTAGAGAACTGCTTGCTAAACATTTACTAGCTCAACACAGATAAGACCGCATAGGTGTCAAATGAAAAAAAATTTTTCTATGCACCAGTTGCCTAGAAGTCATAGCATAATAATGTAATTTAAAAATATTCATAAGATTTTACGTTTTGTAATCCCATATTCTATTTCAATAAATTAAAGTTATCCAAGTAATTAACTGAAAAACTTGGAGTTGAATCCAGGTCTCCTGGTACCCACTCCCATTTCAAGTTTAGTCCCATGTCTTTTGCCTCTGATATGTATGATCTGGTACAATCACTTCAACACTCATTAGACCTCTTTTTTCTCATCTGTGAAATGTCGGTGCATTAGAAGAGATGCATTTGTAATATTCTCCAATGTATTAATTTTCTTGTCAGTTACTACACTGTCTGAAATTAAAATAAATTCATGTGATATATGCCAAAATTGAATATGTGCTGATTTATTATTAGAAGGAAGATAAAACTGAGGAAAATAAAAGTCTTAATAATTACTGGTTTTAAAGAAGAAGCCACTCAAAAAGTTTAATTTGAAAAAAAAAGTGTACAATCTTAGGAAAACTTAAAGTTACTTTAAAAATTCCAAGGGTAAAATGTCCAATTAAAATTCATTTAGGATTGCTGTCTTCTCTTTGAGACATCATCTCTTTCATCATTACCCTTCAACAATCTTGAGGATTTTCAAGTTCCCCCTTTGTCTGTAGTTTTCTCAACTTCAGTTATTCATGCCCAATCATGCCCTTCCCAAAAGACTCCCATTGTCTCAAGTCAACATTTCCCAATAATTTAGTATTGCCATAAACTGACCCAATTTTCAGTGTCCAACTTAAAATTCCTACAAGAAAGGGATTTATTGGCCCTGCTTGATTCAAGATAAGCCTCCTGGTCCATTCAATTGTGGTCATGAGGTATGGTTTCCACCAAGCAGGGTCACAGTTCCCATTTATGCATTCTTCAGAGAAGTGAACAAAGGTTGAGTAGATAGATACCTTGAAATATTTCTAAGAAATTTCTGCTTTTGTTTTATTTGATTTTTTTTGAAGTACCAGGGCCAGAGATTGAACCCAAGACCTCATACCTGGAAAGCCGATGCTCAACTACTGAGCAACATTGGTTCCCCTGAATTGATTTTTTCATATGTTTGCTTGTTGTTTGTGTTGTGTTTTTGTTTTTGTTTTTAGGAGGCACCAGGAACCTAACCGGGACCTCCCATGTGGGAAGCAGGTGCACAATCTCTTGAGCCACATCTGTTCCCTCCACTTATTTTTAAGCAGTATCATTATTTTGTTTATAATGTGCCTTATTTCTAATTAGATTATGTGATCACTTTTTAATATATTTTTTATATATTTTTAAAATATTCATCTTTTTTCTGAAGAGTTTTATTAAATTTCTATTTTATAACACTTATTTTATACTTCTAAGTTATCTATCCTTTAATATTAAAAGATGTGCCTTAACAAATCCTGAAAGCATGATATTATAGAATCTGTACCTTTGATGCATTTGTGTATAAACCAAATAAAATATAAAATTTGAATCCATTATTATTTGGTATAATAATTTTCTCTAATTTAAGGTAAAATCTGATTGGAATTTCTCACAAATAAATAATCAACCAATAGTAACATAAATGTTTTTATTAATGTGCTCCTGATTAATTTTATACTGAATATGATAAAAATATTGGATTATACTTGGCATATACGAAATCACTTACCATTGATTTAAATAAGCCATTAATGTCCTGGAGCCATTAAAGTAAGAGAAGTTCAAAACAAGTATAGCCACCAAACTTAAGAAATGTTTGATTTGCATAAGAATGTGCCAACTAGTACCTTGTATGATCCTAATTATATTTGAAACAAAGATGCATGATTAACGTTGATTTAAAACTTAACTTACCCTTAAAAATTATTAGTTTTTTTAAAAATGCACCGATTTTTAGGGAGGGTTGACTTACCAACAATTTCCAATACATTGCACATGGCTTCATGAAACACTTGTATAATTTCACAGTCTTTTGAAATAAATTTTAAGCACGCTGAAATGTTATAGTTTTGTCTTTATAGTTTAGCTAAGTTAACTCTTTTAACACTAAAGCACAATAATTTAACAGAGTAAGGCATGTGGATTAGATGCCTACTTCTCTAATAAATACTTACATGCTGTCAGATATGCTTGTCAAGTAGCCACACGTACAAGTAAAAAACCATATCCTTCAAATAAATAGTTGGTATCTATAATGAACACTCAAGGGCAGCAATAGTGACTGTCTTGTAAAATTATTACCCAAGTGTTACTTGTCAATTTCAGGAAGCGCCATACATAATAGTAGTAAATTACATGCAAAGATACAACAGTGTTATTTTACTACCAGTTATAGTCTTATATGTATTTCCTTGTTGCTGTCTGAATCTGAAAATCCAATACCGTGGATGCTTAAAGGCCAGAGAGTAGTTCACCATGAGAAAGCTGCTAACAAATCCTGGATTATAAAACATAAATAAATGAATATTTATTAAAATTGCATTAATTATATATAAAAATACAATAAAGTATGAGTAGGATACTGCTTGCCGTTCCAAGATCTGGAATTATTGATAGAAGAATGTGTTTAAAAAAAATGAAAAAGAACTACTCACGGTCACATACTATGTTCTAGCTCATAGGTTTTTTAAATATTTCAAGTTAATGCTTCCTAATTTTTATGGGAAAAACATTCATACCATGGACATTCAGGTTTCTAGGTGGTGTGGATGATTCATAGATGATGAATTCACAGTTTTCTCTTCAGTGAGCTCACAGTCAACCACTAGAGGTAAGGCTCACCCTTCTCCCTGCCACACACATACACACACACACTCCAAATGAAAATAATATGAAAAGTACTGAATATTATAAATTTGGGAAGGAAAAAATAGTGGCAATAAAGTGGATATCTTAAAGTTGATTTTGTGATCATGTATACATTTCTTTTCTCTAACCAGGCAATATAATCACAAAAACAACTTGAAAAGATTCCATATCCATTCATTGTATTTCTAAAAAGTGGTACTGTGGGTGGTACCTTCAAATTGCCCCTGAACAATTCTTGCCCCATGGAGAAAAGCATGACCAAATGAGGACTTAAACAGAACCACTAATTTGCAGGTCCCAGGGCAAGCGCTCCATTTGCATAAACCTACAAGATGGCCTGTTGTAAAGAATGGTTTGAACCTACCTGTTACAGGGGTTATCTGTTGTATGGTGTAATGTCAAAACTCTTGTTTAGTTATGCGCCTCTTTTGGAGCAATGGATTAAAAATAATGATGCAGGGAAGCGGCTGTGGCTCAATCAGTAGGGCTCCTGTTTACCATATGGGAGGCCCCGGGTTCGGTTCCCGGGGCCTCCTGGTGAAGGCAAGCCTGCCTGCATGGCGTGATTAGCTTACCCAGCGAGCACAAGCAGCAAGGGGGGGATAAATGAATAAATAAATAAAATCTTTAAAAAAAAATAATGATGCATGCTTAATGAAAAACTATTCCTGAATTTTCCTTCATCAAGATGTTGATATTGAATATGTAATTTGCACAAAATAGTTGTCAATATATACAACAAAACATAAAGTACTAACAATCATGAAAATTAAAAGACAAAAATTACTGAAAAAGCATTCACATTTTTTTTCAAAACTTCATACTTAGTTTCATATCACTCTGTGAAGCATACATTTTTATTTAGATGAAATGATTTCTTTCGATTACCTGAACTCATTTGCAAATCCAGTGTCTTTGTGCTCACATGAAAATGGAGATGATAGCTTTTAATGTATTGGCTCCATTAGCAAAATAACTAAAAATTATGTGGTGCTAGTTTTACATCAATAACGTAAGATGCTTCAAGGATATAATTTTATTTTATTTCAATAATGTTGGATTTGTTGTTTGTTCAAGTCATAGAAATAAAGTAAAGCTTTGGGAGTTTCACACAATTGAAGGCAAAACATCTGGCCTTTTATAAATGTTACTTAAACTGAGTTAAAAGCAAGACATTTTTCTAGATAAAAGTGTTTATTTTTATTTGATCACACAAAGAAAAATTTCCATAGAACATAATATTATAGTAAAAAATGTTCTCACCAAACTTTGAAAATCTTGTAATAAAGCAAGAAAATTAAATTAAAAAGACATACAAATCCAAAAAGAAGAGATAAAACAACCACAACCCTTATTCTCAGACTTAAGTATACATAGCAAATCCCAAAGGATCTTCTAAAAGCTACTAGTACTGAAAAAGTGAGTTTAGAAAAGCCTTCAGGACCCAAGGTAAATATACAAAAACCAATAGTATTTCAACACATCAGAAATGAAAATTTGGATATTGAATCTCAAAAGGAACATTTACAGCTATACCACAAAAATGAAACACAAAGTCTTATGAAATATATCTAATAGCTTTATGTTGCAGACTTCAAAGAGAGCTACACTTATTTGGTCAATTGACATTTTGCAAAGGTCCACAGAAAATTCAGTGGAGATGGGATTGTCTTTTCAATAAATAGTATTGGAAAAATTGATTATCTAGTTGCAAAAAAATAAGAATCTATATCAGTACTTTACTCTGATAAAAATTAATTTGAAATAGATCTAGACTTAACTGTAAAATTTATAGCTATAAAGCTTCTAAAAAATATAGAAAACAAATTCTGAATGAGCTTTGGTTATGCAAAGAACTCTTAGAAGTAACACCAAAAACATGACCCAGAAAAAAATATGCACATACATGTCTTAAAAATTAAAAACCTTTTCTCTTTGAAATCAATTGCTAAGAGAACTAAAAGAAAAGGCCCTGTCTAGAGGAAAATGATTGATTTCAGATCACATATTTCATAAAGAATATAATCCAGAATATATTAGAGCTTTCAAATACTAAGAAAATAAACAACCCATTGAAAATGGATTAAAAATGAACAACATTTAAGCAAAGAAGACATAAGAATAAAAAATAAACAAGTGGAAACATGCTCAATATCATAATCATTTGGGGAATACACATGAAAGGCAAAATGAGATGCCAATTCACACCTAATACAAAGGTTAAAATAAAAATTTAAAAATTAAATAAAACTCACAATGCCAAGTGCTAGAGATTGACCAAAACTATTGAAACTTTAATATGTTGCTGGTGGGAATGAAAAATGGAACATATATATTGCAAAACAATTTGGCTATTTTTTATAAAATTAAATGCACATTTATCATACAATCCAGTCATCTCTTCTGTTTATTTACTCAAGTGTATTTAAACCTAATGTAAATACAGATCAAAAAAACCTGTCTACAAATATTTAGTTTGGCTTTATTGGTAACTATCAAATGATGGAAACAACTTAAATGTCCCTTAATTGAAGAATAGTTAAACACATTCTAATTCAGCGTGGAAAAGAATATTATGCAATAAAAAAGAACGAAATAATGCACACAATACTGATGAATGTCAAATGCATTATCTTAAGTGAAAGAAGCCAGATTCAAAAGATTACATAGTGTATGATTCCACTTATATGAGATTATTACAAAGGCAAATCCACAGGCATACAAAAATTGCAGAGAAGCAGTTACCAGTGACTACTAGGGAGGTGTGACTAGAAAGAAGTATGGGGAACTTTGCAGGATGGAACTAATGGAACTAATGGAACTCTTCTATATATTGACTTTGACTATATATATGTAGTCTCTCTCTCTCTCTATATATATATATATAGTCAATCATATATATGACTATATATGATTGCCAAAACATGCAGAACAAATGAGCTAGATGATTCAAATAATTAAAATAGGAAATAAAATTTTCAAAATTTACATATATTTTCTATATACAGGGTATTGGAACTAATTTTACTGACAAGGATGATATTCAATATAAAAATATATTGTATTAGTTTGCTAGGTTGCCAAAATGCAATATTCTAGCTCACAGGTTTTTAAACAATCCAGAAATGGATTGGCTTTTATAATGGGATTTATTAGTTTAAAAGCTTATTGTTTTGAGAATGAGAAAAATGTCCAATTCCAGGCATGCATTCTCCCTGAAGATTGACTGCTGGCAATCCTGGACTCCTCTCCCACACAGCAAGGCACATGGTGGTTTCTGCTGGTCTCTCCCTTTTTCAGAGTTTCAATGCTTTCAGTATAAAACTCAAGAAAGCACCAATGAAGAAGACAAGACTGGACATACAAGAAAGAGACTTAAGAAAAGTAAATCCTCAATGTGCTGAAGGAAATAAAGAAAATACAGAGAAAGAACAAAAGGATGTCAAGAAAACTGAATGAATAATATGAAAATCTTAATAAAGAGATATACATTTTCAAAAGATAGCAAAAAGAAATACTGTAGTTGAAGACCACAACAGCAGAAATGTAAACTTCCCTAGATGGTGTAAAAATCAGATTGGAGTTTGCAGTAGAAAGCATTAGTGAACTTGAAGACAAATCAAGTGAAATGACTCAGGCTGAGGAGAAGAAAGGAAAATAATTTTTTAAAATGTGAACATGGCCTAAAAGACTTGTAGGACTCCCTAAAACATTCCAATATATGCATTATTAGAGTACCAGAAGGAGCATAAAGAGAGAAAGGCTCAAAAGGAATATTCAAAGAAATAATGGCAGAATACTTCTAAAGTTAACAAAATACATAAATATGTACATTCAAGAAGCCCAACAAAACCACAATAGGAAAAATTCTTAGAGAATTATACCCAGACAGGTAGTAGTTAAACTGTCTAATGCCAAGGGCCAAAACAGAGTTCTGAAAGATGCAAGAGAAAAACAATGAGTTATGTACAAGGGTGTTCCAATTTCTCATCAGAAACCATGGATGCAAAAAGGCAGTTGCATGAAATATTTAAAGGAATTAAATAAAACAATTGCTAACCAAGAATTTTATATCCAGTGAGGCTGTCATTAAAAAATCAAGGTAGGATTAAGACTCCCAGATAAACAAAAGGTGGTGGGAGGTGGGGGGTTGTCAACACTAGACCGTCCCTAAATGCAACTCAAAAGGAAGTTCTTCATACTAAAAGAAAGGACACTAAGGAGTGTATTGAAGAAATAAAAAGAAATAAAGATCTCTAATAAAGGTAAACATATGGGTAATTATGAATCCCAGTACTATTTCATTTTTTTTGTACGTAACTCCACTTTTTATTTCTTACATTTTCTAAAATGCAGAAGCATAAAAATTAATTATAAGTCTATGAAATGTGAAGTAAAATGTATAAAGATATAATATGTTACAAGTACAAATAAATTTTGGGGGAATGGAGGGTTATTGGCAAATTGCATATGCTATTTAAGTTAATTTGGTATCAAATTAAACATTATTGTTATAAACTTAGGATGTTAATTATAACCATAATTATAATAAAAAAGAATATATATGAAGAATATATATAGAAAGAAAATGAGAAGGATTGCAAAATAGTGCAATATAAAGAAATCAAATAAACATGAAGTAAGCATTAATGGAAGAATTGGGGAACCAAAAAAAGATATGACTTACAAAGACCGTATAGGAAAATGATGGGAAAAAGTATGCATGCTACAGCAGCCACTGTAACTGTAAATGGATAAATTCTCTAGTCATAAGGTAAATATTGCCAGAATGCATAAAAATATGACATAACTTTATGCTGCTTACAAGAGATTTGCAAATATGCAAAGACATAAATAGTATGAAAGTGAAAGGAGATAAAACATATATGACATGCAAATAATAATCAAAGAGAGCTAGAGTAACTATACTAATACAAGATAAAATTACTTCAAGTCAAAAAGCATTATGAGGTTGCAGTGATTGACAGGTCATAGGGCCTTGAATCAATGCCCCTGTGGCATAAGTTGAGAAAAGGCATCCTCAACCCATAACTCACCTGAGCAAGCCATAGCCTAGGGGCAGGTCATCCCCTCACAAGAATAAACAAAATGGATCAGATAAGGGCCATCAATCCCTCCCCAACCCCTCCTGCATTCCAAGACCACCTAACCCACTCCCCCCCTGTCCATTTGGCCCCAGGCTGTACTCAGATTCCCCACCTATTGATGTACTATAGAAATTCATATCTACCACCTTCCACGGGTGGGCTGAAGTCTCTCTTCAGACCCCTACCTTGCCAGTGGGGGAGCTGAGGTCTATTCTTCAGACCCCCTTGGTTGGGAGAGCTTCCCAATAAACTACTTCCTGCCTGCAAAAAAGAAAAAAAAAGCATTATGAGGGAGAAAAGATCATTATATACAAATAAAGGGCAATTAAAGAACATGTTAAGTAAAGAAGACATAATAATTATAAATACTTATGTACTTAATGGCAGATATAATGGCACTTAATAGGAAGTAACTATTGTCAAGTTTGAATGGAGAAATAGATGGTTCTAAATTAATAATAGGAGACCACAATATACCACTATCAATAATGGATAGAACATCTAGACAGAAGATTAATAGGGAAATAGAAGACTTTAATGAGACTTTAATTTAACAAGACCCAATAGACATATGTAAAACACTTCACCCAATATCAGCAGAAGATATATTCGTCTTTAGAACATATGGGACATTATCCAGGATAGACCATACATCAATAGACTCAACCATATTAACATCATGCAATGTATCTTCTCTGACCACAATGGAATAAAGGTAGAAATCACTAACAGAGGGAGAACCAAAACATTTGCAAATATGTGGAAATTAAACAATGCACTCTTATACAACCAATGTGTCAAGAAACCACAAAAAAATTAGGAAATATATCGAAATGAATGGAAATGAAAACACAGCATACCAAAAAGTTTGGGGAGGCAGCAAAGGTAGTACCAGAGAGAAATTTATGCTTGAAATGCTTATATTGAAAAGGAAGAAAGATTTCAAATCAGAGACCTATACTCACAACTGGATAGCAAACTAAACCCATAGCAAGGAGAAGGAAGGAAATAGCAAAGCTTTGAGTGGACATAAATGAAAAAGAGAATAAAAACCAATACAGAGAAACAATGAAACAAAAAATGGGTTCTTTGAAAAGACCAATAAAATTGACAAAATTTAGTTAAACTGATAAAGAAAACATGAGAGAGAAGCAAAGAACTAACATTGTAAATTAAAGGGGTGACATTATCACCATAACCACAGAAATAAAAAAGGATTTTTAAGAAGATACAATGAGAGTGATCACATCAACATGTTGACATAAGATATCCCCAGAAAAAATTTCTCTGGAGATTCAGAGAATAAAATAACAAATCTCACATGTTTACAACTCTATGGGATAGTAGATACTGGAGAAGGACTCCACAAATGCTGAATCAATGAAAAAGAAAAATATCAGATAGGAAACTTCTGTTCCAGACATGCCAGGTCACTATCCTATCCTTCAGTTGGCCCCGTGTAGCTTGTGGAGTTTCTCAGAGAAAGCAGCCCAGATTGCTCCCACTTCTCACTGGAGACACAGACTATAGAGCCAAAGAACAAACATCACACATATTTAGACACAAGGATCCAAGTCCACAGAGACCAAGAGTAGAACATAAGCCATCAAGAATTGCAGCATACAAAAAGGCCCCAAAGGGAGCCAAAAACTAGGAAAAAGACCACAAGAGAACTGCACTGGCATGTGTTGTGCTCACTCAATTCAGTTTCTGTTGTCTGGACAAACTAAATGCAAAACACAATTTTCTGGAGTGACCACCTTTCTGGATTGATCTCATCTGGCTCCCTGGAGTGGTATATACTAATGGGGAAGAAATCAGAGGCAGACAAGACACATAGAGAAAAAGAAAGCTTCTAAAGCTGATAAACAAGTTCAGAAAAGTGGCAGGATATAACATCAATATGCAAAAATTAGTAGCATCTCTCTACACCAAAAATCATCAATCTGAGGAGGAAATCAAGGAAAAAATCCCATTTACAATTGCAACTAAAATAATCAAATATCTAGGAATAAACTTAACTAAAGATGTAAAGGACTTGTAAAAAGAAAATTTCACAACATTGTTAAAGGAAATCAAAGAAGAACAAAATTAATGGAAGAATAGTCCATATTCATGAATCAGAAAACTAAACATCATTAAGATATCTGTCCTACCCAAAATGATTTACAGATTTAATGCAATCCCAATGAAAAATTTAAAATTACAATGGCATTTTTTACTGAATAAGAAAAGCTAATTATAGGATTTATTTGAAAGGGCATGTTGGCCTGATTAACCAAAAACATATGGAAAAAGAAAAATGAAATTGTAGGAATCACACTGCCTGATTTAAAGCATACTATAAAGCTACAATGGTAAAATCCACATTGTATTGGCATAAGAATAGACATACAGACCAATGGATCAATGAATTGTGAGTGCTGATATAGAACCACACATATATGGTCAACTGATATTCTACAGAGCAACCAAGCCCACTCAACTGGGACAAAATGGCCTCTTCAACAAATGGTGATTTGAGAACTGGATATTAATATCCAAAAGAATGAAAGAGGATCACCTCTTATGCCCTATACAAAAATAAACTCAAGATTGATCAAAGATCTAGATAAGAGCCAAGACCATTAAGCTCCTAGAAGATAATTTAGGGAAGCATCTACAAGACCTGGTAGTAAGAAATGGTTTCATAAATTTTACACCCAAAGCTTGAGCAATGAAAGAAATTATAGATAAATGGGACTATCTCAAAATTAAAAACTTTTGTGCTTCAAAGGAGTTTGTCAAGAAAGTGAAAAGGCAGCCTACTCAGTAGGAGAAAATATTTGGTAACCATTTATCGGATAAGGGCCTAATATCTAGCATATATAAAGAAATTATACATCTTGAAAATAAAAAGACAAACAATCCATTTAAAAAATGGGAAGAAGATTTGAATAGACACTTCTCACTGAAGAAATACAAATAGCTAAATAGCATATTAAAAGATGTTCAACATCATTAGCTAGTAGGTAAATGCAAATCCAAACTACAATGAGATACCATTTTACACTTATTATACCGACAGCTGTTAAATAAACAGAGAACTACAAGTGTTGTAGAGGACGTGGAGGAAAGAGAACCTTATCTACTGTTGGTGGGAATGTAAAATGGTGCAGCCATTGTGGAGGACACTTTGGTGGCTCTTCAGGAAGTTAAATATAGAACTGCCATATAATCCAGCAATCCCACCGCTGGGTATATACCTAGAAGAATTGAAGGCAGGGATACAAACAGATATATGTACACCAATGTTCACAGTGGCATTATTCATTATTGCCAAAAGTTGGAGATAACCCAAATATCCCTCAACAGATGAATGTATAAACAAACTGTGGTGTATACATACAATGGAATGTTACTCAGTTTTAAGAAGAAATGTAGTATTAGCACACAGGACAACATGGATGACTCTTGAAGTCCTTACGTAGAGTGATGTAAGCCACTTCCTGAAGGACAAACATAACCTGATCTCACTGATATGGCTTAAGCAAATTGAGCAGATTCACAAAGTTAGAGTCTGGAAGATAGTTGATCAGGAAACAGAAAGGGTGTAGAGTCTGTTGAGCTGATGCTGGGGGAGATAGGAGTAGAGTGTGTTGAGCTGATGCTGGGGGAGACCTTAGTGCAGGGATATGAGGTGATTCGATAGTGCTGGAATGTGAGGGGGTGTAGGGTGGGGTTTGGATTTGACTTTGCTTGGAACTGGGGGAAAGGCTAGAGGAAGGAGCAGATAAGAACTGGGGATGTGTAGGTCTGTGGTTATAACTCCAATGGTGGGAATATTCTTTTGGTAAATATCGCAGGGTAGGGTTACTGGTGCAGGGCATTGGGAATAGGGAGATATGTGGGAGAGGGCGCACCTATGGAACATGAATATGAATGTCTTGTCATAGTGTGTTATCTCATTGGGTGGAGACCCACACACTAAATGTGAAAATATCAAACTCCCATACTGGGGAGTCCTGCTATGCTCTCAATTAGATGGGCAAGACTCTCCAGACTACATGGGCCGTGCCTAGTGAAGGACAGACCAATATGCCAGACCTTTCATAGTGATGCTTGTACTTATGAATCTTGTTCTTGTGAAATTGAAACATAGTCTAGTAATATACACTGCCTTACAGTTACCTACTGAAAGTCTCCTTGTTGCTCAAATGTGGGTTTTTTCCTAAGCCACACTCAGCCTATGAACTCACTACCTTCCCCCCAGCATGGGGCATGACTCTTAGGGATAAGCCTTCCTGGTACCAAAGGATTATTACCAAGGCCAACTCGCAATGTACTTGGACAAAGACCTTGACTAAAAGGAGGAAATATTAAATACAAATGAAATTTTATGGCTAAGAGATTTCAAAGTGAGTCAGGAGGTCATTTCAGAAGTTATGCTATGCACATGTCAGGAGGATCTCATTGACTGTCACAGTAACCAGTGCCACAAGTAGTAGGGATCCTGAGGACTCCAGAGACATCTAGACACTATAAGCAGGGCAGATAATCTCAGGGATTCGGCACCCTGTCAATGTATATATTACATCTGTTCATATGCCAGTTGAGCCCTGAATCTCAGCAGTTGCAACTCCTGCTCTCCAATTCATCAGACTCGCCCTGAACAACTAACAAAATGATGATAATGGACAGCACCCATTCCAAAAACAGAGAGTATCTACAACTGTAAGCAAGACAGTTCCACCCCTCTGCCCTACAGTATCTAAGCCCCTCTCAATCAGAAACAGAATGGGCATCACCATCCTAAAACCCTCAAGATTGAGGAATAAACAAACATAAGGGGGGAATGCAACTCTGTACTAAATGTAGTAATGGAAGATCTTGTAACATTGATAAAAAGGCAGTGGTCACCAGAGGTTCTGAAGGGAGGGAGAAGGAAAAATAGCTTTAACATATGGCTTTTTGGGGACATTGGATTGGTTCTGAATGTCATTGCAATGATGGCTACAGGCCATTATACATTTTGTCAAAACCTATAAAAATGTACAGTGCAAAGTGTAAACTATAATATAAATTATTGACCATGGTTAGTAGCAATGCTTCGATCTGTTCATCAATTTTATCAAATGTACCACCATAGTAATGAAAAATGTTAATAGGGGAATGGGGGGAGGGGAAGGGTTGGGTATATCAGAATCCCCCTATGTTTTCAATGATCATTTATATAATCTAAAGCTCCTTGAAAAATAAAATAAAATAAAAAATAATTTAAAAATACTCTAGATGCATACAACAGCATATCTGAAAGAAAGAAACAGTGAACTAGAAGACAGGGTAATCAAAAGCACAGTCAGAAAAACCGTTCAAGAATAGAAGAAATTGAGTAGTACATCAAGGATTGGAGTGACAGCCCCAAATGTGCAAATATATGCTTTATTTGTGTCCCAGAGGATATGAGAGGGGCAAAAGGGCAGAAAGAATATTTGAGGAAAAAATTGCTGAAAAATTCCCAACTTTTATGAAAGATGTAAACATACATGTCCAAGATGCTCAATATATTCCAAAGAGAATAAATCCTAATGGACCTTCTCTGAGACACATAATGATTAGGATGTGAAATGCCAAAGATAGAGAATTCTGAAAGGAGCAAGAGAAAAGTGATTTGTCACATACAATGGATCCTTAATATGATTAAGTGCTGATTTCTTATCAGAAACCATGGAGGCAAGAAGGCAGTAGTATGATATATATAGTACTAAAAGAGAAACACTGCCAGCCTCAATTTTTATTTATCTGGCAAAATTGTCCTTGAAAATGAGGAAGAGTTTAAAATATTCACAGATAAACAGAAACTGAAAAAGTTCCTCAACAAGAGACCTGCCCTACAAGAATAACTAAAGGAAGTTTTGTAGTTTGAAAGTAAAAGATTGGAGAGAGTGGCTTGGAATAATATGAAGATCAGTAAGGGTAACTTAAAGGTAAATGAAAACCCCAATAATTCTCCAACATCAAGATACAGCTTTACTCTTTAATAGCTGTAATAATCAGTATACAATTGAACAAGAAAAAGGCATATTTCCTGATAACCAATGTGCAAAATATAAAATGGTAAAGAGGAACAAAATCATCATAAAGAGGAGAAACAGGAATATGGGAGCTAATGACATGTAGCCTATTGAATCTAAGTTGGTATTTTTTTTTCAAATTAGTAGGGCATAGATGTAAGTTATTTAATATTAACCCCAAGGTAGCCACAAAGAAGTATTTTTAAAATGTACAGAAACAGAAATGAGAATGGGATTAGGCAGATATAACCCAAAAGTTCAACTATACAGAAAGGGAGGTTGCAGTAAAGAAAAAGAGAGACAAAAAAGATTTGAGACATAAAATCAAAAATAATAAATGGCTGAAGTAAGTACTGCCTTTACAGGAAGGACATTGAATGTTAATGGATTAAACTCCCCAGTTCAATGACACAGATTGGCAGAATTGATAAAATAGCATTATTGAACTAGATGTTGTTTACAGAAACTCATCTTAAACCCAAAGACACAAATACATTGAGAGTGAAAGGTTGGAAAAAGATATCCCATGTAATTCATAACCAAAAAATCCTGGTGTCACTATAGTAATTTCAGGCAAAATAGACTTTCATTAAAAAATTGTTGTAAGAAACAAAGAAGGACACTGTATATTAATAAAAGCACAATCTTCCAAGAAGAAATAACAATTATAAATATTTATGCACCTAACCACAGTGCCCAAAATATATGAGGCAAACGCTGGTTAATATGAAGTGAGAAATAAACAACTTTATAATAATAGTTGGAGACCTCAGTATAACACTTCCTTCAATAGATAGAAGATCTAGTCGGAAGATCAATAAGGAAATGGAGAATTTGAATAATATGGTAAATGATCTAGAAGTTACAGACATTTATAGAACATTGTCCAAAACAATAGGACATACATTCTTCTGAAGGGCTCATGGTTCTTTCTCCAGGATATACCACATCTTTGATCACAAAACATTTCTCAATAAATTTAAAAAGATTGAACTTGTACAAAGCATCTCCTCTGACAATAATGTTATGGAAATGGAAATCAATACTGGTGGAGCAGAGGAAAACCCACATATTTGTGGAGATTACACAACACACTCTAAAACAGTCAGTTGGTCAAACAAGAAATTGAAAGCTGAATCAGTACATATCTTGAGATGCATAAAAATTAGAACACAACATATCAAAACGTATGGGATGCAGCAAAAGTAATGCTGTGAGGGAATTGTAGAGCCCTAAATGTTTACATTAAAAAAGGAGAAAGAGCTAAAATCAAAGGCCTAACTGCACACCTGGAGGAACTAGAAAAAGAACAGCAAACTAATTCTGAAGCAGGTAGAAGGAAAAAAAATAACAAATGTTAGAGAAGAAAGAATAACAAAACCGAAAGTTGGTTCTTTAAGATCTATAAAATTGACTAACATTTAGCTAGACTGACAAAGATAAAAAGGGAGAAGACAAACAAAATCAGAAAACAGAGGACAGCCATTACTAGTGTCCCCTCATAATTAAATGGGCTCATAATAGGTTACTATGAATAATCATATGCCAACAAATTAGACAACATAGATGAAATGGAAAATTCGTAGAAACACACAAGCAACCTACAATAATTATATAAGAAATAGAAAACCTCAACAGCCCAATTACAAGTAAAGAGATTGAATCAGTAGTCAAAGACCTTCCAAAAGATGAAAGCCCAGGACCAGATAGCTTCACAGGGGATTTCTACCAATAATTTCAAGAAGAATTAAAACCATTTCTGCTCAAATGCTTCCAAAAATTGAAGAGGAGGGAATACTAGCTAACTCATTCTATGAGGCAAATATCACCCTAATACTGAAGCCAAATAAAGATACTACAAGAAAAGAAAATTAAAGACCAATATGTATTATGAATATAGATGCAAAAATCCTCAACAAAATACTTGCAAATCGAATGTGCCAGCATATTAAAAGGTTATACACCATGACCAGGTCAATTTCATTCCAGGTATGCAAGGGTGGTTCAATCCACTGTATCTGGTAAGCCCGAAAGCAGTGCTTTCTTAATTAAAATATTATGGCCTATAGCAAAGGATAAAATGATTGTGCGCATGATTCAAATTTTTTACTTATCAGCATGCAATTTTATAAGAAATATATAATAAGACTGAATTGAAAAAGCATGATTTTTTCAGAAACTACTAGAGACGGTGTTTAATATTAGATCATTTTAGACTAAGAAATTAATTAATTTATGGAAATAAGGCCCAGAATAATAATTTTGTTTATGTTATTTGCAATGGTCACATAATCAATAAAATGAGCATGTAATTTCGCTTACTTTTTTAGAAAAGTTGTAGTTTTACAGAAAAATCATGGAAAAATACAGAGTTCCCATATACCATCCTATTATTAACACCTTGCATTAGTGTAGAACACTTGTTACAATTGTGATTTTACTGTAATAAACACAGATATGTATTAATTTTAGAAATATTTTTCAATTATATTTTAATATAATATTTTACATATAAAATTATAATAAATACATTTTTATTAATAATTATTCCAAAAGCGTTTATCAATATATCTTATTTGATTTTTGAATGCCTTTTCACTTTTCAAAGCGTCCAGGTTTGGATTTTACTTTTTTTTCTTAACATTTCTTTCTCAACATTGTAACTATTTTTGGATTCAGGCCCAGATTTTTAGAATGGATGGACATCTGTTTTCCCTATATTTTTCTTTTTTTCCTCTGTTACTAAATATGTTGTTATCTTTCCATTGAGTGACTTTTGCCTTGTTCAATATAGCTTAGGAATGATTATTTTCATTATTTATTCATCAGCTATTTCATGACATTTTTAAAAAGCAGGCAATGTGCAAAGACTTGCAGGTTCAATAGCAGGTCAACAAATTAGAGTTTCTCTTTTGTTTTCATTGATAGTCTATCAAAGGAGATATATCTTAAATATTTACACACACACATACACATGCACTAAAACCATTAACATTACAAGAATTCTGAATTAAGGCTTGTGTTCTCTCACTTGTAATAAAAAGACTTGATATATTCATGGGATTCCCTCTTTACATGATCCTTTGGTTAAGTTTAAAGAATAAATATTCATTAATAAATTCATTGAAAGTAAGAAAGCACAGCGGCAAAAGCAGAGGTGGAACAGTGTTCGGATATAGTAGGTATAAGAGTCTTTGAAGCAGTGAGAATGAAATGGTTGCAAAAGGAGCCTAGAAGGAAGAGAAGATCAAACACTGAAAAGCTTTGTGTGATAGGTTAAGGATTTTGTGATTAAATATTATTAAATATGGAATAACAGGATCTAATTTACATTTTGAAAAGATAACTCTGTGTGAGTGTGTGTCCATTATGTGGTGGATATGTAGTGTCGTAAAAGTGAGGAGGGTAGCAGGAGTATATATGTGGTAGTTATTGATGATTGAGAGATATTTTTAGATTTGAGCGCTATTTAGTGTTACAATTAATAAGACCATATAACGGCAGTTGAGAGATGAAATATGTCAAATATATCTCCTTGGTTCCTGAATGTCCAATACTATACTTGCTTGTATTCTTTGGTGAAAGAGAGAATAAGGACAGGAATTTAAATAAGACAAGAAAGAGTTCAGATGCCTTTGAGAAACAATCAATAGGTAATACCAAGAAGATAATTAAATAAAAGTTTCTGAAATTCAAAGGAGATATTGGAGTTGGATGTATAAATTTTTGAGTCACATGCTTAGAGGTGGAAGTGCAAATTATAGATGTGAATGAGTTCATTTCAGGAAAGGGTTAGAGAAGGGTTTCTCAGAATGGCATTATTGACACTTTGGACAAGGCACTTCTTTGTTGTGGGGACCAGTCCTGTCGATGTAGGATGATTAGCAGTACCACCGGCTTCTACACTCCACATGGCAGCATTATCCCCAGTTTTTTTGTCAAAAATTTCTGCAGACATTACCAAATGTTTCCTGTGAGCCAGCTCACTGTCAGTTGAGGACTAATGTAATAGAATAATAAGAGAAGAAGGTGTACCTGGAAATTTTTCTAAAATTCGAACTTTGTTATAGCCAAGTAACGAGGGCAATGCTTTCAGAGGACACATTGAACAAGGAGGCTGGGATCTAGGAAGAAATCCTGGAGTGCTGCTGTTTAGCAAGGAATGAAAGGGATTGTTTCAAGAAGTAAATGGTTGGTAGTAAATAAGTAAAACGGGGATTGAAAAATATCTGTTACAGTTTTTGTTTTTGTTTTTAGTTGAGATAAACTGACTTTACTTTTAAAAATTCTGCTAGTCATCTAAGAAATCAGCTGAAATTTATGAACAAAAATTTCAGGAGTGACAAAAATCACTAAAATTGTAGGGCTTCCTGCAGAAAATATGTAAAGAAGGCCAATTCACAGACAGGAAGAAGAGGAATTTACCAGAGAAGGGAATGCCAGGAGAAAGGCCTGAAGTACTTGGAACTCAAGGTGTGTACAAGAGCCTGTAAGTCTTCCACCCTGGCTGAATACAGTTTATGTTATGTGTTGCTGTGAAATGTATGGCTATAAAAGCAATGTGTATAAATAATGAGGTTTGTTCAATCTCATGTCAGAAATATTGATCGCTATTCACTGTAAACCATTGACCATTAATGGATTTTTGACTAGTCAAATATAATATCTGTTTTACATTATGAAATTTGCTTTTGCTTTGGCGTAAGGGATTTATTGGTGCAACAAAAATTCTGCAATTGAGGAAAGAGAATTAGAAGTCTCTTTTAATAGATAGAGAGAAAGGAAGTTTGCTGAGTAGCTATAACTTGTTTTAAATTCATACTATAATAAAATCACTACAACAATTTTATGAGGAATGTATTACTATTGATATTTTACAGAGAAATAAATTCTATACCTCACCTAAGCACACCCTATTAGTAAGAACCCTGATTTTATTCTTTGAAAATGCAAGTTATTTTCACTAAATTTTGAAATAAAATTGACCCAAGAAATGTATAAGAGAATAACTGAAATATTTGATGGCAATTATGAAACTGAGGAGAAATAGTAAAAGTCAATTCCAACATTTCCAGTCTGAATAACTGGATTGATGCCATCAATAGAAATAGGTAAGCTAGACAGTTTTAAGAGCAGAAGTGGAAGCAGGGAGATAAATTTACTAGCTATTATATTCTAGATGACTCCTGGTGGTGCCATGGAGTAGGGCAGTCAAAGCAGATTTAATAAAAAGTTGCCTTGGTGGCATCATACTGTTCAATGATTTCAATAAGGATAAATGGAAACACTGTTGCAGAGGAAATTGAATGTTTTATCACAGCAGCTTGAAACAATGCAGCAAACCAAACAGTAATAAAAAAATCAACCAGATCAATATGCACAGAGACATAGGTGAGAGGAGAACGAGATAATTAGCCACTATAACTGGGGTGACACCTGTAACTCCTCTCACAAGGATGCCAAAAAAAAAAAAAACAAAAACTTGCCTCAGTATCATAGTGCTGGTTTGTTAACTGGTGCTAAGGTTAATAATATATCAGAAGTAAATAAATATACAGTAAATAATATCATAAATTAGGAATACAGATTATTGCTAAGTTAAAGTAAACAGATTTTTTGGACTTCTTTTCTATTTCAAAGTAAAATTTAATTATTATCTGATTGTTATTTCACATTGAAAATTGTTAGAAATTGGAGGTACTAGGTTATTTGTGTGTACTTGACCACAGTTCATTCCTCTTCCTAGCTTTTGAACACTTAGCTGACCTTTGAAATCCTTCTCCACGTGGAAAAATCTCATTGAGAAAAACTAACTTATCTTTACCCTAAATCTTTGTAAATGCTATTTGAGTTTACATAAAAATCAATAACAAAAACCCTATAATAACCAATAATAATCAATAAAACCTATTGGTCTTATTTTGTTGGTGAAAAGTTCTTACAATATTCTCTTATTAAGTACCTTCTATGTAAGTAATAAAGTGTACATGAGTCTATATTGTCTTTATTTTTAAATTCATCTTTTATCAAGAAATTATCTTTCCAGAAATCTATACCCCTAGTGTTAAAAATATATATTTGGTTTGTCTTTCTAAATGACCTTAAATAATTATCATCGCATTTTTATTACGGTAAAACAACTATAATATTTTTCTCAACTTTCATTAACTTTATCTTAATTATGTTCAAATTCTACATGAATAACTCGTGTGCTTAATTGCTATTCCTTGGAATAATTAAGATATTCTTGGAAAATGTCCATTTTACATAAAATAAGCCAATCATTCAAGAACATTTTTATAGTTCCTTTGGTTTAAATGCCCTAATCATAACCTAACACAGAAATCTCTTTAGAAGTCCCTGAACCACCTACTATAATTAAATACCTGGCATATTTCTCAATTTTTATATCGTGTTGGACAGATTCATAAATGATGTAATAATTTTAAATAGGCAATTCAGAATTGATTTATATAACATAGAGCCCTCAATTATAATGTTAACTATCTAGGATTGTACTTATCAATTCATGATAAAATTAGTATTCCAAAAGAGAAAGGGAAAATATATTACTTTGACTTATAAAAACTCAGTAATAAACAAAGTTACTTGGCAGGTATTCAGTTTTCTATTTTAAGATTCTTTTAGGATTCTTTTAAGATATTTTATGAATTTAAATTAAGGTATCATAGAGACATTTTAGAAGTAAAAGATCTTTTTGTGTACAAATGAACATAAATTAAAAGTAATGAGATAATGTTAAAAAATATTTCTATAAAAATTCCATAGATTTATTTTATAGATTTCAAAAGGGATCATGAAGATAATAAAGTTACATTTTGAAATGTTCAGTAAATATGGATAAGCATTTATATTAGAATAAAAGGTCCTGTAATCGCTTAAGATACTTTGTAATTGTTTCTGACAGAGGAAAAAGGAGGTTGGCAAGAACTTTTGAAAGGTTATTGCATACAGATCCACTTGGATAAAGCTTTACTGAGTAATACCTCATTTACCCAATGATCTATAATCTCATGTCTTCTGTATATGAAGATTCCATATATCTTAAGGTCTGTTTCTAGACTCTCTAATCTGTTACACTGGTTTTATTGTGTATTATATATACCTGTGACAATACTTGGTAGGTCAATGATGTCCAGTATTTTCCACCTCTTCTAAAGTCTCTGTTTGTTTGGTTTTTTTTTTTTTTCTTTCTAGGAACTAGATGTCTGCATATAAATTATAGAATCTACTTGTTAAAAACCCTTAAAATCAATAGAAGGATTTTGCATGAAATTACTTTGAACCCTTTGATCAATTTTTGAAAAATAGGCATTCATATGATACTGTATTGTCACTTATTGACTTTAATATCTGTCAATTATTTTTTATGATTTTCTACATAAACTGTAGCTCTAGTTTTACTTGACTAATTCCATATTTGCTATAAATTGTTACTATTTAACAATGATTTCAGTAAATTTTAAAATTATTTGCTGCTGGTAAATAAAAATATCGATTTGTATGTGTATATATATTTAAATATATACAACATTAATACAATTTTTGAATTTATTTTATGACTGAACACTTTTGAGTTTTCTATTTAACCAATGTCTGAAAATAATGAATTTTAATTCTTAATTTCTAAATAATTATGTTATCATTATCGTTTATTGCTTCCTTAACAAATTCTACAAAATTCAGATTATTAATAGGGATAATTATCAGTTTATTGCCTCTCAGCTTGGAATACACCCTTCACTATATGCTTTATTATAAACAAAATTTCCTTAGTTTTCTTTAAATTGAGCAAGATGTTAAGCTTTCTCAGTACAGGCAATGGAAGGACATAGTAGGAGGAAGAATCTCCTTTCATATTTCTGTGCAGCTGAGATGTGCTCCAAGTTGTGGGTGTGAAAACCTCTGGGGCAACGTGACCTAAGGCAAGGGCCCACAGGCATTTCTTGTACCGTCTCCTGGTCACAGAAGGCTGCATAACCTTTTGGCAGCCCTCTTGATATTGAAGAGCCTGGCATGGACCTGCTTTGAAGGCCCACTGCCAATGCTGGCCCTGTGGTCTCTGGGTAAGCACCTGCATGACCTACACGCCTGTGACCCAAGGTGCCACACGTGGTGGAGACATTTTTCTGCAACCTCTTCCCTCCATACCATGTGGCCCATGTGCTCTGAAGGCCCTTTGTTCTGCCATTGCCCAGACTTCCGATGCAGTGTTTGTCCTTCTAGTGTATTCTTCCCTACTCCTAAAGTACTGTATAGAGTTTCCTCGTCTCCCAGAGTTACTCTTTCATCATAGTTAATAATTATTTATATTAAACATCCTCTGTTAAATTTACCATGTGATTTCTCTCTTCTGATTGGACCCATATTAAAACAGTGGGCATTTTTGTCTCTTTACTGAGTTTAATGTAAATATTTATTTATTAAGTACGATGCTTGTTTCTTTAACAGTTAAAAATTACCTTTCTAATTCTAATTTGCATGTTTTTATTGTGAACAGAGTTGAAGTTTAAAAAATAGATCTTCTGCATCTATTGAGATTATTGTTTTGTGTCTTTGTCCTCATAGCAGGCTGTTTTTAAATTAATATACTGTCTATTTTTGCAAAACCTTTCATTACTGGGATAAATACAACTTATTTATATTACAATACAGATGAGCTTCCTTTACTAATTTTAGCAGAGGTAGGCATATTTGTCTCAAGTACATTGAGTAATATTTGCCTTTAATTTTCCTTTTTAAAACTATTCTTACCTGAATGTTGTATCAAGGTTATACAAGTGTATAAAAAGAATAGCCATTTTAAAATTGTGAAACAGTCTATCAAAGGTTGGTATTATATATCTTTTGTATGTTTATCTGGGAATGGCATATTATTTTTTTGAATTTTCCTAACTACTGAAAAAATTTCTCTAGGATTTCTATTTCTTCTTGCATCAAATGTCTTTCTAAGAATTGATCTATTTTTAACTAAGTTCTCAGACTTAATATCAAGTTTTCCATAGTAATCTTTATTTCTTTAAATAAATTCTTGTATTAGTTATCTATTGCTTTGTACCATATTGCCCCAAAAGTTAGCAGCTTAAAGCAGCATACTTATTACTTCACAGGGCATGGTGTAACTTGCCTCTGTGGCTGAGAGTCTCCCACAAAGCTGTACTCAAGGTATCAACCTTGAGTATCAACCAGGGACACAGTCATCTCAGAGTTCACCGGGACAGAATCTGCTCCCAAGCTCACTCACGGCTTCTTGCAAGCATCAGTTCTTGAGGGTATTTAGACAAGGAAGAGAGTGATAGAGTGTCAGCAAAGGAGAGAGAGCTACCAAGATAAAAGTTATTATCTTTTATTGACCTAAATCTGGAAGTGACACCCCATCAATTTTATATTCTATTCGTCAGAAGCTAATTACCAAGTCCAGCCCACACTCAAAGGGAAGGAACTATAAAAGTGTATGACTACTAGGAGGTGGAACCATTGTGGAGAGGAGTGCATCTTAGAAGTCAGTCTACTTTCCTGTTTATATGTATGATTTTCCTTTTAGTTCCTCTTGTGTTTTTAGAGATCTTGAAGGAGTAAAGATGTCCCACTGTGTTCTATGAATAACTGTACCTTCTCCTGTTACTTCCCACCTTCCTTGCTAAACACATTACCTAATTAATAGCTAATAAATGCAAGAAAAATTATTCCCATTTCTGAGAATGTGACTCTCATTTTTTCTTAAGTATCTGTTCAACTAATGGAGGTTGAATGACGAAGAAACAATTTTAACCAGGTACCTAATATTTACTTTTTACAGTAAAAATTCTAACTGGAGTGGATGTAGCTCAAGTGGTTGAACATCTGCTTCCCAAGTATGAAGTCCCTGGTTTGTTCCCTGGTACCTCATTAAAAACAAACAAACAAACAAACAAATGAAAAAACCAACTCTCTCACTAGGGGAGTGGATATAGCTTAGTGGTTGAGCAACTGCTTCCTATGTATGAGGTCCTGGGTTCAATACACAGTACCTTCTAAAAAGAAAAAATTCTACTAAGGGGAAAAAACTTCAAAGCATATATTTAAATATTATATATATATAAACTTTAAAGTATGTTAACATTTGGAACAAGGAAATTATTCCCTATCAGTTCAATTATTCTCTTGACAGTTCAACGCAATGCAAGTTGATGTTTTTGTCTTCTTGATGTCCAATTTCATTTCAAAATCAATTTTTCTCCAGCTTCTTTAAGGTTTACACCTTTAGATGATATATTAGCTATATTAGATATATTACTGTCATCTTCTAACCTTAAGAAAGGTTAGCTCCTCATTAATGCCATTTTTAGCATTTAGGTTTCTCTTCTCCCACAAGCCTCCCTCTCATGCTTGATGACTTCAACACGGAAACAGATGGCCTCTCTCTCTCTATGACTCCTCAATTGCATAAGCTTCTTCTTTCTAATATATTTTTTCCTTCCACTGTGCTCTACAATAACTTATTCCCATAGTTATGCCCTTGAACTGTCTTATCATTAATGTCCATAACACTTCTGGAACCTTATTAGTGTGTCAATCTCTGACGATCAGTTTCTCTCCTCCGAACTAGTTCCAACAATTCTTTAACCACATTGAGATCTCCAATCTTTGACAATAACTTTTATCCATCACCGCCTCTACCCAACTTCTTCATGTTTTTACTTCACTTCTTTTTCTGCATTTTTTACTACCTCTTTTCTTCAATATTACCTCAGTGACATATAATTATTCATATATGTGAGTGTCTGTCTGAGTTCTCTATTTTATTCCATTTTTCTATTTTCTATTCTTATTTCTATTTTTTCTATTCCTAATTAATGTAGCTTTATAGTATTCTGGATATAGTGTAGGAAAAATCACTTTTATATTATTATTATTGAAAAAAGCTGTGACAGTTTGAATTTTGTGAATCCTCAAAAGCAAAAATTATGTTTTTTTTCCCCTGAGATGGTTCCCTCATCTGTTTGCTCATTATTTTTCCTCATTGTTTGCTCACTGTATTTTGCTCATTGTCTGCTTGTTGTCTGTTTTTGTTTTGTTTTTAGGAGGCACTGGGAAATGAACCCAGGACCTCCCAAAGGGGAGGCGGGCACTCAACTGCTTGAGCCACATTTGCTCCCTGATAGTTTGTTTTTGCTCATTGTCTACTGATTGTTTGCTCATCTTGCTCATAGTTTTTCCTCATTGTCTGCTCATTTTTTCTCATCTGCTCATTAATTTCTTTGTTTGATATCTGCTTATTGTTTGTTTGTCTTCTTTAGGAGCCACTTGGAATCGAACTTGGGACCTCCCATGTGGGATCTGGGCACTCAAATGCTTGAGCCACATTACTCCCCAAGATTATTTTTTATACAAATTCATTTCTGTGAGTGTGAGACTCATTTGTCCGTATTATGTCAGTGGGGCATGATTCATACTGAGTCTCTACCCTCTTGCTAGGTCTGATATTAAGAGAGACACGAAGAGACAGACACAGGAAAAGGGAGCTGTTATGTTAATTCTGCCTCATGAGAGAGATGATTGCAGGAAAACAGATGCCCACAAGAGGCTCAAAGAGCTGAGTCCCAGAAATCGAAAAACCCTATGCCTGATCTGATGCTCATGCCAAGAGATGGTGGGTTCTGGAGGGGAAGGCAGAGGTCAGAGAACATCTTGCTTCACCATGTGGCAACATAGATCAACAGTAGCTGAATTTGTTGAGAAAGCATCTCTGCCAATGCCTTGATCTGGACATTTCATAGCCTTGGAATTTTAAGTTTTTACCTCAAATAAATTCCCATTATAAAAGTCAACAAATTTCTGGTACTTTGCATTGGCAGCACTTTGGCAAATTAAAACAAAAACATTAGATAAATTTAGGCATTTATAATTCTACACTTTCAGAAATAACTTCTTAGTCAACAATAACAACAATAAATAAAACATTATTGGGATTTTGAATGATGTTACACTGATAATTCAAATTAACTGATAGAAAAGTTTAATGTTTATGTACTGAAGCTTCCAATAAGTCAAAATGACATATTTACTATATTTTGGTCATATTTAATGTTTCTCAAGAAAGTTTTATCATTCACTCCTAAAAGCATGTTATACAAATTTTGTTATGTTTATTCTCAAAAATTTTATATTTTATGCTATAAAAATTATATATATATATATATATATATATATATTTTTTTTTTTTTTTTTTTTTTTT
>JAKSZT010054341.1:10234476-10245590 GCA_026826555.1 Tolypeutes matacus | reverse complement strand
CAGTCTCTCCATATGGTAGACGGACGCCAAACCTCTTGAGCCACATCCGTTTCCCAAAAATATGTTTTTTTTTGTTTTTTTTGTTTTTTTTTACCGAGAGGTCCCAGGGATTGAACCGGGGTCCCTCCATATGGGAGACGGACACCCAACCAGTTGAGCCACATCCGACCCCCTAACAATTATATTTTATTAACTTTATTTTCTAAGTATTCATTTCATATAGAAATGTAATTTATTTTTGTATATCATTTTTTAAATCCAGCCATCTTGCTAATAACATATTATTTATTTATAATAACTTTATATTAATTTATTGATATACATTTATTCATAATTTGAAAAATAATGAAATTTATGAAACAGAGACATACTTCTGATGTTGTATAAATAAAAAAGTTATACGGGAATGGAATGAATTATTGTATGCCAACAAATTAAGTAATTTAGATGCAATGGACAAATTCCTAGAAAGACACAAACTATGAAAACTGACTCAAGAAGAAATAGAATATCAGAACGGACCTTTAACAAGTAAAGATATTGAATTAATAACTGAAACAATGTTCACAAAGCATAACCAAGGCCTGACTTTATTGATGAGTTCTACCAAACACTTAATGAAAAATGTATCTTAAGCCTTTATAAACTTTTACAAAAGTAGAAGAGGAACACTGTCATTTTATTCTTTTCTGAGGCCAGAAATGCCTGATACCAAAAGAGATCAAGGCACCACGCACAAAAAAGAAAACTACAGACCAATAATATCTTATGAATATGGACAGAAAAGTTTTCAAAAAGTTACTAACAACTCAAATCTAGCAACATATAAGCAGGATTGTACACCATGAGCAATTTGAATTTATCCCAGTAGTGCAAGGTTGCTTAACTTGGGTTCTATTTTGGAATCTGTGCTCCTGAGAGTGACAGAATTAGACTCGAATAAGTCCTCCCTGCACATGGTTCACCAGTCCCTTCTATTCAAACCTATATGCGATGCTGGAGTTTTTAGGTATACTTCCAGAGACTGGAGCCTCCCGCCTACCTATGTGCCAGGTGTGCATGAAATCTAGGTGGAGCTGCAACTCCTACCCTACAGCTCAATGGACTCATCCAAGTCACCTGGTGAGGAGACAACGATGGGCAATGGCCATCCCAGGGAATGGAGAGGGCCTGCATCTGCAGACAGGATCATCCCACCCACCATATTCATGGGATATAAGCCCTCTCTCACTTGGAGTTGGAGTGGACATCACCATCCTAGTCCCCTCAGGATTGGGGGAAGAACTATGGACTAGAGTGGACTTGATGGTATTCTCTTGTTCACATATGGTGATTCTAGCAATGCAAGAAATTATAACAATGAGGTGGAGCCAGTGGCCTCTTGACACTTTTGGGGTAGGGAGGGGACGAGCAGTTGAAATACAGTGGCTTCTTTGGGAGTTGGAGGTTGCCCTGAGTACTGTTGTGGCAACGGATGTAGGCCATTTTAAATCAGCACACACCACTCAGAACTGAGTGGGAGAGAGTATGGTCTACAGTGTGAACTGTGCTCTATGGTTGGTGGCAAGGCTCCAGGATGTGTAAGTTCATTGAGGGTGGTGGGCCACACTATGGGAGATGTTTGTGTGGGATGTGGTGGGAGGTGTGGGAGGTGGGCAACATGGGAATCCCAGTGGGTTCCGAGTAATATTTTGGGTAATCTAAGCACCTCTTAAAATATATGTATATATATATATAAACAACATTTTTGTAAGCAAATGCACATATATGCATATATATTTATATATCATTTTGCAAATGTTTGTATGTATTGTAAGAATTTTGATTTTTACCCATAATAAAAAAAAAAACCTTACAACAATCAATCAATTAATGCAATACAACATAGTAGTACAATAAATGACAAAAAACTCACAAACACCTCAACAAGTGCAGAAAAAATATTTTTAAAAGTCCAATACACTGCCATGATAAAAATACTGAACAAGCTAAGAATAGAGGTAGCTTCCTCAAATTAATAAAGGAGGTTTATTAAAATTCCACAGCTAACATAATGCTTAATGGTGAAAGACTGAATGCTTCCCCCTTAAGATCAGGATCAAGACAAATATGTTTCTTGTCACAACTTCTACTCAACATCAACATTATACTAAAAGTTCTGGGAAATTAGGGAAGAAAAGGAGATAAAAGTCATTTAAGTGGGGGAAAAAAAGTATAACTATATCTATTAACAAATGGCATGATCTTTAAAATATAAAATCCAAGAAATCCATTAATAAAAGCAATTAGAACTAGTAGAAAATTTCAGAAGTTTCAGGGTACAAGATCATTAAGCAAAAATCAATTATATGTAAAATATAGGCTATAGTTAATAGTAATATTTTGATTATGTGAATTCATAGTTTGTGACAAACATTTCACAACCATGCAAGGTGTCGTTGATGGGGTGATATATGGTAGCCTTGTATGATGATATGCATGTTGTTTTGGAAGTTCACAAATTTTATTATACACTTATTGTTTATATATATTCATTTATGATGTATTTCAATAAAATTTTGTTTAAAAAATCAATTTTATTTCCACACACCAATAATGAACAATCCATCCAAAAACAAAATTAGTAAAACAAAAAGATTTCCTTGTAAATAGCATTTTACAAAAAACAGGATTCTTAAGAATAAATTTAACAAGAAAAATGCCTAATTGTATATCAAAAATGATAAAATAATGTTGACAAAATTAAAGGAAACCTAAATAAATGGAAAGACACCCTATTTTCATAGACTGGAAGAGTAAGCATGTAAATGGAAACACTCCTTTAATTGAACTACAGATTCAAAGGAATCCCTATAAAAATCCCAGCTGTGTTTTTGTAGATGTTAAAAAACTGATACTAATTCATATGGAAATGCACAAGACCCAGAATCGCCCAAACAAGAGCTAAAAGCTTAAAATTCTTAGAAATAAAACAAAGAAGTAAATCTGCATGATCCTGGCAATATTACTTACACATGATATCAAAAGAACAATGATTAAAGAAAACAATAAATGAGTTCTCATAAAAATTGAACATTTTGTACTTCAAAGGATATCATAAAGAGAGTGAAAAGACAGATCACATGATGAGGAAATATTTCCTTACCATATGTCTGAAAAGGGAATTTTATCCAGAATATATAGAGAAATCTTACAACTCAACAATAAAATGACAACTAACTCAATTAAATAATAGGCAAAGGATTTGAATACACATTTCTCCAAAGAAGATATGCAAATGGACAATAAACATATGAATAAATGCTCAAGGTCATCTCCATTAAGGATGTGTAAGTCAAAATTACAATATGATGCTACATCACACCACTAAGATGGCTGTCATCAAAAAAGAAAAGAAAAGAAAAGAAAAAGAAAGAAAAGAAAAGAAAAGAAAAGAAGAGGAAAAGAAAGAAAAGAAAAGAAAGAAAAGAAAAAAGGGAAATAACTTTTGTGAAGGATATTAACAAATTGGAAACTTTTACTGGTGGGAATGTAAAATGTTGCAGCTACTTGGGAAAACACTTTAGCAGTTCCTCAAAATGTTAAACATAGAGTTACTGTATGTCCTTGTAATTCCACTTCTAGGTATATACCCAAAGAAAATGAAAATATACAGTCACACAAAAGATTGTACACATTTGTTCATAGTAGCATTATTCATAATAGCCAAAACAGTGGAAAAATCCTTTATGTTCCCCAGCTGATAAATTGATAAATAAAGTATGTCTAATCTAAGCAATACACTATTACTCAACAATTTAAAAAAAGGAAGTACTGATACATGCTACAATAGGCTGAACCTTGGAACCATCATGCTAAGTGAAAGACCACACACTGCATGAATTCACTTATATGAAATGTCCAGAATTGGCAAACCTATGGAGAAATTAGAACGATAGTAAAGTAGTGTTTGCTTGCTATGGACTTTCTGTCTGGGGTGACAAAACTATTCTAAAATTAGATTGTTTTAAAATTCACTACTCTGTGACTATGCTAATAAAGATAGAATTGTACAGTTTAAATGGGTGTTTTTCTTGGTGTGTGAAGCATAACTCAAAAACTTGCTAATATGAAAGTTTTATGTCTTCCTTTCAATTGCTCAAATGTTTTTTTAAAAATTACTATGATTATTATTTTGCCTTACTAGGCTGTCTAGGACCTTTAGTGCAATGTTGAATAATAGTAGTGAGAGCAAACATGCTATCTTGCTCTTTTTTTTTTTTTTCATTTTATTTATTTATTGCAAAGGTGGGGAGAACATTATTTTATAAAGATGGCTACATTATATATATATATATATATATATATATATATATATAATACATTATTAACAACTAGAAACAACTGAAATGTATAAATTGTAGAACGAACAAGCAGACTGCAGAATATTTTATTGTAAATTTAAAAGGCAAGCTTATGGATAAAGCAGAATAATGAATAGGCATTGATTTTATATATAAATTTTGAATGTGTAAAGATTGGAATAAAAAAGGTTATATTTTGCACTCTTTTAACTCTTGATCTCAGTGAGAATGCCATAAAATTTCAGCATTAATTAGATTTTATGTGGGGTTTTCAAATTACCAAATGAGGTAATTTACTTCCCTTCCTGATTCAGTAAGATTTTTATCCAAATATATTTTCACCTTATTACATTCCTATTTTATATCTATTAAAGTGACTATTTATGATTGAGCCTGTACATTAAAAGGTACAACTTAGTCTGGAAATAAATTCCTAAATTTTGAAATTCATGTTGTGGAAAATCAGGCCTTTCCACAGTATGTTTCTGAGTATAACTCTCAGGATATTCTGAGCTATATTAATTTTCAAATATTTGGAATTATTAGCATCCTGGAAATTATGCATTGACTTTTCAAATGAAGCTGAGTGAAAAAAAACAAAACAAAACAATACTCTGACTAGCCTCTTGTGAAACTATTATGAAAGAGTATTCCTCTCTATTTCCTCCATATCGGAATTCACCTAGTTCCTCCCCAAAATAGAGTAACATTTAGTACGTGGAACCCTAAAGAGCCATTTCTTTCTTAATTTGCAAATAAATAATACATTTTATAATCAAACATAACCATCATCACAAAAGTATGGAGAAATCCCAAACTACTTAGTTCATGTTATTTTCTGAATTTCCTTTTGAGGCCAGATATATCACTCTTTTTTCATTACTTTGGATATATATATATGTCTATATTATTTAACAGTATGTGTTATTAATCTACGACAATAATACATTGACATTCATTACAGAACTGGTGGCATAATAATGGTTAGTATCAGCTCATCCCCAATCAAAATATGAAAGTAGCAATAACAATATTAACAACAAGTGTTTATATAGATATGTAATGATTATTGTATGGCAATTCCAAACAACCCCTTTAAGTAAGTATTATCCAACCCAATTTCAAATGAGAAAATTTAAGTTCATATCTATCAATTTATAACTATCCTTGATAATTTGATCTTAGTATAAAATTCATACCATTTATCCTTTTAATAAGAAAAAAAATTATTCATATGTGAATTTTATTTAAGTTCTAATTATGTTCTTCAAGGAAATAAAATAAAGAAAAAAGTATTTAATAATTTATAACTCATGAAACCAAATAGAATATGTAAATTCCAAAATAATTTCTACAATACTTGTAACCAAATTACGAGTCATGAAATTCTACTTTTTCAAGACAGAAAATACTTAGAAGTAATTCTTTTCTAAAACCATTATGCCCAAGTCTAACACATTAACATTTAAGGTTTGCTAAGTAACTATCAAAATACTCATGATTAATTTGATAATATTTTATTTAGTAATTTCATTCTTGGGATTTTTCTAGTCATATAAGTAACATTGCCTTACCCAGGGTCATGAAGATTTACTCCTACGTTTTATTTCCCTACGTCTCATTGTATCATTAACATGCTATTGAAATTCAGTTTATGCTTCTTCATATTGCTCTATCTTTTCACATGCGTAAATATACCCAGTCTTATATATTCACAGCATGTATCTTTCAGTACTTTGGTATATATTTTTTAAAGTATTGCCCTCAGAGTGGACCATAGCTCAATGTATTTGTTATGTATTGAGTTAAATTGGTGTATTTTGATTGACTATAATCTTATTTAAGCTATTTCCCATTCATAGCATATGCAATAATACATCATACTTGATGTGTAAATGATAGCATTGGTTTAAGTTATTAAATAACTGCCTAAACTATGTCGATCATATGCACCATTTTATCAATCTATTTTGTCAGATCTAATGTCCTAATATAGATTCAAATCACAACTGAAATATAAGTATTTTATTTGACAATTCTCAAAAATGCGATAAATTTAGCACTTATTGTTAGTCAATAACTCTTTAGTGTATATTAAAAGTCATGTTTTTAGGTGTTAAGGATACAGCTGAAAATAGGTCAAAGTCCCTGGACTCATGATGTTTATATTATTTGATAAGATGACCATTTGATTTAAAAATATGTATATGAATGGAATATAAAATCCTAAAACATCCAACATTACTTTCTAGACTGTGTTCTACAAGCTGCAATTGCCAAGAAGTGTTATTGGCAAATCTCTTCCAAAATCAAAGTATGTACAGCATATGTATTTTTAATTATACATATATCTTGACTAGTTTCCTAAAATACATTTACATCTAATTATTATACAATGCAGATAATAACATTAAATATAATTATATTGAAAAGCTGAGAAAAATAGAAATAGTATCTGAAAAATAATTCTATAAACTATCCTTCTGCTAAGAGTAGAGCACAGATTTAAGTCTTATAGATCTACCAGCTAAAATAAATTGGAAAACTTGACCAGTTACTTGTTTACCAAAAAATAAATGCAAAGTGTAAGTCTTTTGTATATGAATTACATGAAGATGGTGATCACTTTTCTGATATTAGTAATAGGCTGTTTTCATTTAAAATATAACTGAATTTCTTCCATGAGTAACATAATTTTAAATTGAAAGCAATTTCTGATGAACCAATGGGAATTTAAAATTAATTCCCATTTAGGCAACACACAGATACAACTTATTTAAATGTATATTCAAGAGAAACTTCACTGTGAGATGGACTGTTCTACCATTTCCTCATCAATAACAATGGCATTAAAATTTGATATTATAAAAAACACTTTAAATGTTATTTAGTCAATCATATTTAAATTACATAGGCCTTACTGAGCTTTCACAGAGGGAGATGTTTATTCCTATAATTAATTTTAGACTACCTTACCTACGATATAAAATATTAGTTTTATCAAACATTTTCTTAGAATAATTTCTTTCCCCAAATGTATATATACAATACATGTAAAACTGACAGTGCAGGAAGAAATAATGAATATATGCAGCATCTTCAGCTTTATCTTTTATCTTTATGCAGATGAAGAAGAGCATGCTCTTGTCCTTGATTTAACATTCATGAAAATCAACCAACTTAAAAAGTAATATGAAAAAATATTTGCATCAGCATTTTCAGTGTAATCATGTATTTCTATACCGCAGTGTACAGTTTAATGAGAATCCCTTCAATATAAATCATAGCACTAGTGTCCTTTTGGAAAGATTAGTTCATCACTGAAAAGTTCCAAAGAGAGAAAGTCATTTCTGATAAACAATATATATGCACCTTCACAAAGGAATGAGATGTGAACATGGTCAGTTTGTCTGAATGGCACCTAATACATTTCCAATGATCTGCATTGCAAAGTTAATATAGTCTGTTTTAAAGATAATATTAAGACCAGAAATCTATTGCCACAGAAATACAGCACCCTTTCTTTTGCTACTCAGTTCAAAGATATTACTGTAAACAATCTTCAATGTTTCCAGGGATATTTGTTTATGTATATGTAAATTTTTTTGTCTGAACATAATTTTATATTTATGAAGCAAGTCAATTCTCTGTAAATAAATATGAATGGAAAACAAATACCACAAGCATCAAGTGTAAGTAAATTTTTGTTTTGATCATCCTAAGTTCTTTCTCAGTTTTATTTGTCTTTTGAGGGCTTCTGCTTTCTTCATAGAGCATAATCCATGCATCACTTGGTGAAATTTGATTTCTTCTCTGTGTTGAAGAGAATTTTCTCTTTTGTTTAGAAGTATTGAGACACCCCAAATTCCAATCTTTATAAGTTTAGTTTTGACATTCCTTAATATTACTATGATTTATCAACGATTTCCAGGATTCCCCCCAAATTCTTCAAATGTATTGTAAATTGCTAAACAATACACCTATTAAGTCGCTCTTGAATTTTTAACAAAATTTGACAAAGCCAGTAACTAAATTATATTAAACATTTAATATAGCACTAAGGGAGCTCCATTAGTGTTTTAACATTTTGTTTATTAACATTTTTTTTTTTACACACAGAGGTAAGAAAGCAAAACAAAGTGCACTAAATTTCCAATGATCTTCTCAATTACTTCTCTAACCTCTCCACAATCCTGACTTTTCTGACATTGAAAGAGGTCCTTACACTTACACTCACAGCTGTAATACACTTTAATATATTGAAGATTCAGATCCTATACTGCAAGTTTTTAAGTTTCTCTCAAAATAGACAGCAAATTTGTATGGGAATAGTCAACCACACCTACTAAAAATATATGCATATATCATAATAAAGGAAGAGAGGATTCCCTAGATACTTGGTATATAAAATATACACCATACAACTATAACATGTATACAGTGTATCAGTGTGCACAATAAACCAGTAAGGTGCTACTGTCTAACTTCATACTTCACTAATCTGAATTTTAACTGTGATTATTTTAGTGTTCAGTTTAAATACTACCTATCTTTTAATGAGACCGTAAGAACTGATTTACATAATCTTCAAGCAAAACATGTTGGATAGTCAAAGGAACCATCAGTATTCTTTTCCAATCTTATATTAATGCAAAGTGAATAGGATTATTTATGACAGCCAGAGAAGAAAATAGAAATACAGTTGAAAGTCGCTGTGTAATTACAAAATGTCTATCATTATAGTTATAGTGACATTATATGTCAAACTTATACCCATATTGCCTTGCAAGTGTCTTTTATAATTTATTTATTTTGCTATCTCTTTCAGCACTTATAAAATATGAAACAAATAGCAAGGAGTCTAAAATACGAGGCAAACTTTTGCCAATTGAGTCGTTTTCTACTTTTATTTGCTTATCTCTGGAAGAATGAAAAAATGAAATGTGTCCTATTATATCTTCATAATTCTAAACTTGATTCTAAACTTTGTATTAGAATCATAGAATCATAGAATCTCCTTTATAAATATATTATTTTTCCTTAATCTCCCACCATTATTATTTTTTCAGTGATTGTTAAATTGTAAATGAAATAGGCCAAAAGAAATCAGTGAAAAAGACATGTTAATGCTAGTAAATATATTAGTGATATTTTGACAGAAACAAAATTAGAAATGTGGTGGTGTATTAGTCAGGGTTCTCTTGGGAAACAGAATCAACAGGAGATCTCTGTCAATAATATGACATTTTATAAGAGTCTCTCACGCGACCTTGGAGATGCACAAGTCCAGGTTCCCCAGGCAGGCTGCACACCAGTGGCTCCGATGAAAGTCCGATGAAGGTCCTTGATGAGTTTCTGGGAGAAGTTGGCTGTCCAGCGATGAGCTGGGAAATTCTCTCTGAATGTTGAAATCACTTCCCCCTTTAAGGCATTCAACTGATTGGATAAAAGCATCATCCATTGCTGATGCAATCTCCCTGATTGATGCAGATATAATCAGCCATCCATGCAGTAAACTCATTGGTGACTAAAGTCCATAAATGCTCTTGTATTACAATTAGCCCAGTGCTTGCTGGACCAAACACCTGGACACAATTACCTGGCCTAGTTGACACATTAGCCTAACCATCACAGGTGGTCACACTTTTTTTTTTTTTTTTTTTTTTTTACCATTTTATCCTTCTGCTAAATGTTGAAATAATCAAAGATTAGTTTTGCAATTATTTTCTTACTAATTATTTCAATTTTGCCCTTCAGAGATATTTTTTGGTATTATTTAAATGGAGGTCCAATCCAGGATTATTTAAATATTTACAGGACACCCAAAATGAAATGCACAAATAAAAGAACAATTTTTTTTTAAGCTAATTGACACCTGTATATACCTATAGGTAGATAAGCAAAGCATTTATAAAACTAGGTAAATGGGAACAAAATAAGCATATACAGTTTGGATAGACATAAAATAGATGCTCTGTGTATTTGAAAATGTTGTGAATGCGATCTTCATATATTTTTATGAAAAGTTCAGGCTAAACTTATAAAGAATATATAGTGCTAAACTTTGTAGATCTAGGAGCCTGAATGTGAGTCAAGTATCATCTAACGCTTGGTGTGGCCTTGAACAAATGACGGATTTTCTCATAAGTGAAATGGAAATGAGGATGCTTCCTAACGTAAAGGGACAATATAGGGACTCAGTGAGATCAGAGTACTGTGCACCTAGAGCATCCATAAACAATATTTTATCTTATATGATTTTATTTGTAGTAATAATATTAGCATTATTAAATGATTATTTAATAACAGTTTAATAACTGTGTTCTATAGCTCCCTTACTTTTTTGCAACATGCAGAAAATTCACTGAATCTGAATTTCTCAGTTTTTCAGCTGTAAAGTAATGCTGTAATAATACTTGCCTCAAATGCACAAGATTATTTTGAATGAAATATCATTTGTAAACTGTATGTCAATTAACATAACACATTTTAGTTATCATTAGTATTTGCCTGAGTACAAAATCGTTTTCCAAGTTTTTTCTGCCCACCAAAGTTCATGGCTACTTCCTCACTTATTTGAAACATTTCAGAGCACTGGATGGGGGAGCAACTGGGAGCAGAGAGAGGGAAAATACATTGCTATTGTAAATTTGCAATTATTCTTGGTCTCTATAAACATTAAAATATTTTCTTCTTTCTTTCTTCCTTCCTCCCTCCCTCCCTCCTTCCTTCCTTCCTTCCTTCCTTCCTTCCTTCCTTCCTTCCTTCCTT
>JAKSZT010054341.1:9913982-10234188 GCA_026826555.1 Tolypeutes matacus | reverse complement strand
CCTTCCTTCCTTCCTTCCTTCCTTCCTTCCTTCCTTCCTTCCTTCCTCCTTCCTTCCTTCCTTCCTTTCTCTCTTTCTCTCTTTCTTTCCTTCTTTGTTTCTCCTCACTCTTTCTATTCTCCTCCCATTATTTTTAATTGGAATTTAGAAGCAGAGTTTAGAATAAATTCTATTTATCACTTTATAAGTACTTTTCATTATTGAGCAATACAAGGCAACATTCTTGTTTTATTCTGGTTTATTTAGTTTCATTCCCTTCTCCATGCAGTATGGAGTAGTTTACCTATATTGGGATATTCTGAAATATTGTACAATGAAGTCAATGTGTGATGAAGAAAATTCTTGATCTATTTCACTTCAGTCATTCCAAAACTGTTGTCAAAAACATATATCCTAAAGGAGAGTGGTTTAAACCAATCTTCAAAAATACTGTGAAACCATCTCGCTTGCTGTCTCATTTATTTCCAATTTCCTGACACTAATCTATATAAATGGATATATGTGCATGTGCATCCATATGTATGTGTATAAACATATATGTGCATGCATAACATGCATATATTCATAGAGAGAGAAAAAGTGAATGACTTTAAAAATAAGTATTTAATCATATTTACATGTAAAATGTTTACCAATTATTTGATTTCAAGAAAATTGAAGATGGATCAAATCAAGTTGGTAGCTGATAGGACATTTAAATACAGTTAATAATAGTTTACTATTTGATTTTTTAGCATGCAATTTGAAAGATATTCAGATAATTGAGTGTCATTCCAGGAAAGGTACTACTATTAAAGAAAACCTTTCACTGTGTTTTATTTCTAGTCTTTTAAAAAAGAAATTAAACCAATACTTTTACTTATAACCTAATGGATATATCTAGAAAAAGTTATATAGCAGTTTTAATTTTAAATGAAATGTTTACAATAGTCAAAAAGTACAACTATTTAAAAATATTTAAACAAGGTAAAACTGTGTCATGTAAATAAAAATTGTATATATATAATATTTTAATATTATTTAATTAGGCAGCAGAACAAAACAATTTGAAGTTATTTGAGGAAGAAGTGCTGCTATATTTCTCTCCATATTTTGATCCAATTTCTCCAGCACCATTCAACAATCCTTTTATTTTTTTCCATTTATTATCTAACAAATTATCATTTCTAAAATTCCCATATCTGTGTCTCTATTTTATTGTTCTATTTACATATTCTTTGTCTAATACCATTTTAATATAATCATGGCTTTGTACAATGTATTTAAATCTGTCAGAGTAAATTTTCTCTTTTTGCTTCCTTTTTTTAAGGTTGAATTCATTATTTGCAACATTATTCTTCTATAAAAATTTTTAAGTGAATTTGTCAATTTACTGTATCACTCCCAAATACAGTAAATGGTATTTAAATACTTCATGAGTGTAGAAAATGTCCCCATTTACTCTAAACTTATTTTATGTCCTTAATAGTTCCTTTGTTTACTATATCAGTCTTATACATTTTTTGTATAGTTGCCTCCTAGCCATAGAGTTGATATTTGTGGGAATGATTTTTTTTTTTTCCTATCATGGTTTTCTAGTGTTTTTCTCTGGTATAGATAAACAATGTTGATTGAGAAGCAGGTAATTAACCCTCAACCCAACTGTAATGTGGCATCTATTTGATTAGAATACATGCTTTGGTTTTCAGATTGAAAATCATACACATGGTACAATAAGACACTATCAAGCTTAGTTTATGCTTAAGAAAGGAATTGGAGAGGCAACACAGAATGTATGGCAAAGGCATTCTGATGAAGGAATAAACAAAATGTGGTGTATGCACACAGTAGAATATTATTCAGTGATAAAATGGAATGAAGTTCTGATACATGTAACAACATGACTGAATGTTGAAGACATCTTTTTTTAGTGAAATGGCAAGACTTAAAGGACAAACATTGTATGATCTCAGTGACTGGCAATAATTAGAATCAGCAAATTCATAGAGTCAAAAACTAGAATGTAGGATAATAGGGCTGGGTTAGGAGTAAGGAATGGAACTTAAAGCTTAAATTTTGCAGAATTGGGGAGATTAAAATGTTTTGGTAATGGATGGTGGTGATGGTAGCAAAACGTGAACACAACTGTACAGAATTATATATTTGAATTTGTTTAAAAGGGAGAAATTTTAGATTGTATATTTGTTTATAGAATAAATTTTTTGAAAAAAAACCATCACACTCTACAACACAAAACAGTGAGCCCTAAGGTAAACCATGGAATGTCGTTAATAGTAAAATTATAACAAATATACCCATTAATGCAAAGTGTTCATAATAAGGGGGTATAAATAGGAACTCTGTATTTTCCTGCATGTGATTTTTTGTAAATGAATAACTTCTATAATCAAAATATAAATTATGAGATAAAAAAAAAAGTATTTGGAGTAAAAAATGGGGATTATATCGTGAATGTTTTGTTAACATTTGGAAAGAATTTGCAAAATAGTGTTTATAAATATCAATTTTCAGATTTTGTCATTTTATTCTGAAATTTTATACTTCAAATTATTTGTATAGACTTCTATCAGTTGAATTAAATATTCCATGTATAATTTTCGATTTGCTATTGCTCCCTTTGTAGCTAGCTATCAGATTTTGATGTTCAGTTATTAGGAATGTAATAAATAGTCAATAAATTCTTCAATAATATTATTAAATCATAAAATAAATCAAAATAATTAGTCAATAAAATATAAAGACATTCAAATTCCCTGAGCATATCTTCTCTCATCTTCAAACAACTGTTAACATGCAGTGAATTTCTTGTTTTTATTATTATATATTTCATTGTTAAAATTTGTGTTTGGTTCCTTTTTAATCATTTCTATTTACCTGCTACAACTCTCAAACAGTATATAGGACATATTTGCCTTTGATCCTTCAAAATACTTATATGGCAGAGATCTCCAGGCTGGAAATTCAATATTCTCTCATTTATTGAGTGATTCTCCACCCACTGTGACCATGCCCCACCCCTTCATCATTTGAACAATTTTATATTTCTTTCATGTACATTCAGGTGAACTTCCTCCTATGAAACCCCCATCCCAGACACCCCCCACCAACGATCCACTCTTGCCCCCATTATAACCCTTCTGTGATCCAAACCTTCCTTGAAGATGCAGCCCATATAATAGCCAAATACAATTAATAGGAAAATGAAATAATAATGATAAGTTTAAATATGAGAGATAAAATTCAAGGAAACTTTTAAAAAAACACTAAAAATAAAATAAAATTAAAGGATTGGGATATTCAAAAAATGGGAAAAAAGAAAAAAAATTAAAAAGATATTTTTTTAAAAAACATTTTTCCTTTTATCACTGCATTATTGGGTGTCCAGTCTGTACTATGGCATCTGCCCCTTCTCACTCCCCAGTGTCTCCCAAATTTTCATTTAATTTTCAAAGAAGTTTTAGGTCACAGCAAAGTCACACACAGAATACTAGAGACTCTCATATACCCAACCTCCTCCCCCTTTCCTCACCCCATATTAAAACCTTTTTGTATGTGGATGGTAGCATTGTTATAACTGTTATACAGATAGTGAAATATAGCTTCTAAACATTGTCAATGGTTTACAGTATAGTTTACAATTTAGACGGTACAGTTTTAATATTTTTTTATGATATTTACCATATCCTGTGTCCATCACTGTAAGGTAATGAAAAAATTTTCCCCTGACCACTAAATACTTGAGTGCAGGGCAGTGTCTGGCAAAGGAGGATGGTCCACTAATACTTTCTTGTTATTGATGACTAGCCTTACAAGTCTTTGCTCTTATTATTGAAACTTAGCCTTCTGTTATGGGATGCCTAAAGGTTGCCAACTGAGAGCCTCCTTGTTGCTCAAATGTGGCCTCTCTCTAAGCCAAACTCAGCATATGAATGCATTACCTTCCCCCCAGTTTGGGACATGACTCCCAGGGATGAGCCTCCCTGGCACTGAGGGATTACTACCAAGTGCCAATTGGCAATACGGCTGGAGAAAGACCTTGAAATCTTTTTCAATGTGGAAAGGTAAAGACAAATGAGTTTATATAGCTAAGAGGCTTCAAAGAGAGTCAGGAGGTCATCCCAGAGGTAACGCTTATGCACACTCAGTAGGATCTCATAGAACACCAAAGTGGATATCACCCCACACAGAGGGGCTTCTGAAGGCTCTGGAGACACCCAGGTCCTATATAAAGGGGGATAACTCCAGAGATTGATGCCTTATCAGTGGGCAATACTTTGGAATCTGTGCTCCTGAGAATGACAGAGCTGGACTCAAGTCCTCCCTGCACATGGTCCATCAGTCCCTTCTATTCAAACCTATACTTGGTGCTGGAGTTTGTAGGTGTACTTCCAGAGACAGGAGCATTTGGCCTGCCCATGTGCCAGCTGTGCCTGTAATCTTGGTGGAGCTGCAACTCCTACTCTACAGCTCAATGAACTCACCCAACTCACCTGGCAAGGAGATGATGATGGACAACAGCCATCCCAGGAAATGGAGAGAGTGCAGCTACAGGCAGGATAATCCCATCCATCTTATCCATGGGATATAAGCCCCCTCTCACTTGGAGGTGGAGTGGACATCACCATCCCAGACTCCTCAGGATTGGGGGAAGAGCTATGGACTAGAGTGGACTTACTGTTATTATGTTGTAGACATATTGTGATTCAAGCAATGGAAGAAATTACAACATTGATGTGGAGCCAGTAGTAACTGGACGCTTTGAGGGCAGGGAGAAAGAAAAGCAGTTGTAATACACGTGCTTTTTCTGGACTTGGGAATTATCCTGAGTGACATTACAACAACAGATATAGGCTATTTTATATCATCATATCCATGCAGAAATGTGTGGGAGAGAGTGTGATCTACAATGTGAACTATGGTCCATGCTTAGTGGCAAAGCCCCAGGATGTGTATATCCATTGTAGGTGATGTGCCACACTAATGAAGGATGTTTATGTGGGATGTTATGGGAGGTGTGGGAGGTGGGGAACATTGGAATCCCTGTAATTTTTGTGTAAGATTTATGTAATCTAAGTATCTTTTAAAATATAAAATAAATAAATAAATACTTATAATAGCTACTTAAAAGCCCTTTTCTCTCAACATGACACATAAACCACCTTGCAGATCATTCTATTGACTTCTTTCTATCTTGAGCACATAAGATAATTTTGATTCAATGTAATTATAGGTTAACAACTACTTGTTCCCTTCAGCAATTTAAAGATGTCTCTCCATGTTCTTTGGTCTTGCATAGTTTCTTAAAAGAAATATGTTAAAATTCTTATGGTGCTTCCTCTGTATCCAATGTTTAACGTCTTTTAATCACTTCAAGGTTTTATCTTTATGTTTGACTTTGATGGATTTTATTCTTTTTTTAATCTTTATATTTCATTTTATATTTATCCTGTAGAAGTTACTAGCAGTTACTAAACTTCTTTGGTCTGTGGCTTGCTGTCCTTCATTAATTTGGGGAATTTTGTAATGTTATCTCTTCAAATAATTCCTCTACCTTTTTTTTTTTTCCTTTTCTTCTTCTATAAATACTGTACATATGTATAGGTTTTTTAATACTGTACCATGGTGCTTAAATATTCTATTCACTTTTGTCTTTGTTCTTCATTTTGAATAATTTCTTTTGACCTGTTTTTAAGTTCAATGGAGTTTTTCTCAAATTTGTCCAGTTTATTGAGAAATTTTTTATCTCTGACATAATAAAGTACAAATCCTAGACACCATCTGTAAAAGAACAAGTGAGACTGAGGTATATATGAGTTATACCTAGAAATGAGTATTTATTCCTCTCTACTTTTCAGGTCATTATTCTGGAAAATTGGATTAATTGGGTCAGTCTTTGAGCTAAGCTTGTATTTTGTTCTTAATCATTGTCTTCAGTTCTCACAGGCTTCATATTCTATCATCTGTAATCAGTCATTAAGTGTGGTTATTATTGGTCCTGGGTTCCTGGAACTCTGCTTAGTGTTTCTCTTACATCTTTCCCTCACTTTTCTCTTTGTTCTGGCATTCTTAAACAACAGAAGATGTTTTCTCTCTCTCTTTGCTCTCATCTCTTTCCCATTGGTAGATGTGGTTGTTAGGTATAGTACTCTTTATGCTGTTGCTAAGCTTATGTTTGTTTGGGGAGTTCTTGGCTCCTTTGGTCTAGCCTCAGCCTTTGGAGGTCCTGTGTGCTTGGGCTTAATAGGGAGGGATGTCCTCAGGGTCCCTGCCTCGATTCCAGCCATGGCAGCTAAGCTATGCCTTGTATCTATGGTCAGTCTTATGCAGGGAAGAGTTGTCTTTCCTTCACTGATTGATAAAAGAATACAGCTTTATATTTGTGAACGATCCCCAGCATTTTATTACTGCTTATTCCTCTGAGACAGGTGATTTTGCATGGACATTTCCTCAAGAAAAGTAGATATTTGCATTGTCATTTGGGAAATAAAGGAAGTTTTCTCAGCCCTTTCCTAGAAGCAGATTTGTTTGCTTCTACCCATATCTTTGTGTGACTGTGTGTGAGATAATTTGCAGTCTTGCCACCCGGAGGGACAGAAATTCAGTCTGTTTTTTTCCTCTTCTCCAGGGACATCTGACAGCATTCCTAAAAACATTGAGAGAACACTCTTTCCTTTCCTCTGCCTTCAATCTTTCTACTGAAAATCTAGTGGAGTAAAGTGCACACTCACATCATGTATGGTATTCCCTATTGTTTTAAAATGATATTCAGAACTGCACTTGGACTAAAGAAAATTATTAATTTTTTTAGCTGATTTATATGATTCCCTGCAAAAAAAAAAAAGTGCAGCAGTTCATATGACACATCTCTCTTCAGAAGAGCTTGTCTCCCCTTGGAATTCAGTTCCTTTATTGGCTTACATTTCAGCTCATTTACAAATTCAAAAATTATGAGTTTCTATATTTTCTGTCTGTTGCAGAATGATGTTTTAGAATGGTGTTCTCTTGTGTTCTCAAAATACATTTGCTGTATTTATTAATTGAAATATTTTAAATGAAATGACATTGTTTTACACAGTCAAGGTTACTTAGATAGGGATATATCTATCCCTTTTTGGTGGATCTTTTCTTGTTTTTTTTTTTTTTTTTCTTCTTCTGTCTGGTAAATACCCTTAGTTTTACTGTTAATGAATTACCTGTATTGGTTTCCCTGAAAAATACCTTCAAATTTTGCTATTTGTTTCCATTTCAAGCAATTCTACTATGATGTGATTAAGGAAGGGTTTTCTTGGTAAGTCATCATGAATCCATGACTTGTTAAATTTCCTTGATTTTAGAATACCCTTAGCCATTGTCTGTCCTTCTTTTTTACTCTCCTCCCACCTTGGACTTATTAACAGGTACATGAAAATATAGGTTTATCTATGTATTCTAAATATTGGTTATCATATAGATATCTTAAGCCCTCATCTGTGTTTTCAATCACTTTTGGATATTTTCAACTGATGCATCTATTTCTATTAACATATCTTCCACTTCACTAATACTTTTTTTTCTGTTTCCAAAATTCTGTTGAAAGTTACCTATTGAGTCCTTTTTTTTTAAAAGATTTATTTATTTATTTCTCCCCTCCTCATTGTTTTTGTCCTCGCTGTCTGCTCTCAGTGTGTTCTTCTGTCTCTGCATGTCTTCTCTTTAGGCAGCACTGAGAACTGATCCTGGGACCTTCTGGAATGGGAAAGAGGCACTCAGTCTCTTAGGCCACCTCAGCTCCCTGGCCTGCTGTGTCCCTTATTGTCTCTTCTCTGTGTCTCTTTTTGTTGCATCATCTTGCTGCACAAGTTCTCTGTGCAGGCCAGCACTCCTGCACAGGCAACACTACTGTGTGGCCAGCACTTCATGTGGGCCAGCACTCTGCATGGGTCAGCTCACCGTGCGGGCCAGCTTGCCTTCAACCAGGAGGCCCTGGGAATCAAACACTGGATCTCCTATTTGGTAGAAGAGAGCCCAGTCACTTGAGCCATGTCTGTTTCCCTTGAGCCACATCCATTTCCCCCTATTGAGTTCTTTCTTTTTTTTTAATATAGTTTTTATTTATTTTTAAAAGATACTTAGAATACGTAAAATGTTACATAAAAAGTTATAAGGGATTCCCAAAGGCCCCAGTCCCCAGACATCCTACTTTTCCCCACATTAACAACTTCTTTCATTAGTATTGTACATTCATTGCAATTGATGAACACATTTTGGAGCATTGCCACTGAACATGGACTATAGTTCACATTGTAGTTTACACTCTCTCCCACTCAATTCTGTAGGCTATGGCAGGATATATAATGGCCTGTATCTGTCACCACAATGTCATCCAGGTCAATTTCAAGTCCTGAAAATGCCCCCATATTACACCTCTTTTTCCCTCTCCCTGACTTCAGCACCTTCAGTGGCCACTGCCTCCACATTAATAATACAATTTCTTCCATTGCCAGAATTACAATAAGTCTATAGTAGATTACCAGTAAGTCCACTCTAGTCTATATTTCATTCCCCAATCCTGAGGATTCTGGAATGGTGATACTTACTCCACCTCTAATTGGGAGGGGACTTCAATCCCATATGGCTGATGGATGGGACTCTCTTGCTTGTAGTTGTAGACTCTCAGTTCCTTGGTGTAGTTATTGTCCATCCTCACCTCCTTGTTAGTTGTCCTGGGTGAGTCCAGTGAACTAGAGAGTAGGTATTGCAACTGCACTGAGGCTCAGGGCCCAGCTGGCATAAGGACAGCCCAGAGATTCAATTCTCTTGGATGTACACTTACCAACTCCAGTACAAACTATAGGTTCAAATAAAAGGGACAGAAGAGGCATGTGTAGAGAAGTCACATCTGAGTCCAACTCTTTCACACTTGGGAGCACAATCTCCAAAGTAGGGCCCACTGGCAAGGCACCAAACTCAGGAGCTATCTGCCAGGACTGTAGTACCTGGGTATCTCTGGAGCCCTCAGGAGCCCCACTGTTTGGGGTAGTGTCTACTTTGGTTGTCCATGAAATCCTGCTGAGATATGCATATAAGCATTACCTTTCTGATGACCTCCTGACTCACTTTGAAGTCTCTTAGCCATATAAACTCATTTATTTTTACCTTTCCCCCCTTTTATTAAGGTCTTTTTCCAGTTGTATCACCAGCTGGTGCTTGGTAATAATCCCTCTGTGCCAGGGAGGTGTATCCCCGGGCATTATATCCTTCTACAGGGAAGGTAATGCATCTATATGCTGAGTATCACTTAGAGAGAGGCCACATTTGAGTTCTTAATTTCAATTAATGCAGTTTTCAGTTTTAGAAATACCCATTTGATTTCTGTTAATCAAGTCCACTTCTCTGCTGGAATTAGTTCTTTTGTTTTTTTATCTATGAATACTTTAACCTCCTAAAAATTTTTGTCTGTTTAATAATATTTTTATCAGCCTATATTTTGTGGATATGTATTTGTTATCTAAGTTTTCTCCTCTTGTTCTGCCCCATTGACTAGTGTCTTGAAAATATTTATTTAATGCTCGGCATTTGTGGTGAAAAATTCTAGAAATAATGTGAGGCTTCATATGTGTTTTCAGTCTAAAGAGTATTTATTATTGTTTCAGGAATTAATGTAGGAACATTAAAATTCCTGGATTAACTTAATCTGATAAATGCATTTAAGATTATATGAATCTGCACTTCAGTACCTTGAAGGACTAGTCTCTTTCTAGGTTCTCATTACTAATGTTTATTTAAGTCCTTTGTCAAATTTTAAAATTGGATTGCTTGCTCTTTTATTCTTGAATTGTATGTATGACCTCTTTGTATTGAATGGAAATCAAACCCTTATCAGATATGTGATTTCCAAATATTTTATCCCATTGAGTGGACTGCCTTTTCACCTTCTTGACTAAGCCCTTTGAATCACAGAAGTTTTTATGTTTGAAGAGGTCCCATTCATCCCTGTTTTCTTTTATTGCTCATACTTTCGGTGTAAGATGAGAGAATCCACCACCTACCACCAGGTCTTGAGGAGGATCCCTACATTTTCTTCTAGGAGTTTTATGACTTTAGCTTTTTAATTTAGGTCTTTGATCCATTTTGAGTTAATATTTCTGTAAAAGTGTGAGATAGGGGTCCACTTTCTTTCGTTTTGATATGAATACCAAGTTTTTCCAGCACCATTTGCTGAATAGACTGTTCTAGTCCAGCTGGGTGGGTTTGACAGGCTTGTCAAATATCACTTGATGTGTGAGTCTCTTTCTGAACCATCAGCTGAATTCTATTGGTCTATGTGTCTATCTTTATAAAGTTTGTAAAAACATTTTATATGATTTGTTGGGATAACAACCTGTACTTCTTATACATTTTATTTATTTCATTTCATTTTATTTTATTTTATTTTTTAAAAAGCTTTAGATTATATAAATGTTGCATCAAAAATATAGGGGATTCCCATATAGCCCAACCCTTTCCCCACCCAGACTTTTCTCCATTAACAACATCTTTGATTAGTGTGGTACATTTGTTACAATTGATGAACACATATTGAAGCATTGCTATTAACCATTGTCAATAAGTTGACATTAAAATACGTTTACATTAAAGCTTGCACTTTGCACCATACATTTTTATAGGTTTTTACAAAATCTTTAATGGCCTATATCCATGATTGCAACATCATTCAGAACAACTCCAATGTCCCAAAAATGCCCCATGTTAACCCTATTCTTCCCTCTCCCTTCCCTCAAAACCTCTGGTGACCACTGCCTTTATATCATTGTTACAATTTCTTCCATTGCCAAAATAATAGTAAGTCTACTTTACTCCATAGTTGCATTTCTCCCAAATATTTGTTCATTCCTCAATCCTGAGGACCTTAGGATGGTGATGCTCACTCTGTTTCTGATGGAGACGGGCTTAGATCCCCTGGGGCAGATAGATGAAACCGGAGATACTCTTCGTTTCTCTGTTTTTTGGGATGGCGTTGACCATCATCATCTTTTTTTTAGTTGTCTTAAGGGAGTCCGATGAACTCGAGAATAGGCATTGCAACTCTGCTGAGATTCATGTCTCAACCAGCATATGAACAGACCAAAGATTTAAGTCTCTGGGACATATATTTAATGAGATAGTGTTAATTATTCTTAGTAAGATTACAGATATTTGTTTATAGCTATTTTAATATTGTAGAAACATTCATGAGTATGTCCCCTGGCAAATACAACTTCTGGAATAAGAAGTTAAAAAAATAAATTTGAATATTTTTTGCTGGCATAGTTACATAAGAACTATGGAAATTCTTCAATGTCATTTATATGAAAATATTGCCTTTCTTGGAATTTAATTGTATGATTTATTTAACTTTGGTGTCATCTGTGCTTTTAATGGACACTTTTATAAAAGATCAAAATATATAATTGGTACCTAACTCATTAATAAAAAGTACTCAATGAGCTACAAATATGCCCACTATATTATACACTTTTCATGTATCGTATGTTAGAGTTACTATGAAACAGAGTTAGTATCTTACAATGAAGTAACTTATTAATATGCATCAATAAAAGTGATTTGTTTTTTAAAAAGTAAATACAGAGAAAAAATTGATCTGTAAGTAAATACAGAGAAAAAAATTGATGAGGGCATATTAACAGGGTCCATAAGCTAACTGAAGGAGTTTCCACTGGCCAAAGCTGAAACAATTTGATCAATAAAATAAAGTGATATTGATGATATTGTCTCATAATCTATAACAAATTTCCACCACAGTGTGGTGTGTTGGTGAAGGGATGTTGTATGGGAATTCTACACCTGCACATGATTGTTTTGTAAGTTCACAACCTCTGTAATAAAAATATATTTTAAAACAATAGACTGAGTTGGAGAGAAAATAAAAAATATATAATATATGGACTATAGTTAGTAGTAATATTTTGACAATCTCTTGCATAGTTTGTAACAAATGTTACAAAACAATGAAAGGTGTTGTTGATGAGGTATTGTATGGGACCCCTGCATGATGTTACACATATTTATTTTGTAAATTCACAACTTTTATTATTCACTTATTGTTTATGTATATTCATGAATGAATGATATACTTCAATAAAATTAAAAATATATAAAAATTCAAATTTAAAAGATGTTAATGTTTGCATATAAAATGAAGCATGAGAAAAATGTACAAGTAATATGCCAGCCATGTATAACTACAAGATCTGTGGCAAATTTAATGAGAATGAAATCTCATTTTTAATTAATGTAGACAACATTGTCATAATTTACGGTAATGATTTCAACCACAGATCATTCTATCTCTAACTGTTACATACTTTTAACTTACTATTGAATAATTCTTTCATTGGTGTAAGAAAGAGTCCTTGAACATGTAAAGTTCTAATGCAGAGCAATCTTTAAATTAAAAGTTAATTGCAAAACACTATTATACTCTTACTGTGCCATAAATGCAGTATTTATTATTTGACATTTGGTGGTATTTGAATCCATTTTTCCTCTATTAATCACTAAAATTAAATTAGAAAAATCACTTGCCTAATTCTCACAGGATTAGTACTGGGGAGATAAATTAATGTCAGGTGCAGGGATGGCTACTAACAAATGTGAAAAGGTATTAATAATGGTTAATGAAACTTGAGTCATGCAGTGGCTTATCAAAAAGGATAAGATGGAAGTGGTCTGCTGTGAGTGCAGACAAAGAAGCAAATTATCAAAAACTAAATCCAGTATTACAATTAATTAATAGAGGATTGGCATTTTACTATCACTATGTGTTGGTACTTCTAAACAATATCAGTGTTAAAATGCTTCTGCATGAAAAAAATATATTAGAGGTCTCAATTCTAAATAATTTCAACAGTTATTGCTGGGGTTTATTAAAAATCCCAAAACATATAAAAATTAGTTTTTTGTTATCCTTTAATAAATATTGTCTTCCAAAAAAAATTATTCAGTGAATCCCGTTATGCAGTGGACCTTTCAGACATGGATATGGGATCATGTCATCTTCGTTTTTTAATGGCTCATAACCAAAGTTTGTATCTCCAACTGTGCCGTGTCACTACATAATCCTTCCTATAAAATGTAGAATCAAATTAAATAATGAGGATTCTCTAAGTCTACATTGGGGGATAACTATGGACTAAAGTAGACTTACTGGTGTTCTACTATAGACTTATTGTGATTCTAGCAATGGAAGAAATTATATCATTGATGGGGAGGCAGTGGCCACTGGAGGTTCTAGGGTGGGGGGGGTGACAGTTGTAATACGGGTACATTTTTGGGACTTGGGAATTGTCCTGGATGACATTGCAATGACAGATATAGGTCATTAAAAATCTTGCCATAGCCTACAGAATTGGGTGGGAAAGAGTATAAACTACAATGTAAACTTTAATCCACACTTAGTGACAATGCTCCAAAATGTATTAATCAATTGAGATGAATGTACCTCACTGATGAAGGATGTTGTTAATGTGGGAAAATGTAGGAGGTGTGGAGAGTGGGCCATATGGGAATCCCCTATATTTTTTACGTGACATTTGTATAATCTAAGTATCTTTAAATAAATTTAAAAAAAAAACAGTTTTTCATACAACTAAAAAAAGTAAATAATGAAAGCACATTTACTGAATAGTCAAAAACAAAACTTGAGTCACTTCAATTCAGTCATTCTTTGAATGTCAGGAGAAACAAGAGTCCGGTTTAGCAAAGTTGCAGGACACAAGGTCAATAAAGAAAACTCCATTTTATTTATTGCTACAATATAAATAATTGTATAAATAGAACTAAAATAAAGTTGATGCTATCAACAACAACATGAATATAAGAAAATATATGACACACTTACATGTTGAAAGCTATAACATTGATGAGAGGAACTAAAGAAAATCTAAATAAATAAAGAACTATACAATGTTCATTAACTGAAAGATTTCAGATTGTAAGGATGTCACATATCCCAAAATTATCTAAAAATTCACAGTGATTCCAGTGAAAATTCCAGCAGCACTTTTGATTATCTTGATAACTGATTTAAAGTATAAATCAGAGGAACAATGGACCAACATTTTGAAACATAATAAAAAAAACTAAAGACATACTACTTGACTTCAAACTTTAAAATTAATCTGCAATAATCAATACACTGGAGTTTTAGCATAACACAAACATATGAATCAATGGCAGAGAATTAAAATCCTAGAACTAGATCCACATATATGATCAGTTAATTTTCAAGAATGCTGCCAAAAAAGTCTAATGTCACATGGTAGTCTTTTCATAAAAATGTCCTGGAAAGATTGAAAAACTATATGCACCATATAAATAAATCCACCAAACAATGAAAAATAACCCTAAGTTTTAAACCTAAGTTTCTACAATTTCTAAAGAAAACATAGAAGAATCATTGGTAACTTGAGGTTGGGAAAGAGTTCTTAGGACACAAAACACATGAATTCTAACAACCTTTATATAACTAAAAAATGGCTCTTCAAAAAGATACCATTATGAAATTAAGAACAGAATACATTTTTAAAACACATATCTAATAAAATGAGTCTATTGCTACACATTTGGAAGAATATATTTGTAAATATGTATGTCTAAAGAACGGATATCCAGAGTAAATAAAGTATTCTTACAACTGAATAATAAGACAACAAACAAGCCAACTAAAATTTTAAGAAAGATTTGAACAGATGATTCACAAAAGAAGAGGTATGAATGGAACATAAACACATGAAAAATATTAAAAATCACTGGGAATTACAAATAAAAACAAATGGGATGCCACTATGCATCTACTAGAATGGCTAAAGTTAAAGATCAAAAAAAAAGAAAAAAGAAGAGAAAAAAACCCAGAAAATGTGAAGAGCTTGGAAAGATGAAGAGAAACTTTGTTATTAATATATTCCTGATTACAATGCAAAACAATACAAACACTTAATGTCTGGCAGTTTCTTATAAAGTAAAACAAACTTTCCATATAAGCCACCAATCTCATTCCTAGGTAGTTACCAAAGATAAAAGATATATATGCCCACGTACAGACCTGTACACAAACGTTCATAGCAGCTTTCTTTATAATTATGTAAAATTGAAATCAACCTGTCAGTCTGTTAAATGGGCATACAAATTTCAGTTCATCCATACAATGGATTATCATTACAAAAAGAAATAACTACTGATAGATGTCACAATCTGGTTGAACTTAAAATGCATAAAACTAAGTAAAATAAGCCAAACATAAATGGCTACATCTTACATAATTATATTTATGGGACATTCTGTAAAAATGTGCAACAACAGAGACAGAATGAAATTCGTGCATGCCAGTGACTGGTGGTGCAGGTAACGGAATAACTAAAAACTGGACAAAGGAAATTCTTTGCAGCAATGGAAATGGTTCTTTATCTCAATTATAGTGATAGTTACATGGTTCCATATATTTCTAAAAATCCATCGAATTATACACCTACGCAGAATGAATTTTACTGCATGTAAGTTATATTCCATAAACCTGGAATTTTAAAATACATGATAAAATAGCACAAGTGTTGGAAGGGTGAAAATAAGCTTAACCTGTTTGGAGAACCTTATTTGTCCTGGAAGAGAAACAAATATTATGCTTAGATAAACTCAAACATTTGTGTGATAATCTCAAGTAGTACCAGAAGAGAATAGTAATTTTTTTTCAATATGTAATTGCTGAGTAGAAACAAAAGAAAAACAGAATAAGTACTAAAGGAAGTAAAAAAAGTGACTGGAAAAATAAAATACAATGGATGGGGAAAATAGAAAGCAAAATGTAAGATAGTAGTTTGAAGCTCAAATATGTCAGTAATTGATTAACATAAAAGACAGAAACATACAAATTGCTCCAATTAAGAGAAAGCACAATGTCTTGCGGAGTAATTAAAAACATCAGTATTCTTACACAAAGCAGCTCTAAAACATAAATATATGTTACATTTAAAAGTTGCAGGGAAAAAAGAAAAAGCAAGAGGAGAAGGAAGAGAAAGAAGCAGCAGCCCCAGCAACGGCAAAGCTGAAGATGATGAAACAACATACAAACTCTAACTACACAAAAATGTTAAAAAGGGATATTTAATAATGTTGTAATGATCAATTTACCAAAAATGTATGAAAGTATTTTCATACTTAAAGTTTTCCACAACGTATGTTAATAATATAATTGACAGAACCACAACAAAAAAGAAGAAAATCCTCAATCACAGTGGAGGACTTTAAAACACTTCTCTGTACTTAATGCGACAAGCAGAGTCAACTCACATGGTAAATTCTTCTCAAGTACACAGGGGCATGACATCTACATGGATAGTAAAACGTATCTTTAGAATCAATCATAATTTATAAGCTCCAGTCTAATTGTTTGCCTTGACCTATGGTTTGTTTAGATGTATTTTTTTAAATTATCTAAACTGCGTGTTTTTCTAGTTTTCATTTTTAGTTATATTTTCTAACATAATTGTCCTGTGATTCACTGAACATTTTATATATGGTTTCAAACCTTTGAAATTCATTACCCAACATTTTTCAATCTAATTTGACAAACTGATACTTTGTGTTATGTGATTAAAATCATTAAGTGGGAGAAAAGCAATATGCTATAACACTATGAAACATAATTTATTATGAAAATATAATATTGTTTAACATCTATGAAACAAGTAATGAAACAATTATCTATATAAGGCTGTAAATAGATGATAATTCCCCAATGACAGAAAACTTTACATACCATTCTGTACAAGTTAATGGGATAAAAATAAAGAATGTGGAAGAACTAAGCATAATAATAAAAAATACGATTGACATTCCATATATATCCAGAACTGTATATCCTGATAAGTATATTTCCCTCTCAAGCACATTCATAAAAATTCATGATATATTAAGTTACGCTGAAAAATCTAAGTACCCTAAAGTAGAAATGTTTCAATGAAACATATTCTGTGATGCCAATTCAATAATACAAAAATTATCAGCAAAATTTTTAAAAAATGCCTTTCTACTAGGGCATAATATTTTTTAAAAACTAGGAACTCTTGGGTAAAGAGAACTACAAAGGGAATTTACATGTTTTTTCTAATATGTAAGTCTAATGAAAATATTATTCTCAGTATTTATTAGATTTAGTTAAATGAATAATCAGAGGTAAATCTATAGTATTAAACATATATGTCAATAAAAACAAGAGTTCAAATCAATGAAATAAAGTGGCAAATTTCAAAAGCTTGAAAAAGAAAGCACAAAGAAGGAAATAAATTATATAGGTACATTCATATATATGTATATATATATATATATATATATGCACAAACAACATACAAAAACTAATGAAAAAAAGAATATATCATCAAAAAATAAAAGCATGATTTCTTTATAAAAATTAAAAGCATAGACAAATAATGATGCCCTGATGAAAAAGAAAGTGAGAAAGCACAAACTTACATAAATAAGTAATGAAAATAGGCAAATAAATACTGAAACTAAACAAACTAAAATAAATAATGAGACTCATTTATGGCGTCAATGGAAATTAATTTGAAATACTAGAAGAAATTTAAAATTTCCAAGCAGTTTACCAAAATTCACTCCATTCGAGACTGAAAATGTAAATCAGGTAGTATGGGCACCTGAATCGAAAAAAAAGCAATACATAGATCAAAATGCATTTGAAAATTTAGAATGCGGTAAGGGTGAGAAGAACGCTTATCACCAGAGAAGAGTTAAACTTTTTAGTAAATGGTATTTGTACTGTCAGTTGCCATTTGGAAAAAGATCACATTTGACTCATTTATTTCACCATAAAGTAAATATGGATCAGAAATCTATATAAAAATATTTAAGTTAGAGCATTAAGATTGAGGACTTAGCATATATGCCTGTTTTCTTTTCTTAGACACAGCTTATATGTCTCAGAGGTTTTTTTAGCCATTTTACTTGAGAAAAGTAGCAGGGCTTCCTCAGGATGGGAGTTTAATATTGTGTTAACTTCTATGTGGTATTCTATTGGGATTATTGCAAAGCACAAACCAGTGATGCATTTGGAAAAAGACTTTGACCAAAAGGGGGAAACTTTAAATAAAAAAGAGTTTGTATGCCTAAGAGATTTCAAAGTGAGTCAGAAGTCATTCCAGAGGTTACACTTAAGTAGGTCGCAGACAGATTTTACTAACTGCCACAGTAAACAGTGCCTAAAATAAGAATTCTCCCCAGGGCTCTAGGGACATCTGGAAACCAGAGGCAAAGCACACAACCCCATGAAATCAGCACCCCTCGGTAGACCCTATTTGGGAATATATGATCATCTATTTCCCCAATAAAACATAGTTATACTCACTTATAATTACCCTACTCATAATTCTTCTACTCCCTTTTTTTCTTGCTCTATAATCAGTATATTAAGGAGAAATTCACACACTTCAAGAATTGCTTAAATTATGATATCCAGATTTAAGCATGACAACTTTTAAACAGACAATTAAAGCTATTCATCATAATTTGCAAGACTACCAACATTAAATTTCATTTACTCTGGAGCATAAGTAAATGGTTTAAAGTGACCTAAGGAACTCCTCTACCTGTCTCACACATACAAACTTACCCTCCTCCATGTAAATTTCTCTTCACCTTAACTTCTAGGTTACCCAGCTTCTCCAATCACTATTCAGAGGATTTTCATGGTTCAAAGAGAAGGGATTTTTTTAAAAATGGAACCAAGTACTGAGCAATATATGTAAATGTTAAAAAGAAAAAAAAAAAAAAGATGGCACAGCAGAAAGGGAATGCAACTGTAGAAGTACATGCCCTCAAGAAGCAGCATATTATGATAAACCCCTTCTTCAGAAAGTTATCATTTCTATTAATGATAACAGACTAAATTATATACTGTGCCATCTTCAAATAACAGTATAAATAACGGTATAAATAGAATAAATGCAGAAGCATTGCAACAAATCCCAATTAATACAAAAACCTATACAGACCTGCAACTTCTCTAAAAATTTTTTTCTGATTGCCAGTTAAATACAATTTTAATTTCATAGCTTAACAATTCGAGGTCATACACTGAAGTAATTGAGGATACACTGAAGTCAATACATATAACTATACATAGCATTTTACTCTTCTACTCCTTTTATTTGAAACTATAAAACTCAATATACTGTTAAATATATCTCTTGAAGACTTCAGTCTTCAGATTGTTCATATGCCAGTTGAGTCCAAATCCAAGCATAGTAGTGGCAAACTCCTACTCTTCAGTTCTTTGAGCTTGCCCTGGACAACCAACAAAATTGTGATGATGGACAAGTCCCATCCCCCCAAAACAAGGAATATCTACAACTATATCCAAAAAAATTCCATCCATCTGCCCCACAATATCTAAGTCCCCTCTCAGCCTGAAGCAGTCAGAGCAGACGTCATCCTAAATCCTTCAAAATTGAGGAAAGAACAAACATAAGGGTGAAGGATAATCCCAGGCCAATGTAGATTTATTACTATTGTAGTTATTTTTTTGTGTCAACAGAAGAACTCTTAACATTGATATAAAGGTAGTAGTTGCCAGGGGTAGTAGTTGCCACACTAATCTAAGATGTTAATAATAGGGGAAACTATTTGTGTGGGTGTGGGGGTTTCTATGAGAATTCCCTATACTTTTGGTGTAATTTTTCTGTAAATGTAAATCTAAAGCTCTTCTAAAGATAAAGCTATTACAAAAAAATTAAATTCAATAATAAAACATGAATAAATTTCAATACAACTAGATATGGAGTTAGATTTTTACAATATATCATATAATCCAAGGGCAATATAAAAGATTAATAATATGCCAACATAGGAATAATAATAAACATTTTTCCATGGTATGAAGCATAAGAGCAAAGCAGGAAAAATTATACACTGGGAAAATAAATGCAATTTATATATTTTAAAAGGGGGTAATATCCCTAAAATATATTACACTCAAAAATTTAGGGGGCAAGAGCCATAATCCAAGAGAAAAATGGGACAAATGACATGAACAATGCAATTTTCTAGGGAAAAAAATGTCTTTAAAATAAAGGAATCAAGTGCAATTTCTTAAAATAAGAAAATGCTAATTTTAAAAAGCATGGGAAGCGGCTGTGGCTCAATCAGTAGGGCTCCCGTTTACCATATGGGAGGCCCCGGGTTCGGTTCCCGGGGCCTCCTGGTGAGGGCAGGCCCGCCCGCATGGCGTGGTTGGCTGACCCAGTGAGCACAAGCAGCGAGGGGGGGATAAATGAATAAATAAATAAAATCTTTAAAAAAATAAAAAAGCAGTAAGACTATTTCTCAAATACAGATTGGCAAAATTCAAAAGTTTAATAACAGAGTTGAAAGTTGAAATGAGCAATTTTATGAATAAGGCAAAATGCTTTTGGAATGGCAAAATATTTTGGATATAATGTCCTAAAGTATGATATAGCTACCAAATGAATATCACAAAACTGTAAAAAGTTTATGAGGGAGATTTTTATGAATTAGTATGGAGTAACATCTAGATTTATACTTGCAAGGGGAAAAAGTCACAAAAGCAAATTTCAAATGTTACATTTTATATAAACTCTAAGGGGAGATAGGAAATTGCAATGGAGAGATGATACATATGTATTATTACCATCAAATTCTATAGCTTTTTCTTTGAAGCAATTTACTAGGATGAACTTCACGATTTCCTAAAATATGAAGGCAAGTATTTCTGAAATAAATTTTTGTTTGTTTGTTTTCTAGAATTATTTTTTTTATTTTAAAAGAAGCTTTAGATTACATAAATGTTACATTAAAAAAATGAGATTCCCATATTCCCCCACTCCCTCCTCCTCCCACACTTTCCCACTTTAACAACATCCATAATTAGTGTGGTACATTTATTACAATTGATGAACACATGTTGAAGCATTGCTGCTGATCATGGACTACAGTTTACATTATAGTTTACACTTTGTCACACAGAATTTTGTAAGTTATGACAAAATATACCATGCCCTGTATCCATCACTGCAATGTCATTCAGGACAAATCCAAAGAATCAAAAATGCCTTCCATATTATACCTATTCTTCCCTCTTCCATCCCTCAGAAACCTCTGGTGATCACTGTCTTTACATCAATGATAAAAGTTCTTCCATTGCTAGAATAATAAGAAGTCTACTTTAGTGCACTGTTCATTCCCCAATCTTGAGGATTTGGGGATGGTGACTTTTGAACAATAGCAATAGTTAAATGATGCTCATTTTTCTTTGCTTATGATAAAAGAAGTCATTTTCTGTCAAAACTTTTTAACAATGTATTATAGATTGGAAAAAGTCAAGGGAAGCTGGCAGAAAAAGAAAATAACTCCATATGGTGTTTATAACTTTATTATGCCAAATGTTTTTGCGTTTCTTCCATTTGTAAATAATTAGCGTTGCAAGATAATAAATAATTTCTTAAACAAGCCAAGTAACTGATTTCTTATTTTTTCATCCTTTTTATTTCACTTCTTTTATTTTGCCATTAATTTCTAGCATCCTTAGTTGAATGGTTCATTTATTTATTTTAGTCACCTTATATAATAATGAAAGCATTTAGGGCTATAAATTTTCCTTTATATTCAGCACTGACCGTATCAGATACATTTTGTATGCATAATGTCTTTTAAAAGTCAACATTTCAGCTTGGATAACTTAGAAGAGGTAGCTGTCTAGGAGAGAATTTTGCTTAGTATTTAATCTCAAATATTTAATTTTTATGTGTTTTCTTAATTTCAAATTGTACTGCATTGTGGTTTTGCTTCTATAATATGTAACATTTTATAAATGGCCAATTAGATCATATTTGCTTTTCTTAATATTCCATAACCAGAGGACAAACTAGATGAATTTTATTTGTATTGCACAAAAGCTTTGTGTACATATATATGCAGACTTTACAATAACATTATTAAATATAATGTTTTAGATGTTCTAAAATCCTTTATTATTTTTTCCCAGAAATAATGAGTATTAATGCTGTCCTAAAATGTCCCAATACAGGTTGCATTTTTCCTCATTTTTTTCCTTTATTTTTTGATTGCTATGATTCATATATTTAATATAAAATTTAATGAATGTATTAATTGTTTCAGTAGTTACTTTTTATTCATTTTATCCGTGTACATATTTAAACCTCCTTTATTAGTAGTAGAAATTTTTTTTCTTTCTGTTTATATGAGGTAATAATTTTTTCCCCTTGTCCTTGGTAGCAGAGACGTAACCTACCATCAGATATTCAAAGGCAATTTATCTTACTTGGACAGCCAAGGTGATTTACTGCAGCCTATTACTGGAACAAGGGGAAAAAAAGAAAAGTAAAAAGAACATTAATCTCCAGCTAGAATATCTGTCTTCATATGTCAAACTACTACAAACATGTCTACTTCCCATCTAGGAACAAATCCTGATATCACAAATATGAAGATTGAGAGAAATAAGGATGGCTCAAAACCCTATCAGTGGACTTCTTTAATCTACTGGTCTTTTTAAATAAAGGAGTGGTATATAGGAATCTGGGTAAAATATTTCTAGTTTAATAATAATATCCATAGGCTATTTTTTTAAAAGTACAACAAAATGTGACCAAAAGAGAATGAATATCACTACTATTCTGAGCATTCAAAGACACTGTATAAATTTACATTTCAAAGAGCATTAAATACTAGGCAATTCATTTTGATACTTGAAATAATATCAAAAGTGTGATTAAAGGAAAATGTGCCCCAAATACTTCAAACACATCTATCATCTTAAACTAATTATTGAAATAATTTACTTTTCAGATTCCTACACAGATACAAAAAAAATTATCTATACCACTGAGTTCACAAATAGGATATTTCTACATTTTTCCATTGTATTCTGTGTTCAATAATCTACAGTTTTAGAAATGGAGGATGATTTTACAGGAGTCTATTATTTTCCATGTCACTATTATTATTAATCATTTTATTCCACTACCCGAAAACTACAAATTGTGTGTTTGGAGAAAATGCCTAGTTATACAATTCTTTCTCTCCCATGCTTAATCTAAAATCATAGTAACAGGAAGACTGATATTTTAAAAATATTTAGCATGCAAAAAAACCTGTAAGTAATTGGACTTATAGTAATTACTTTAATTTAGAAGTCATTTTCTTCCAAATATATCATTGAAATAGATATTTTTTCCATTTTCTTGCCACATTCATAGGGAAAAATGAAATCTATTTTATAACATTTACATTATTAGTAATTTAGAAATTTTTTTAACAAACTATATTTTGATATAGCATTTTGATTTTATATTGGTGTGATAATATTTCATATTATTTTCCTTCCTTTATTTTAGTACTGCACTTTCCATGATAAAGTACCTAGAGATTTCAAGTAGCAAGAATATATTTGTGATTTAAACATATCGCTCTGGCTGTTATAGCCATGAGCAAAATAATTAGCTAGAAATGCTGTGATTGAATTCCCTCTACTCATTCTAAAATACATCTCTTCAAAATTGAAGGAAGACACTGGTTTTTGTTTTTGTTTTTTCATTTGTTGACTATAAATATATCCCAGCTATATTATTTCCAATATTTTATCTTTTTTCATTACATCGTATTGTACCCTTTTGGTTTTTTAAATAAATCATTTTATTAAAAATGTAGTCCTAGAAAACATTTCTTTTATTTTATAATCTCATTTGCTTCTCTCTGGCAGGCTTCATTACAACTTTATTAAACTAAGTCACTCAGAATTATGCAATCACTTAAATATTGGAGTAGAGCAATGAAAATTACTAGCTATATTTGTTTTTCTTATAAGGCAATGCAAAATAACTTATAAATCATTACACTATATACGGGGTCTTGTGCTAAATTCTTTATATGATAAGTTCAGCAGTTCTCAAACTTTTTAGAATCAGAGCCCTTATTTGTATGGATTATCTCTATCAATATTTACTAAACTGAATATTAAAGGTAAGAAATCTTCAACATATTTATCAGTTCATTTTTAAAGTGATAATACAAATACATTATAAGTTTATATAAATGCCATTTTATAAAAAATAATATTCTATTCAAAACAAAAAATATTTACAAGGCAGTAATCTGTTTACATTTTTGAAAATTTTTTAATTTTTATTTTTTTAATTTTTTGTTTCTTGGTTTTGTGTGTCTTTTTTAAAAATATATTTTTATTACAGAAGTTGTGAGCTTATAAACAATTATGCAGATGTGTAGAATTCCCATACAACACCCTTTCACCAACACACTAGACCATTATGGAACATTTGTTACAGATTATGAGTTAATATCATCATACTGTTACCACTAACTATGGTCCATTTCCACACTTTTACAATCAGGTTAATTAAAATTTCTACATACATTAAGCATTAGTACTTCTTCACAGCCCTCCTCTTATTTCCTATAAACCTGTAATCTAGGTTTTAACTCCATGCATTTATTCTTCATATTTGGTTCATATTAATGAGACCGTGCAATATTGGCTTTTGTGTCTGGCTTATTTCACTTAGTATAATGTCTTAGGTTTCATCCATATTATCGTATGTGTCCCAATTTCATTTCTTCTTTCTACAGGATAGTCTTCCATAGTATGTATATACCACATTTTGTTTATCCATTCATTGGTTGATGGATACTTGGGTTGTTTCCATCTTTTGGCAATCTTGAATAACACCGCTATGAATATTTGTGTGCAGATGACTGTTCGTGTCACAGTTTTCAGTTCTTCTGGATATATTCCTAGTAGAGGAATTGCTGGATTATATGAGAGCTCTATATATAGCTTCCTAAGAAACTACCAAACTGTCTTCCACAGAGGATGTACCATTTTACAATTCCACCAACAGTGGAAGAGTGTTCCCATTTCTCAACATCCTTTCCAGCACTTATTGTTTACTGTTTTTTAAATAATGGCTGTTCGATGTGGTGTGAGATGATATCTCATTGTCATTTTGTTTTGCATCTCCTTAATAAGTATTGATAATGAACATTATTTCATGTGCTTTTTGGTCATTTGTGTTTCCTCTTTGAAAAAATGTCTATTCAAATTTTTGCACACTTTTTAATTGGATTGCTTGCTCTTGTATTGTTGAGTTGCATGATCTCTTTATATATACTATAAATCAAACCCTTGTCAGAAATGTGGTCTCCAAATATTTTCTCCAATGAGTAGGCTACCTTTTTACCCCCTTGACAAAATCCTTCAAAGGGCAAAAGTGTTTAACTTTGAGGAGGTCCCATTTATTCATGTTTTTTTTTTTCATTGCTTATACTTTCACTGTAAGGTTTAAGAATCCACCACCTACCACAAGGTTTTGAGGATGTTAACCTCCATGTTTCTAGCTTTTGTGTTTAGATCTTTGATCTATTTTGAGTTACTTTTTGTATAAGGTGTGAGATAGGGGCCACTTCTCTTTCTTTTGGATATGGGTATCAAGTTCTCCCAGCATCATTTGTTGATCAGACTGTTCTGCACCAGCTGGGTGGCATTAACAACCTTGTCAAAATCACTTGACCATCGATGTGACGGTCTATTTCGGAACCATCATTTTGGTTCCATTGATCTATGTGTCTACCCTTATGACTGCACCAGGCTGTTTTTACCACTGTATCTGAGTAATATGATTTAAAGTCCAGAAGTGAGAGTCCTCCAACTTTGCTTTTCCTTTTTAAGATATTTCTTGCTATTTGGAGCCTCTTACTCTTCCAAATATCTTTGATAATTGTGTTTTCCATTTATTTAAAAAATGCTGGTGGAATTTTTATTGAGATTGCATTGAATATATATATCAATTTGGGTAGAATTGACATCTTACTGATATTTATTCTTCCAATCCATGAGCATGTAATATTCTTCCAATTACTTACGTCTTTTATGATATCTTTTAGGAATGCATTGCAGTTTTCTGAATACAAGTGATTTACATACTTGGTTAAGTTTTTTCCTAAATATTTAATTCTATTAGTTGCTAGTGTAAATGGAAGTTTCTCCTGACTTCCTCCTCAGATTGTGCATTATTAATGTATAGAAATATCTCTGATTTTTGCATATTAATCTTGTATCCTGACACTCTACTGAAATAGTTTATTAGCTTTAATGGCTTTGTTGTAGATTTTTGGGACTTTCTAGTTATAGGATCATATCATCTGCAAATACTGAAAGTTTTACTTCTTTCTTTCCAATTTGGATGCTTTTTATTACTTTTTCTTGCCTGATTGCTCTAGCTAAAACCTCTTTTACTGTATTGAACAACAATGGTGACAGTGGGCAACTTTCTTGTTCCCAATCTCAATGGGATAGCTTTCAGCCTTTCACTGTGAGTACAGTGTTAACAGAGGGTTTTTGAATATATTTTCTTTATCAGGTTGAGAAAATTTCCTACAATTCCCATCTTTTGTAGTATTTTTACCAAGAAAGGATGCTGTATTTTGTCAAATGCCTTTTCGGTGTCAATTGATAATATCATAGGATTTTTCTTCTTTGATTTATTAATGTGATATAGTAGGTTGATTGATTTTCTTGTGTTGAACCACCTTTACATGCCTGGTATAAAACCCACTTGATCATGATGAATAATTCTGTATTATGTTGCTGGACTCGATTACCAAGTATTTAGTTGAAGATTTTTGCATCCATATTAATTAGGGAATTGGATCTGTAATTTTCTTTTTTCATAATATCTTTATCTGCCTTTGGTATTAGGGTAATATTGGCTTCATAGCAAGAGTTTGCTGGTGTTCCTTCTTGTTCAGTTTTTTGAAGGCCTTGAGTAGGATTCATTTTAAATCTTCTTTGAATGCTTGGTAGAAATCACCTGTGAAACCATCTGGTCCTGGGCTTTTCATTTTGGGGAGTTTGATGACTGTTTCACTCTCTTTACTTGTGATTGTTTTGTTCTATTTCTTCTAGGGCCAATGTAGGTTGTTCGTATGTTCCTAGGAATTTTTCTAATTCATCTACCTTGTCTAGTGTGTAGTTGTACAGTTGTTCATAGTATCCTCTTATGAACTTTTTTATTTCTTTGGAATCAGTAGTAATGTCTTCATTTTCATTTTTTATTTTATTTATTCTCTCTTTTTTTCTTTTTCAGTCTAGTTAAGGTTTGTCGATATTGTTAATCTTCTAGAAGAGCCAACTTTTGATTTTGTTGATTCTCTGTATTGTTTTTTTTTTTTTTTCTCTAAATTTCCTTTATTTCTGTTCTGATCTTTGTTATTTCATTCCTTCTACTTGCTTTGGGAATAGTTTGCTGTTCTTTTTCTAGTTCTTCCAGCTGTGTAGTTAGGTTATTGATTTTAGCTCTTCTATTTTAATGTAAACTTTGAAGCCTGTAAATTTCCCTCTCAGCACTGCCTGCGCTGCATCCCATAGGTTCTGATATGTTGTGTTCTTGTTTTCATTTGTCTCAAGATCTTTATTGATTTCTCTTACAATTTCTTGTTTGATCCACTGATTATTTAAGAATGTATTGTTTAATGTCCATATATTTACAAATTTTCCCTTTTTCCACCTCTTCTTGATTGGTTTGAGTAGAATTGGTTTTAACTTTATTCCATTATGATCATAGAAAGTGCCTTATATAATTTCAATCTCATTGAGATCTGCTTTGTGACCCAACATATGGTCTATCCTCAAGAAAGATCCATGAACACTTGAGAAAAATGTATATTCTGTTATTTGGGGGTGCAATATTCTCTATATGTCTATTAGGTTTAGTCCATTTATCATATTATTCAAGCTTTTTTTTCTTTATTGATCCTCTGCCCAGATGGTCTATCCAATGCTGAGAGTGATGTATTGATGTCTCCAACTATTATTGTAGAGATATCTATTTCTCCCTCAATTTTGCCTGTATTTGCCTCATGTATCTTGGGGCACCCTGGTTAGTTGTATATACAATTATGATTGTTATGTCTTCCTTGTGAATTGCCCATTTTATTAATATATAATGTCTTTCCTTATCTCTAATAATAGTTTTGCTTTTAAAGTCTATTTCATCTGAAATAAGTATAGCTACTCCAGCTTTTTTTGGTTACTGCATGCCTAGAATATATTTCTCCAGCCTTTCACTTTCAATCTATTGGTATCCTTGGGTTTAAGGTGAGTCTCTCATAAACAGCATATAGATGATTCATATTTTCTCATCCACTCCACCATTCTGTGTTTTTTGATTGTGAGTTTAAACCATTAATAGTCAATATTTTTACTGTAAGGCAGTTCTTATTTCATCTATTTTGACCTTTGGGCTTTATCTGTCATATTTTAGTTTCACCACTCTTTTTACCTTTTCGTTACCTTTACTGACATAATCTTCATTTATAAACTCTCTTCCGAGCTTGTCTTGCTTGTCTTTTCTTTTCAAGCTGTAGCACCCCCTTTAGTATTTCCTTCAAAACCAGTCTCTTTGTTACAAACTCTCAGTTTCTGTTTATCTGTGAATATTCTAAACTCACCCTCATTTTAAAAAAATCAATTTTATTGATACATATTAATAAAGCATATAATTTATACAGAGTGTACAATCAATGGTATTTGGTATAATCACAGTTGTGCATTCATCACATCAATCATTATTAAAGTATTTTCATTATTTCAAAAATAATAATAAACAAAAGACAAAAAACAAACAAGAAAATTCCTCACCTCTCAATCCTCAATCTCTCTGTTTCCCCTGCAGTACATAACTGCTATTTCTAGCTATTCTTGCACAATTATTTATTGGTTTAAGCAGTATTATTGTGATATATCCAAATGCCATATGATCTATTCATAGTGTATAACAATGGCTTTTTTTAGCTGTTAAAAAGTCCTTTATTGTAAAATTATAAAATAAATAGAAAAATAGATTGAAAGACAATGCAAGACCAGGTTAGATATATCTATTATATAGATATTTTAAAAGAGAGTGCAAGACCAGATTAGATATAATATAATCAATTGTAAAAAATAGATAGCGTAGGAACAAACCATTATAAATGTAAATAATAATTCAAATATAATTGAAATTAATTATAACATAATTCTAAATTTTATTTTACAGCTCTAACTATTGGCATAATAATATTTAAAAATGAACTAAATTTATTGGTTTAGTTATTTAATTTCTCTTTAGGCCATATTTATTTCTAGATAATCAAATTCTTATTTAAAAATTCTTCCATTTTATTGGAATGAATTACAGCAAATAACAATTTGCCAACTCAGAATTTTATAGGGCAGAAAAACTTAAATTTTGTTTAACAGTAGTCATGTTAAATCATTATTGATCAAGGTAGTTTATTTTAATTAAAGAGTATTAATAAGAAAAGGTTAAAGAAAAATGAAGTATCCAAGAGTATATCTCTTCTCCAGCCCTTTTCAGTTAAAATCAAGTGTTTATTTTGTATGAAAAAAATTACAAAATACTGATCATAGGAACAATTTGCCAGTTGCACTGAGTAATTATTGTTCTTATACTATAATGTTGTTGTTTTACATTAATCTGGCCTACCCCAGCTCTTTTTTGGTTATTATTTGCATGGAATACTTTTGTCCAACCTTTCACATTTAATCTGGTTGTGTCTTTATGTCTGAAGTGGGTTATTCATAGACAACATATAGATGGCTCATATGTTTTTAATCCATTCCATCAGTCTATGTCTTTTGATTGGAGAATTCAATCCATTAATATTCAGTGCTATTACTGTAAAAGTATTACTTACTTCATTTGTCCTTCGGGTCTCTGTTGTCATATTGTTCTATTTTCTGTCTTCTTAGCCTTTACTTTACCCTTCCTAATAAACTTCATTTCTAAAATCTTCTCCAAATCTCTCACCCTTGTTTTTTTCCTTACAGGCTGCAACACCCCCTTTAGTATCTTTTGCAAATCTGGTCTTTTGTTCATATATTCTATCATTTTTTGTTTGTCTGTGAAGAATTTGAACTCACCTTTATTTCTGAACAACAGCTTTGCTGAATACAGAATTCTTGCTTGGCATTTCTTCTCTTTCAGTACCTTACATATATCATACCACTTTCTTCTCTCCTCCATGGTTCTGATGAGTAATCAGCACTTAATCTTATCAAGTTTCCTTTGTAGGTGATGCTTTGCTTTTCTCTTGCTTCTTTCAGAATACTCTCTTTATCTCTGTTATTTGTCTTTCTGGATAGTATGTGTCTTGGGGTAGGTATATTCAAATTTATTTTGTTTGGGGGGTATTGTCCTTGGGTATTGATATTTGTGTCCTTCATAGGGGTTGGGAGTTTTTGATCATTATTTCTTCAAATATTCCTTCTGCCCCTTTTCCATTCTCTTTTCCTTCTGGGACACCAATAATGCGAATGTTTGTGCAATTCGTGTTGCCACTCAATTCCCTAAGACCCTGTTCCATTTTTTCCATTCCCTTCTTTTTCTGTTCTCCTGTCTTTTCCAGTTCAGATGTTCTGCTTCAAAATCACTAATTCTTTCTTCAAGCAAGTCAACTCTGCTCTCATGTGCCTCTAATGTATTTTTAATCTATTCCATCATGTTTTTCATTCCCATAAGGCCTATTACTTTTCTTTGCAGGCTTTTAAATTGTTCTTTATTCTGACCCAATTTCTTCTTAATATCCTTTATTTCTTTAGTCACTTCTTCTTTAGATTCTTTGATGTGATTTAGGAGAGCTTTGTGATTATCTCTGATTAATTGTATTAAATCCTTTATCTCTTTAGTATTTTGGTTTCTTCTTTTGGCTGGGCCATCTCTTTATGTTTCTTAGTATAGTTTTAATTTTTTGCTAATATCAAGGCTTCTGGATATGTTAGTGAATTTACTCTGATGGCTAATTTCTCTCTCTTGCATATTGTGGGGTTTTTTTTCACAGCTTTTCTTTGATATTTGGTTCAACTTATTTTGTCTTTAAAATTTCCCAGCTTAAGTTTTCAAAATTGGATAAGGGCCACACTAGTGGCATGCAGATTTTCTCCCAGGGATTGGATACTGAAAGCAGTTTTTGTCCATGCAACTCCCAGAAATGCCAGCAGATGGCGCTAGTTAGTGCTCCTTTCCATGGAGGTGTTTCAGTCTTGGTTTTCCTGTGTTCCTGTGTTGAATCTTCAGATCAGAGATTATAAGTGTCACCTTCATTTTTGAAAGATAATCTTGCTGGATATAAAATTCTTGTCTGGCTGTTTTTCTCTTGCAGTATCTTAAATATATCTTACCACTGCCTTCTTGCCTCCATGGTTTCTGTTAAGAAATGAGCACTTTATCTTATTGGGTATCTCTTTAGCCATTGTATTGAATTCATTAAGGAGATTTCCTTGAACTTCTATGATTAGTTTTCTCAACTCTTTTATGTCATCTGTAGTCTTAGTTAGTTCCTTTGACTGGGCCATATCTTCTTGTTTCTTGGTATGGATTTGTAATTTTTTGTTATTGTCTTGGCATCTGGCTTACTAGATGTGTTTATTCTGGGCCCAGTTTCTCTCTTTAGTTTAGGCCTTTTTTGCCTTTTCTCCCTTGCTGGCTGTGTAATAAGAACCAAAGGTGTAGTTGATACTGTAAGCTGTGGATCTTGAAACTGCCCACTTTGCCCCAGGAATTGATGAAGCTTCTTCCACCTTTCTCCTCCGCCATGGGTAGGTACAGAGCTTCAGCCATGTGTAATAATCCAAGTTGTGCAGGCCAAGGTCATCTCTAGTTGCCTGGAGAGACTGATGAAGCTTCGCACTCCTTCCTCCCCTTCCTGGAACAAGGATGGACCTGCAGGTGTGGGCAGCAATCTATGCCATGCATGTCCAAAATAACCACAGTTGCTCAGGTAGACTGACTTAGCACCAGTCCCGTCGTCCTTTGCCAGGGGTAGGTATGGACCTTCCTGAGTGCTTAAAAATCTAATCCATGTGGGCCGAATGTGCCTGCAGCTGCCTTGAGAAACTGAGAGAGTACTGTCCCTTTTTCCCTTTAAGGAGTGAGGAAGGAATCACAGTCGCCCAATAGTTCAGTCCACATAGGCTTAAAGTGTCTGCCATTGACTGGAGATACTGAGGAAACACCAGCCCCCTCCTATCCTATTTGGATGTGGGGTGGATCCATAGGCACCCAGTAGTTCAGTCCATGCAGGCCAAAAGTGCCTGCTATTGGCCAGAAAGGATGAGGAAGCACAGCTCCTCTCCGGCCCTACTTGGGAGTGGATGGAGCTAAGGTGTCCAACTATTCAGTCTGTGTGAGCCAAAAGCACCTGCAGTTTCCCTGAGAGGCTGAGGAAGCACTAGCTCCCTCCTATACTATGGGGGAGGGGGGCAGGGTAGAGATAGAATCGAAGGTCCTGAACAAACCAGTTCATGAGAGCCTGAAAGTGCCTGCAGTTGCCTGGAGAAGCTGAGAAAACACAGCTCCTCTCCTATCTTATTCGGTTGTGGGGATGGAGCGCCAGGTGCCTGACTCTTCAGTCCATGTTGGCTAAAAGCATTTGTAGTTACCTGCAGAGGCTGGTGCAGAGGCCCCCAGGCTCTTTCCTGCTGGAGGTGGGGCTGGAGCTTAAGCTAGGGCTGAGTTCTGGTCCCGGTGGAAAATAAACAGTCCCTAACATCACTGTGATTTTCAATCAGCCCCGCTTCCCCTCATGCCAGGGGTGGAGTTAAAATGATGGCCTCTGGGCTCTTTTTGACTTTTCAGGTTCAAACTTTAGCCTTAAGATTATACTTTCGCTTGCTGAATTTACTGATCAGTAGCTGACTTCGGTGCCCAACAGTCTCTTCCTCTCCCTTTTTGGGAAAAAAACTACAGCCACAGAATGAAGGATGGGCACTGGCCTCCATGGCATCTGTTTTTACTTTTTTTAGCTACTTGTTCCTTTATTTTTTAAAGAAGATTTAGATTTTATAAATATTACATAGAAAATATAAGGGATTCCCATATAACTCACCCCTCCCCTTCCCACAATTTTCCCCATCAACAACATCTTCAGTTAGTGTGGTACATTTATTACAATTGATGAACACACATACTGAAGCATTGCTACTAACATGCTCTATAGTTTACATTGCAGTTTACACCTTGCACCACATAGTTTCACAGGTTTGAAACAAAATGTATAATGGCCTGTATCTGTCATTTCAATGTCATGCAGAACAATTCCATGTCCCTATAATGTCCCATATTACACCTATTCTTCCTTCACCCTCCCTTCAGAATTTCTGGCATCCACTGCCTTTATATCAATGATACAAGTTCTTCCATTACTAGAATAATATGTCCACTTTAATTCATAACTGCATACCCCTCTTAATGTTTGTTCATTCCACAAACTTGAAGATTTAGAGATGGTGATGCCCACTCTGCTTCTGATTGAGAGGGGGCTTAGATCCCATGGGGAAGATGAGTGGAACTGTTTTGCTTGCAGTTGTAGATGCTCTCTGTTTTGGGGATGGGCATTGTCCATCATCATCCTTTTGATAGTTGTCCTGGGTGAGTTGATGAACTGGAGAGTAGGTGTTGGCTGCAACTCTGCTGAGATTCAGGGCTCAACCGGAATATGAACAGCTGTAAGATTTAAGTCTCACAGAGTTAATGGGTATAGTGCTAATTATAGGTTCAAATAAAAGGGCCATAAGAACTATGTGTAGGAAAATTATAAATGACCCTAATTCTGATACTTTGGGGGGACAGGTTATCATATATTCCAAGATAAGGCCCATTGACAGGGTGCCGAATTCCTGAGGTTGTCTGCCCTGCCTATAGTTTCCAGATGTCTCTAGTGCCCTCAGGAGCACCCCTGCTTGAGGCACTGTTTACTGTGGCAGTCATTGAGATCCTCCTGAGATGTGCATAAGCATAACGTCTGGAATGAACTCCTGATTCACTTTAAAATCTCTTAGCCACAAAAACTCATTTGTATTTACTCTTTCCCCTTTTTTGTCTAGGTCTTTTTCCAAATACATGGCTAGTTAGCTCGGTAATAATCCCTAGGTGAAAGGGAAGCTCATTCTCAGGAGTCATAAGCTGAGTTATGAGGTAGTGATTTTATAAGCTAAGTTTGGCTTAGAGAGAGGCCACCTTTGTGCAACAAGGAGGCTTCCAGGAGGTAACTCTTAGGCAATATATATTACTAGTTTACTTTTATTTTTGACTTAATACAAAAACCATTGGATTCTCTTATATGCTTCTGCAATCAATCTGTTGCAAAGTATACTTTGGCTGAAGTATATAAAGGAATTTGCCTCAAATAGATAAATACACAGAAAAAGAAGTGGTGTTTCAATATTTTTGGATAACTATGGATATTTTTCTTCCATACTACAACAAAAGTCAAGTGATAGTTTTTTTTTTGTTTTTTTTTTTAATGAGTTGCATTTGGAATCTAAAATTTATCTACCACCAATTTCCACAAAACCACTGGTTTGCCTGGCATTTTTAATAGAACTTTTGCTATTTTAAAAAATAATTGGTTCCATTCATAATGCAGATGTTCCAAATATTGATACACTTCACTATACAATATTTTTAAAATCATATATTTGAATAACAACACCAATTTCATCAGAAAAAAATTAAGTATTGAAAAGTTATCAAACTCACAGCAGTGGATTTCCAAAATTCTAATTTTCCCCCAGAAGCTCAAATTTATTATTGGCAGCCAATCCTGTCCTGAAATGACAAGCTTGCTTTGTTCATTTTTGAGAAAATATTTGCCAACTCTAAACCTCAATAACTGTAATTATCTATCAGGTTTTTGTTCAAATTAAAATGAAGGTCCATGAAAAAAGCAGCTAGTTTAGCTTGCAACTCAATCACACAAATGCTTTTCTTAGATGAGTTTTGTTGGCAGACTGTGGATCCACAGGTCTAATTCAGCCTTCATCTGTCTTTGTGAATAAAGTTCTAATGGAAGACAATCATGCTTATTTGTTTACTGATTGTATTTGGTTGCTTTTGTGCTACAATAAAAGAAGTGTGTAGTTGCCACAGAGACCTTATTCTCCACAAAGCTTAAAATGCTTACTATTAGCCTTTTTAAAAAAAATAGTCTGTTATTTCTAGCTTTATGCAATAATTTCTTTGGTGTGCCATAGAAATGCCATATGCGTGTTTCCTAATTGTCATACAGAATATTAAAAAGATTACACACAAGAGTCAAGATTTAATAACAATCATGATTTTGCTGCTTTATCAAATAAATTCTCATGCAGAATGGCATAGATTTAAATTACTATTATTATTGTTATTTTTATTTTACTGTGCTGTTTGTGCATAGAACAGTTAAGAACATGATTTTTACAATTACGGTTTTGTGCTACTGCCTTGGTTTGTGATAAAGTACAAGCAATAAATGTCAACATAGTGAAAAAGGAAATAATATTATTTTATTATGAAAGAGTAGTACTATTGTCCCATTTTATAGCTGAGGTTACTGATATACAGAAATATTAAATAAAGTTTCTAAGCTCAAACAGCTGGAATGTGTGAGAGTTAACATTTGAAACCAATCTATCTAACTTCAGTACCAGATTCCTTAAAGAATAGAGAAGATCTTTTTTGACCTGGATAAAATAGTTAAATGAGACAGTCTCAACAACTTTCCTGGAGTACATCATTTTAATTTTCAACCAGTTTTTGTAATTTATTTTTTTTTCTCTAAATTATTTACTTAAATTATTCACATAAAGCCTTATAACTGATCCCGTATTTTTAAAATTCTCCTAGAATGGTAACCTTTTGTATACTTTCGCTGAGCAAATTAGTAAATAAAATAACTTTAGATCAAATCTAGTCTTCATTTGATCATATGAATTTGAGCTAAATAGTCTACATCTTTGAATATCAATTTTCTTATTTAAATACTTATATTAAAGAGTTATAAAAATGAACCAAATAATGGTATGTAGTTTACTTAGCAGAGTAGTTAAATATTCTTTTGATATTCTACAGCTATCATATTCATGCTTGTTATTTTCTTGCTTATTAAACACCCTTGCTATGAATGCCAATGGATGTTATACTGTACTTTTTCAAAAAAGTAATATTTGTTTAAAAGTTCATTGACTATTTTTACTGTTTTGAATTCAATTTATTTGATTCATTGATCTGTAGTTCCTAGCACCTTTTCTTTTACAAACTAGCCAAAATTTCCAAAATATCCTTTGGAACTATTTGATGGATGTCGTTCCACTTTGATACTTAAGCATATTATATTTATCTATTAGATTTTTAACACCAGGCTAATTGTAAACATATCAAAGGCTTCCTGTCAAACTGTTCACAGAACACTATTTGAAAGAAACATCAGATGAGCAAGAGTTGAAGAAATACAATCATGTTTTATTTCAATTCTGTTTATGTAGGCAACTGTGTTTTTTGTGAATTAATATAGATAAAGCATATCTTTTAAAATAAGAATGATGCTAAAGAAATTCCTCCATACATTACATTACTCAAAGGGGAAAAAAATAGGACTCAACCATTAACAGTGATGTTTGCGTATGACATGTGTTTGTGTGTACAAATCATTATGTGCAGAATATTCTAAATAACATTCTTCTTTCCTCACCTACTATAATCAAGATTTTAAATCATAACTATGTTCCAATGAGGTGAAAATCTTAATTTACTTCAAAGCTTGCATCTTTTTTCATCTATTAAAGTCTTACTCTAGCTCTTTACGTTTAACAAGAATTATGTATTTTTGTATTCTTGTGTCTCTGTATATGTGTGTGTTTAATAATATACTTCTACTGCCATACAGGTAACGGTTATTTCAGTAGTAGCAATTGTCGGTAAATGACTTTCTTTGTAGAAGAAGGGATTTTCTTTCCCAGGTTGGTTTTTTCAATCAACTGAGTTGCAATTAAGACAGCAGCAGGATGAATTCCCTGAAGGGCCTTTTTATACAGAAACTTACACCTCAAAAGTGAGCTGGAGCTCTAGACTTCTTCATTTTGTAGGTGGAGGCTGGGTTAATTGCTTTTAATTAGCTTTCCTAATTACCCTAACTAGCATCTTATTTGTCTATGTCTTGATTGTACAAGGGACCTGAAATCCTTGAGGCAAAATTTGTTCACCACATTCTTTTTTCTGAAATCCTTTGCCCATTCATTCTCCTAACTGACTCTGTCAACCTTCTTTAGGACCAAAGAATATGGAGACACATATCCAATGTGACTTTCATTCCTTTTCCCTTCCCATCAGGAGAAAATCTTTGTTCTTCAAGTATTTGGTACCTCCCAGGTAAGTTATTTCCCACGATGGTATCTCCTCGTTACCTCTTCACTGTGAGGCCGGATCGGTTCATACTATTTAATATTCAGACCGATCCACTTTCACTCTATGTCACTGGAGGTCAAGGAATCTTTTTTTTTTTTAATCATTCATTCATTGGTATATCCTAAGAGGCCAGAAAATCACCCACCATGTGTAGGGACTAAATACAATTTGTTAAATGGATTATTGAATGAACCATACCTTATTTTGTTAAAACCACAGTGTTGTTATTTTACACTACCAACTTGTGGATGTTTAAGAAACTACTGACGTAGAGTAATTAGATGACTAGACTGGAAATTATAGTTGTGGCTTCCACTTTACATGCTATCCTAATACAATTTGAATTAGTTGCCAAATATTAGAAAAAAATTTAAAATATATAAAACTTCTTACCACAATTCTCATTTCTTCTGTATCATTTAAAATTATAGGAGTCAGTTGTTTTCTGAAGATAAGCTCTTAGTTTCTGGACAAGTTCAAAGGCAGCAAAAAAAAATGACTGGTTTCAAAAAATCTTTAAGGACAAAAATGGAAGGTCAGGTAAGACATGCTCCCTTTTTGAAGAATGACCTAGTATTTATTATTCCTTGACAGGGATTTACATATCTAAAACCAAAAATCCTCCATTGAAAGGTAAGTTCTGGAAACACTTCATTATGTAATTTAAAAATAAGATCAGGGTAGGCTTTATAAAACCTGGTTGGGACAATTTGGGTTTAAACTTTCCCTCCAACCTGGAATAGGAGAAATATTTAATGAGGTCCTAAATCAAGGCTGGAAAAAAAATCTGTGCTTCAATTTATCACTCAATTATAATTGGAATTGATTTAAAAATATATTATTTTATTAGCTATATTTGGTTGTCTTAAAAATGCTACTCATTCTGATCTTTTTGAGTTTTAATAGTACATTTCTTGGTTAAAAATCTGTTGTCATAACAAACAATTAATACCAAATAATCCTGCTATTCTTGTGAACTAAATGTCAAAACTCTTTTCTAACACAATTAGATTTAGATAAGGTTCTAACTTAGAAAAGTGACTCATTAAATAGCTAAAGTGATAAATATGTTGTGAATTAGCTTCAAAATAACAAGTCTCTGTTAATTATCAAGCTGGCATTATTATTTATACCTTATTTTAAACTTTATATATCTGCAATGCTTTTGATCAGTGTAGCTAAAGTAGAAATTTCATAGGTAGATCCAACGTAATTTCTTGTGGAGTGCTGGATGAGAGTTAAGGAGAAGGAAAGACAGGAGACCACTGCCAACAGATACAAGGAGAGAGACTAGACTATCAACAGAAAGAACCTGGGGTCTACCTCGCCACCCCTTACCATGAATGGAGAAAAGTCAAAACTGGGGTCCACTATTTTCCCTTGTGGTTACATATCCATTACGTGGAGCTCTTTTGAAAAAGACACTTAGAAAATAAACTGCAACTGTCTTCTTCCCATTTGACTCATAAACTGAGTTGAATTAAACTTTTTGGGTCTCTTTGTTTTCTTCCTACTACTCTACTCTGTTCGTTCCTTCTCAGTTTCCTTTGCTGATTCCTGATTTTTACTTGCCTTATGATGTTATAATATCAGCCTTTGAATCTCTGCTCTTCTCTCTTTACTCATATCTTCAGTTATAGCATCCAGTGCTATGGTTTTAAATTCTTTCTGTAACTAGTTACTCAGACTCTATTTATATCTCCACTCCGATGTCTAACAGATATCACAGAATCAACATATCAAGAACTGAATTCCTGATTTTTCCATCAATATATGTTCTCATTTTAAAATTCTCTACCTAAGAAATTCCATATTTTCACTTGCTCAGGCCAACTGTGGTTTTTCCCCCTTCTTTTTTTCCATTTATATTCCACAGTCATTTTGTTGGGGAAAAAAAACTCTTTAGGATATATCTTGAAAATATATTTAAAATCCAAGTACTTCTTATTTTCTTCATTGCTCCAATCCTATTCTGAGCCACCATAATCTGTCATCTAGTGTACTGCATCTATCCTCTCTGCCTTTCCACAGGTCTATTTGAATGGCCCTTTTATACTCCACATTACATCGTGTCACTGCTCTCCTCAAAACTTTTGAGCGCTTCCAGTTTCTGTCAGAGTAGAATTCAAAGTTTGTACAGAGAACTCATTACATGTTTTACTTCAGTTCCTACAACTATGCCTTTCCCTACTCTCCAGTTCTGTCACATCTGTCTTTTTTATTTTCTATTTCTCAACTATGATAGGTACACTCTTATATTATTTCTCTTTCTTCAAATGTGCACATAGATCTCTCTTCTAACTCTTTTAAGTGTTTATTCCTGTCACTCTCTCAATAAGGCTTTTCTGAACCATCATACATAAAACTGCAAACTCTCACTGCCTACCCTTCAAAACTCCAGTTTTATTCATCTTTCACCCATAGCGCGTAACATAGGAAATAAGATAGTGTAGCGTACTTAACTATGATGTTTGTATTTATTCTATTTCTTCTTTGGCTAGAATGTAAACTCCAAGAAGGTAGGAATATTTGTTTTCTTTATTCTCTCATCAGTTCCAGGTACCAAAGACATAGAAGCACTCAAAATATATTTTCTGAATTATATTATTAATTAATCAATGAATATCTAGTATGTCCTATTCTTATAAAACACTTCTGGAACATTAAAAAATGATTATATATGAAGATAATAATGAAAACCAAAATCAATTTTAAAGAAACAATTATAAGGAAAACATTTTATGATCATGATAATAAAGTCAATCTTATTAAAGTACAAAGAAAAGAAAACTCTATACAGCATATAACATTTAAATTCCCTCTTAAACAACTGTTGGACAAAGAAAAAATAAAAATGGAAATAATAGTAATGAAATTTCTTTACTTCAGAATCCACGAACTATTTTTTAAGCATTAAGTTCAATAACTTAAAAGAGAGGAATGAACAAGAATTTAATAAATATGAAAACAGAAATAAGATTTTACAGAGAAAATGAAATTCAATAAATAAAAAATTTGTCACTTTGAAAATGTACTCAAAAGATAGGCAATATGATGGCACAAGTAATAAAACACAAGGAAAAATATACCCCAAATTAAAGATTATGTAGTAGAAGTAGATCAGATCAAGAGAAAATTGTAAATGCCTAAAGTAATATTGTGAATCAAATACATTTTTTAACATACATTGAATTGATGATATTTACAAAAATTAAAAGGCTCTCATTGACTTGGAAAAATACACATATAATTTCAATAAATGAATTATTATAAAACAATTGTAAAAATTATTAAAACATTAAATATTTAATAATGGTGATGCTCAGAAAATACCACGATTTTATTAGTAAATCTCAAAGAACAAATTATTCTAATATTAATTAAATTTTCCATACAATCCATAAAGAAAGAAAACCTCCAATGCTGTACTACAAAATTATTAATCTATATATTTAGAATGGAGCATAATCAAAAGAAAAATGATTGAAGAAGATTAACATATTCATCACATGAAACATGTTTTCATTACCAAAATACCCCCTCTGTGACAAAATACAAATGAGTAATTGGGAAAAAATGCAATGTAATGCAACAGACAATTGACATAATAGGAACACTTGCAGAAATTGAGTATAATATAATAACATTATTGGTTAACATCAGTTAATTATTTTGAAATTATATAGGCAAATATGCCTATATAAGATTGAATATTGAATAATATTGAATAAGATAAGAATATTCATATAAGCATAATTTGTTATTGCTAAAAAGACAGATGACTATCTATAGTAGAATAAATAATTGACTATTGCATATTATTGCAATTAATACTATGCAAAAAATAAAAATGAATCACTGATAGTTCCAATAATAGATATGAATTTCTGAAATGTAAGACTGAGAATAATTCTACCTGTATAAACTTCAAAAGAAGGAAATGCAAATTGTGCTAGCGTCAAGATAGGATTAAGCATGGGAAGAAAGGAAGAATTAGGCTAAGTGCTTAAGGGAGGCTTCTGGACTGTGGGTTGTACTTTATTTCTTGACCTTTTTTTTTTTTCCAGAAGTGTATTCAATCCTTGGTAACATATAAAGATGTGTATTTATGATATGTTCACTTTTCTAAACCTATGAATGGTTTTTATCAACTAGACATCCCAAACACACACAGAGCAAATAGTAAAAATATCCTCTTGGATACACATGAAATTGAGAAAACTGAATATTTACAGTTAATTCAAATGGAGGAAGGAATGGGGGATACTTTAATTTTAGTTGCTTGCCTTTTGGTTTGTTTTTTAAGCATACTTATGTTTTTTAGGCATAAGTATGTCCTCCTTAAATCTGTTTATTAAAACACATATTTACATTCTTGTACAAATTTTAAAAATAATAATTAAAAAAATAAAATAGAATTTAATAGATGCTAGACTTCCAGTTAACCAAGCTGCAGATGCTCCAAATTTCTGCACTTCCACAGAAACTTTGAACAACTAGCAAAATCTGGAAGAATCATAAAATTCAGAGCCCCAGAAATCATTTAAAGTGCTGCAACAACAGGGAATGCACTGATTCAAGAAAAAAGCAATTTTAAAATGGTAGGAAAAGCTCATGGCACCATTGTTGGTCTCTCCCAAACACACTCTCTGGCTCAGTGTGGAGCCAGTCATTCCTCCCAACGTGGGTCCCTGTTCCATTTTGGGAGGAGGAGGGCGAGTAACATCTAAGAATGTATTGGATTGTATATATGCCTGTGCCTATCCATTAGCTGACAGACAGAAAAACTGATCTAGGACACTCTTCTTTTGTCACCATACTAGAATTAGCCATGAATGCAGAGCAACTTGCAGACAGCTAAATTAGTGTAAGAAACAAATAAAATGAAGTGGCTGGGAACAAAGGATTACTGGCTTTAAAACAAATGATAGGATATACAGGGTGGGGGAAAGACTATTTTTTAGGGAGAAAAGGGGGTGTTCAGATCACTGTAAACAGAGAAATACTAAGGTCTGACATATTCCCAAGGGGGTCATATATCCAAGGCAAGAGAAATATTCAGTAAAGATCAGAGAAGACCTTGTGCTTTTGCATCAGGTGTATCATAAGTTTCATCAGTAGGAGGGCTAAGCTATGAATGAGAGCACTGGACAATGTGAGGCCAATTTGCAAACCCTGTGAAAAGTGTTTTTTTTGCATTGGTTTGTATGATTTTGTTAACTCCAGGAATGCATGGAAATTTCTGTCATATCACCATCTGGATACAAATTTAAAGAATAGCTCAGGATCAGCTCAAGGATGAACACATAAAAATATTAAAATGTACAGTGTACAAGGCAAACAGACAGGAAATTATGACCTATCCAAAGGAACAAGATAAAACTTCAGAAACTATCAATGAAGAAAATAGGACTTTAGATATATCAGGCAAAGAACTTTTTAAAATGATCCTAAAGGAAAACATGGAGAAGGAAATAAAGGACACCAAGAAAATGATATATGATCAAAATGAGAAATTCAATAAAGAGGTTGGAATTATTAAAAAAAAGAAGCAAACAAAAATACTAAAGTTGAAGTCTAGAATAAATTAAACAAAAATACCTTAGAAGGATTTGTGGTTGTTTCAAACTGTATGTACTATACTGTATGTACTCTAGAAAATGATGTTCTTAAAGCTAATTCATTCCTGGTTTATACCAATAGGTATAAACCTATTGTAAGTAGGACCATTTGAATAAGGTACTTCAATTAAAGCGTGACCGTAAGTAGGTCTTAATCCTCTTACTGGATTCCCTTATGAGAAAATGAAATTCAGAGAAAGAGTGAGAGAGCCGTGGAAGCAAGAATGAAATCAATGAAACCTGGAAAAGAAAGAAGAGGACAGCAGATGTTGCCATGTTTCTTGATATGTAGCAGAGGATTCAAGGACTGCCAGGAGCCAGTCTTTGTGAAGAAAGCATTGCCTTGATGATGCCTTGATGTGGACATTGTTCTCAGCCTTAAAACTGTAAGTTAATAAACTCCCATTGTTAAGCCACCCAATTTCATAACTACTTTCAGCTGATATCTACTACCTCCCTAACTCCATTTTCTATTATTTACCCTCAAGCCCCCATGTCTCCAGTCAAACTGGGCTCTTTACTGTTGCTCATGTACTTGGGCACATTTCCCTCTTAGGATCTTTCCTCTTAGTGATATTTGTACCTGGAATACTTTACTCCAAAACATTCCCTTCAATTCCACCAGTTATTCAAGTGAAAACTTTCAGGAATGTGTCTATGGAAAATTTCAAATTTCCTTGACATTTTTAATTATTTCTTCCTTTTAAAAAAAGTTTTCCTCTTAGACATCCGTATATTTTACTCATTTATATTTTTTCTGTTTGATTTCTCCACTAAAATATTGCTCAATGACTGCTAACATGTTGGCAACTAGAAAAGTAGCTGGCCTATAATAAGCACTTGATTAAGCCTGGGTCATGAATAGCAGGAAGTAGAATGTAAGCTCAAATCAAGTTATTCCCAGAGAATAATTACTCAACCCCTGAGGGGCCAAATGGAAGAGGCAAAAGAGTGTTATAGAGAGAGCCATCACAGTGAAGTTGTGGCTTAGATAGTGGGTTGGCCAGTCAATGAGAGAGATTCTGCAAGGACGAAGTTGGGAGAATACATCATTTGATTGCATTCTCCTTTCTCTCACTGATAAAATACAGTGTTTTTCATTAGACAGATCCTTCCAGAAGCTAGGTGACAAGGGATCCCTTTGATGGAGTGGAGGGGAGAAATTAGAGTGGCAAATTGAAGACATCTATCCCAGGACTCAAAAATATAACGATAAATGAATTAATGGATACTTAAGAGAACATGTAGGTAAATGCCTTTTGACACATATTTAACTCTATTATCCTAGAAGTAGAATGAGTGGGTTCAAAGATGTATACATTTTAGTATGAATGAATACAGCAATATTGTATTCTAATAATTAACACTTTATTACCACAACACCAACAACGAATAGGCCACCGACATCCCCCTCAGCTAATCATATAATCATGACAATTTTATTGGATTCCTACTGCTGCTATAACAAATTACCAGAAATGTAATGTCTTAAAACAAAATAAATTTGTTATCTTGTAGTTCTAGATGTCAGAAGTGCAAAATTAGTCTCATTGGGCTAAAATCAATATGCCAGCAGTGGGATTTTCTGGAATCTCTAAGGGGATAATCCATTTCCTTTTCTTTTTCAGCTGCTGGAGACTACTGGCATACCTCGACTAGAAGCTGTTCAATGGAACCGAATTGACAGTTCTGATATGGATCCTTCCATAAGTGGTCAACTGACAGTTGACAAGGCCACCAAGCCCACTCAGCTGGGAAAGAATGGCCTCTTCAACAAATGGTGCTGGGAGAACTGGATATCCATATCCAAAAGAATGAGAGAGTATCACCCTCTCATGCTCTATAGGAAAATTAACTCAAGATGGATCAAAGACCTAAATATAAGAGCCAAGACCATAAAACTCCTAGAAGGTAATGTAGGGAAGTATCTACAAGATTTTCCTGTGAAGGCGAAGGTAAGCAGGGTGAGGGCAGTTGGATTAGACTATACATGGAACTGGGGGTAGGGTTGGAGGAAGGAACAGGTGAACTCTGTGGTTGCAACTACAATGGTGGGAATATTCTACTGGCAAATATGGCCGGGGAGGGTTACTGGTGCAGGGCATCGCTGGTGGGGGGATATGTGGGAAAGGGTGCGCTTGGAGAATGCTTCTATGGAATATGAGTATGTTCATGTTGTCATAGGGTGTTATTTCAGTGGGTGGAGACCCACACAATAAACAAGAAAATATTAAATTCCCATCCTGGGGAGTCCTGCTTTGTTCTTAAATAGAGGGCAAGAATCTACCGAGAACACATGTATTGACTAATAAAAGAAAATAGACCAGCATGTCAAACTCTCAATATTAATGCAAGTAAATATGAACCTTATTTTTCAAAAATTGAAACTTAGTGGTTATCATAGGTTCTGAGGGTGTGGGAGAGAAGAATTGGTGGAGCATAGCGCATTTTTAAGGCATTGGAATTATTCTGCATTGTTGCAATGATGGATACAGGCCATTATACATTTTGTCAAAACTTACAAAAGGCTACAGTGTAAAATGTAAACCATAATTAAACCACTGACCATGGTTAGTAGCAATGTGTCAATATTTATTCATCAGTTGTAACAAATGTACCATACTCATGTAAGATGTTATCAATAGGAGAAATGTGAGAGGGGAAGGGGGGGTATATGGGAATCCTCTATATTTTCTATGTCACTTTTCTGTAACTTAAAGCTTCTTTGAATACAAAGTGAAATAATACTGTGTTTTAATTTCCTAATTATTGATTAAGTTAAACAACTTTTCAAATTCTCTCATACCTCCTCTATAAATTGCCTCTGTGTCCTTTAAATTGTTCAGCTTTTTCTAATTGATGTTTAAACTAAATAACACATGTTTTTATTCATTCAATGTTTTACATATAGGAAAAAAAGCTCTATGTGTTTAGGAAATGCATTCTATTGTTCTGAACTCTTTCTTTTAACTTTCATTAAGTAGATTTGGTTAAATTAATCAAGTTTTCATAATAATAATGAGCATATCCTTCTCCTCCCTGAGGGCTTTGTTTGGACAGAGGGTCAAGCTAAGCCTGGGCAGTATAGACTACAAATACCTGGAAGTCAATGATTCCACAGAACAGTTTTCAACCAATGATGATTAGGAACTGGAATATAATCACACCAGCTTCCTTAACCAAAGATTAACTACTCTTACATATATTCTACACAACTTGTTAGCAGCCTCCCTGTCCTTCACCATCTCATTGAGACCTGGTTTCCCATGGTGGCAATGAGCTCAGTAATGCAAACTCTGTATCATTCCTTTTCTTCCATGTCTCACTTGCCCTTTTCCCTATATGTGTTTTCTCAAATCCCCTCCACAAACTGCACTGTTTGTGGTAATCAAAAAGAAAACATACCCCGAATGTTCCAATATGGTCTCATTTATTTAATATCCCGAATGTTCCAATACGATCTCATTAATCCAATTGGAGTTTATTTTTTATATGACAAATGCATATTTTTTGTAGTTCTACGTATTTTTTTAATGAATAATCACATGTCCTAGCACCAACTATTGAATGGATTATTTTTTGATTGATTTGAATATTACTTGTATATTAGGTGAAATTTCCATATGAACATAACCTATTTCTGAATTATACTATTCCATTGATCTATATTTCTATATCTAGGCCAATTAACTTCCAAGGCTTATGATATATTTTGATAAATGGTTAGACAAGTCTTATTTTTCTTAAATTATCATGGATATGTAACAAATTCATGTGTACCCTTACTTTTGAATGATTTTGAAAATTCCTTATTTTCCTTAATGTTTCATATGGGATTTTATTAGGATTCCATTAAATTTATAATTTATTTTTGAAAGAAGCCTTTTTTATAATAATGAGACTTTCCCCCAGTAATATGGAATAACTCACCATTCATTCTAATCTTATTAAAACTTTCATTGAATTTTTACAGTTTCTATACACATTGGGCAAGGAGCCCACTGCTCAGTAAAACTTAGTTTAGGTACATATGAAAACATACATACCCCTTATTAAAAGTTTTTTTTTTAATTGATTATTTGGAGACAATTTGCATTTTCCAATCTTCATACTTTTTGGATTCCATCTTCCTGTTGTTATGAAATGACACCCTGATATGTTTAGGTGTGACTATTTCTATTCATCTTCCTTGGCACCTGGAAGATTTTTCAGTCTGGCAACTTTGTTTCTTTATTTATCTTGATTATTAGTCTAGTATTTCTTCTGGTATTTCTTACCCTCCATTTTCAGGGTTATCTCTCTCTAGTATGTTTATAATGCACATTTTGTTCATTTGCTAGCCATCTCTCCATATCTATTTTTTCATACTTTCCCTCTATTTGCCTTTCTTTATAGCTTGTGGAAGATTTTCTTCAATGCAAACTTCTGGTTCATACTATTTCCATTCTGCTCTTCAGCTGATTAGCTGAAGGCTTTTTTTCTTCTTTAAATTACTTTTAAAAAATTTTTGTGTTAAATTATTTTTAAAACAATCTCATATCTCACTTAAGATACTAATAATTTTATACTAAAATTTTGATGACAATGGGAAAGAACTGGAACCTGTTGCTATTCAGACAATCTAAGAGCTAGTATCCCTCCAGGAAACTGTGGTTCACCAGACAGCAGTAAGTCCCTCCAAATTAAGATCCCACAATCACTGTTCCTGAAACTTCTGCTATGTACTGACAGGCAAACTGTGATAGGTGAGAGACCTGACACTTCTTGATGGATTAGTCTTGGTAATTAGCTCAAGGTCATGTCCTCCTATTCAATTTCACCACTCAAAATTTGAAATTTAAAGCATTTTGAGGCAAGTCTCATATTCTATCTCATATCTTCTATATACACTTTTGAGGCTGAATTTTCCCAATTAACCTTCTAACTTTCAGGGTTACCTCACAACTACTGATCCATGAAGGACATATCTTGTTTTCCAAAGCTGCTCTGAATTATTTAAAAATTTATTGTTTCTCTCATTTTTAGGGATTTTGGAACCAGAAGAGAATGCTGATTTTGTTATTGCTGAGGAAGTCATGCACTTGCCCAGTGGTCAACACCCAACCCTTGTCTACCTTGTCCCTCCTTTCCTATTGAGTGCAGATGTTTCAATATGTTTCCATTCCCAGCCCTCACCTACCCTTTCTCTCCTTTTCTATTGTCAGCATTTAATTCACTTTGTTTCTAATTCTCCAGCCCAAGGGAGGACTTGAATCTAATGGAATGGAATGGCCATACCTTAAACCAGGACCAGCAGTTGCAGCTGCTTATCAAGGTAAGCCCTCTTAGTGACAGGGCTCCTTGCCCCTAGGATTGTAAAAACACTCACTCCTGGGACAGCACAGATTTGTTTCTCCTCTCTGACAGGAAACGAGGCAGCAGGGGTGAGCAGAGCTTCTATCCATTGGCCATGAACCCAACCACTAGCCTTCCTAAGGACCTGGCTGCCATGACATCTCTTCCCCTGCTCTTTTGGGCCCTTTGCACAATATAAATCATAAGTGACCATTTCCTAAAAGCCTTTCTTGTATCTGAGCCTGTGTTTCTGTGACACACTGTGAAGCAACTTGCTCCAACGATATTCCATTCTTTATCTTAAACCAACATTTAAAGTGTTTTTTAAGTTAATAAAAGCCTATTAGATAAAAAACAAAAGAATATTTGCAATAGCATATTTTCTGTTTTTTTCCTAATACTGGAACAACATAAATCTTTTCTCAGTTCTACTTTTGTGATCTAAAAATGACTTAAATAAAAGTTATTTTTTTCCTATTGGATATAATATTAAAGATATCTCATGTTTTAAAATAACACTGAGAAGATAACAAACAAGCATACCTCAGAGATATTTTGGGTTTGGTTCTAGACCACCAACATAAAATGAATATCTCAATAAAGCAAGTCACATGAATTTTTTGGTGTTCCAGTGCATATAAAAGTTATGTCTACACTGTACTATAATTGGGTGTGCAGTAGCATTATTTCTAAAAATGTGCGTATCTTAGTTGAAGAATAACTTACTTTTAAAAGTGCTAAACATCCTCAGAGCATCAGTGAGCCACAATCTTTTTGCTGATGGCTGGGCTTGCCTTGAGATTGATATCTACTGACTCATGAGGATGGTGGGTGCTGAAGCTTGGGATGGCTGAGGCAGCTTATTAAAGTAAGACAACAGTGAATTTTGCCATGTCAATTGATGAGTACTTCCATGAAATATTTTTTTTTAGCCTGCAATGCTGTTTGTTAGCATTTTACCCCCAACAGAACTTTTTAAAAATGGGAGCCACCCTATCAAACCCTGCCACTGCTTTATCAAATAATTTTATGTAATATTCTAAATCCTTTGTTGTCAATTCCTTAATGTTCACATAATCTACAACAGGAGTAGATTCCATCTCAAGAAACCACTTTCCTTCTTCATTCATATGAAGGAAAATCCTTATCTATTCGAGTTTATCACAATTTTGAAATTCAGTCACATCTTTACTTTCCACTTCTAATTCTAGTACTCTTTCTATTTCCACAACATCTGCAGTTAATTCCTCCACTGAAGTCTTGAACCCCTCGAAATCATCCATAAAGGTTAGAATCAACTTCTACCAAACTCCTGTTAATGTTCCTATTTTGACCTCCTCCCAAGAATCATGAATGTTCATACTGGCACCTAAAATGTTGAATCCTTTCCAGAAGATTTTTATTTGAATTTCCCCAGGTGCATCAGAGAAATCACTATGTATGGCAGCCATAACCTTAGAAAATGCATTTCTTAAATAATAAGACTTGAAAGTCAAAATTACTCCTTGAAATATGGGCTATAGAATGGATGCTCTGTTATCAGGCATGAAAACAACATTCATCTCATTGCAGATCTACATCAGACCTCTTGGGTGAACAGGTGCATTGTCAAGGAGCAATAATATTGTGAAAGGAATCTTTTTTCCTGAGCAAGAGTTCTCAACAGTGGGCTTAGATTCAGTAAAACATGTTGTAAACAGATGTGCTGTCATCCAGGCTTTTTTGTTTCATTTATAGATCACAGGCAGAATAGATTTAGCATAATTCTTAATTCTAATTTAGCATAATTTTCTAAAGATAATTAGCATTGACTTTAACTTACAGTCACCAGCTGCATTAGCCACTAACAAGAGAGTCAGCCTGTCTTTTGAAGCTTTGAAGCCAGGCATTGACTTCTCCTCCCTAGCTTCCAATATAAGGCTGTTTCATCCACACTGGAAATCTGTTTAGTAAGCCACTGTCATCAATTCTCTTAGCTAAAACTTCTGGATAACTTGCTGCAGTTTCTACATCAGCACTTCCTGCTTCACCTGGCACTTTTATGTTTCAGAGGTAATAAGCTTCTTTCCTCAATTAAAATGCTTATAAATACAACCTGATGATTCTGATATACTTTTCCTTGATAATCAGTTTAGATGATTGCTAAATTTTGTCCCTGGATAAAATTCAAACTCCTTTTTTTTTTATTTTGTCATTCTAGTGTATCTTATTTTATATAGTTACTATATAGATATACATATGCACAGAGATATAGATATAACAAATTATATTCCGCTATAAAATATAAAATATGTCATATAATCTATGTAGAGAGATAAAGATGTCATTGTATTAAAACTGTTCAAATTTAAAAGAATAGCTTAATATCTTAATGAAAATAAGTAAATCCTTTAACTGGAAAATTGTTATATAACATGATTTAAAAGATGATTGATTTTATGACAATTAAACCATATTTTCTTCCTTTGATTAGTTTCCCTTTTCAGTCACACATGTGAATCAGGATTATTACATACATTTTAAATGCATTATTACTTAAAATTGCTTTTCTTAGAATTCTAGCTTGTATTGTTTTATAAAGATAGAAGTAAAATATTAAAGTACTGCAAGTCTATATAGTCTTTTGAAGTTCTCTAGTCTTTTGACTAATTTAACTTAGGAATAATTTGGCAATTTAAATTGGAATCTGTCAGTTAAATTGATTTTTTTCTCTCAAATGATGGAGCATTGAGAAATTGTTTTTAATTAACCAACCAAAAGCAGGATTTACTTTTTTCCTAACCCATTGTTCATCAGATCAAAGAGAATTGTTTTATCTTTGATTAATGGCAGATTAGTTCTTCACAAATAACTAGATTACCTTCTGAAGGTTTTTAAAAAATTCATAAGTTTAAAAATTAATAAGTCTGAAATATAAGTATCAATTCTTCATAAAAAGATACTTAAAATATGAACAGCATTAAAAATATATAAGCACAGGTGTATAATGTTTAGCATCCTTAAATTAAACTTTGCTTTTATCTGAGTAAATGTGATATGATAATGACGTAAATGAACTAGGTTCTAAAATATTCTATTTTCAGGAGTTAAGCAACAGATATTTTCTTAACATGTTGTTTTCCTTATCCTAATCTTTGGTTATTTTCTTCACATGATATTTTCTCCTAGTCTTTGGAAGAGTCAATGGATAGAATGGGATGTCTTGAACTTACAATCATATGTATCTCAGGATATATATGGAATCAACTCACTTGGTATAAATATGTATAACTACATCAATGTATTTATAAAATGCATTCATCATGTACTCATCCTCAAGTGAACCACAAGTCAAGCCTTTTTTTAAAAAGCATTTCATTGTCTGATGGAAAAAGAAGAATAAAGTGTTATAATATAAATCATAGCTACTTCCAATATACCCATGACTTCATCTAGATAAGCAAACAGCTGATTTAATTGTATCCTGAAAAGGGTTCTAGAATATAACACAAATCCATCAGACAATCACAAAATATCCAAAACAACTATTTATACTTCACAAATTGATTATATTATTTCTCAATTCACCACGTTTTTAGAACAAAGACTATTTTTCTATTTTTTATGGGGGAATTGTTACTCCATTTTATGGCTGATAATTCCCAGGGAAGTTTCCTTTGAAGACTTAGTGTCTCTGAAACAACAGTCTTGTCTGAGTAAGCAAATAGCTCTTCAGTAGAGCTGTTTTGTTAAAACTATACTTTGCATTGTAAAAGCTTAAATTAATTGAATAGTAGTATTTTAACTTTAGAAATATGGAGTAAAACCAGATCATTAACAAAGTTGTAGACAAGAGAATCATTTGAACTGAGGATTTATGATTCCATTGGAGCAAGAGCTACTAATTAATTTCTTATTTTGTAGACTCCGTGCCTACATTTAAAGACACTGGAGGGTAATAAAGAAAAAGTAATATCTAGGTACACTAGGCAATCTGCTTTGGAAAAACATTTACACTAACAAGATATTCTGCCAGAACTTCACACTTTTGAGAGTCTAGAAATTCAAGAATATTATAAATAATGGATAATGCAAAGTATAGCATAAGGAAAGAAATTAAAAATGATAGATTTATCTAAAATTACTTGTAACTCTCAACAAATGGTTGAACAGCTTAAAACATGGAAAACGTGGCTAATGTGACACAAATTATAATTATTTTCTGCTTACAAAACTCTATCTCTATCTCGCTCCATGTAGTAGGTTTTTATGGTGCTGTGATATGCATAACCTGGGGCCAGTTGAGGTAGAGGCCCAGGACTATCTGACATGGGGATATATAGGCACAAGGCCAGGATCCCTGCCTCCAGGCAGGTCAGTTGTTCTGTGCCATGCATACTCCACTGATCCTTGAAAATTCAGTTGAGCCAAACTTCTTTGCCTACCTTCTTACTCCATCATGTTTTGCTTCCCTCAATCCCCTGCAGGTTTCACCTGAAATGACTCCTTCAATAAATCATTTAAATAAGAATATCCTTTCAGGCCGTATTTCCAGGGAAAAAGACCCAAGAAAATCCATTAGATGAAATTAAACATTGCAGACACACAGAGACCTCAAAGTCAATCGATTAATGATTTGAAGTATTTTTTTCTTCATTATGCATTCACAAATATTTGAATATTATTTCCTTCCAAATTGGATTATACTGCCCTTTCTATTTTATAATATGATTTTGAAGGAGTTACTTTTCAAACTTTTCATTTTAGAGTAGTTTTAGATTTACAGAAAAATTGTGAAGATAATAAGACTTCCCCTATACCCTAAATCCAGTTACCCTATTGTTATTATCTTATATTAATAAGATTTTAACTTATTATTGATATTCCTACAGCTACTTCAGCTTTCTTTGTGTTACAGCTAACATGGAATAAATTTCTTTATCCCTCTACTCTACGAGCTGAGTCTTTTTATTAAAAGTGGATTTCTTGTAGAAACTATATTATTAAATTTCACTTTATATCCATTGACATACTCTGTTTTTTAACTGGTGTATTTAGACCATTCATATTTATAGAGATTGTTGATATAGTTATATTGAGAACTAGCATGTTTGCAACTGTTGCTTATTCACTGCATTTGTTGTTTTTTTCTTCTCACCCACTTTCTTTTTCTACCTTCTCTGGTTTTAATTGAGCATTTTATATCATTTCATTTTCTCTCTTCTCAGCATACAAATTATACTTGTTTTTTAAATACGTTTTTAGCTGTTGCTTTAGGGTTTACAATAGACATTTTTAAGTAATGAAAGTCTACCTTCAAGTAACACTATTCTGTGTAGATATGTGTACAACAAGTAGCTTATAATAAAGTAATACTAATTCCTTCCTCCTTTCACTTGTGACATTGCTATCATTCGTTTCTCTTACCGATTGCTATCATTATCAAAGTATTGTTACTGTTATTTCTTTAAACAAATAGTTATCATTCACTTTGTGGTAGAAGGCTTAAAATTAAGATCGTGTACCGTGCAATCCCTTAACGTCTGATAAAACCAGGAGGCTCTTTAATGACCTTAGCAAAAGTTCTCCTCCCCACTCCAATCCCACAGATAAGGTCTTCTGGCTAAAAATACTCCTTATCAAAGGTCCCTGAGGATCCAGTCCTCTACCTGCCAGTGGAATTATTCAAAAAGCCTAACACATCCTCCCAAAGGAACCAGGGTTAACCTCATCCCATTGAACCTGCAAAGCCTTGCCTCCAACAGCTCCTGCTTGTTCACTCTGTTCCCAGGTAGAGCCCCCATGTGGCCTTCCAGGCTGGCAGAGTTCTCTTCTCTACCAAGCTGTGAGTATGTGTGAATCATAAACTGCTGTCGATCTCATCTGTTCTATGTCTTGTGTCATGTGTTGGGTTACCCCATAACCCTAGGGTAGAATCCCTCCTTTACCAATGGGATGAATAAGAGGTGATTAAAACTCAGATCCATTAAGAATTAGAAAATTTAAATATTTTATTTTACCTTCACTTATTCCCTCTCCAACATTATTCCTTTCTCTATGTACACCTGAGTGCATATGTCCATCTATATAATTTTCTTTCTCTCTGAAGGAGTTCTTTTCTTGAATTTCTTTCAGGGCAGTTCTAATGCAATGACTTCCTTCAGTTTTTGTTAGTCTGAACTTAAGGGTTTTTAACATGCATTATAATATTTTGTTGAAAGTCAGACATGTTGAATTGGGTAATAGGAACTGAGGTAAGCAGGTCTTCAGTGTGGGGGTTTATGGTAATTCCGCTGTGAGGTGACCTGTGTTTAATGTTTCCGGGAGCTCTATGTGCCATGTCCTTATTTTTGTCTTCTTTCTTGACTTTGTTTACCCTAAGCATTTCTCCTCATAGAGCACATGAGTCTTGCCACGTTTCAGCTGTAATCCACTATTAGTACACGTTTGCACTTTTGTTGTGGTGGTAAAGTTTGGGAGTGGGACATTGTTCTACAATCTGCAGATTAAATATCAATCTTTTAGGTTGCCTATGTCCCGGGGATGTGATTATCACAAGTGTTTTTCAAGTAGAGTAATTTTATCCTTTTTTCCTATACTCTCCTTTGCTACAGTGTATCTTGTCCATTTCTCTGAAGGCTACAGGGTGCTAGAGTGGGATGCATGCCCTTCCCCCAACTGGGATAAGGCTCTGGCAAAGTACTTTCCCTGGGAAATCTGGCATTTGATATGGAGAAGTCTCTGAGCATATTTCACAATGACTACCTCTCCCTCATTCTGCCAGAGGCACAAGGAGATCTTTCTTGCATCTTCATCATGAGACCCTAGTGAGGCTCCCTGAAGTAAAGCTCATGAAACTGGGGGGGCGTCTAAGATTGCTCTCAACAAGAAAGTTTTTCTTCTCACACCAGTTCACACTCAGCTTCCAGCAATTCATCAAAATTAATATTTAATGTTGTTAGCAGCTTATGGCACCAGGCAGGGGTTCCTTTTGTTTGTTATATTTTCTTTATTTTTTCAATAATTAATTTTATTATTTTAAAGGAGCTTTAGATTATGTAAATGCTACATAAAAAAATATAAGGGATTCCCATATGCCCCCCTCCCATACATTCCCACATCAACAACATCCTTCATTAGTGTGGTACATTGTTAAAATTGATGCACCCGTATTGAAGCATTGCTACTAACCATGGACTATAGTCCATATTATAGTTTACACTTTGACCTGCACAATTTTATAAGTTATGACAAAATATACAATGGCCTGTATCCATCACTGTAATGTCATGGAGGACAAATCCAATGTTCCAAAAATGGCCCCATATTACACCTATTTTTCCCTCTCCCATCTGTCAGAACCTCTGGTGGCCTCTGCATTTACATCAATGATAAAAGTTCTTACATTGTTCGAATAATAATAAGTTTATAGTAGAATAATAATAAGTCTACTTTAGTCCATTGTTCATGCCCCAATCTTGAGAATTTGGGCATGGTGATACACACGCTCCTTCTAATTGAAAAGGGGCTTAGATCCCATGGAGCAAATGAATGGAACTATCTTGCCTGCAGTTGCAGATACTCTCTGTTCCTTGGGATGGTCATTGTCCATCATCACCTCCTTGTTAGTTGTCCTGGATGAGACCAATGAACGGGAGAGTGGTTGTTGCAACTCTGCTAAGATTCAGGACTCAACTGGCATATGGACAGACCAAAGATTTAAGTCTCTGGGACATATATTTATCAAGTATAGTGCTAATTATGGGTTCAAATAAAAGGGGCAGAGTAGCATGTTTAAAGAACCTATGAATGAGTCTAACTCTGTTACAATGGGGAGCACAAATTCCAAAGTAAAGCCCACTGACAAGGTGCTGAATTCCTGAGCTGCCTGCCCTGCTTATAGTTTCTGGATGCCTGTAGAGCCCTTAGGATACCCGCTATTTGAGACACTTTGTTTACTGTGGCAGTCAGTGACATCCTGCTGAGACATGCATAAGCATAACCTCTGGAATAAATTCCCAATGCTCTTTGAAATCTCTTAGCCATAAAACCTCATTTGTATTTACCATTACAATTAAGGTCAAAGTCTTTTTCCAGATGCGTTCTAGTTCGCGCTTGGTAATAATGCCCTGATGCCAGGGAGGCTCAGCCCTGGAACTCATGTCCCAAGCCAGGGAAAGGTAATGCATTTATATGCTGAGTTTGGTTTAGAGAGAAGTTACATTTGAGCTACAAGAAGGCTTTCAGGAGGTAACTCTTAGGCAGGAAATTATACTAGTCCACGTTTCGGTTTCCTAAGAAAAGTTCATAATTACAGCCATCAGTCAGGAGCCTGGCATAATGGTCTGTCTTCCTTCTCTAGACATTGTCCTTGTACTCAGGGCATTCTTGATGCCCCTTTAGAGAATGTAGCAGAACTTCCTGGGATAGAAATTTAATATTTTGTTTATTGTGTAGGTCTCCACCCACTGAGAAAATGTCCCATGAACACTTGAACATTTTCATATGTCTTAGAGGCATGCCTCAGATGAACCCCTTCCCATGCATCCCCACATCACTGACACCCCGCATCAGTGATCCTCCCTTGCCACTGCTGATCCTTCTGTGATCCAAAACCTTTCCAAAAATGAGGCAACAAAATAACTGAATAAAATTAGTAAGAAAATGAAATCATAATAAAAAAAATAAGTAAAACACAAAAAAATGTAAACATTTTGAAATAATAAAAAAGTTTTAGACATTGTGTCTTTTATCACTGTAAGATCTGTTGTTTTGTTTGTACAGTGACATTTTCTTACATATATTCCCCCAGTGTCTTATTTTTTTTAATTTTATCTTCAAAGAAGCCTTAAGATACAGAAAAGTCACATAGAGAATACAGGTGATTCCCAAACCCAACGCCCTCCCCCTTTTCCCCTCTGTTAATAATAACATTTTACATGCAGATAGTACATTTATTACAATTGATGTACAAATATTGAAGCATTGATACTAACCATGGTCAATGTTTTACATTGGTTTACATTTCAGATCATACACTTTTATAGGTTTTGACAAAATTTGAAGTGGCCAGCATCTGTTATTGCAACATCTTGCTGAACAATTCTAATGCCCTAAAAATGCCCTGTGTTCTATCTATTTTATTCTTCCCTCCTTCTCCCGTCAGAACCTATGGTAACCACTAAGTTTCCATTTTTGAAGAATAAGATTCGTAGTTACTTGTAGTAATATTGAGGGCTTGATATATTGGTCTGTTTTATTTATTAGGCACTGCCTATGTTTTCGAAGGATTTTTGTCCCTCTATTTGAGACAGGACTCCCCAGGATGGGAGTTTGATATTTTCTTGTATGTTGTGTGGGTCTCCACCCACCTGATATAACACACTATGACAAGATGAACACTTACATTTTCCATAGAAGCCTTCTCCATGTGCTCCCTATTCCATATATCCCCCCATACTTGACACCTTACATCAGTATCCCTCCCCTGCCATATTTGCCAAAAGAACATTTCCAACATTATAGGTTTAATCACAGAACAGGCAGGGGTTCTTAACCAGGGGTCCATGGACCACCAATGGGTCTGTGGAAATATTTCAGGGGGCCCATGACCTTGAATTGAAAATATTAAAAAAACATTATTCTTGTGGAGATGTGTTAGTGTGGGTATGATATTTATTAAATAATACACAGTATAGAAAGGACTTGGTAAGGGGTCTGTGGTTTTCACCTGACTGGCAAAGAGTTCTGAATAAAAAAGTTTAAGGATCCCTGCTCCAGTGATTTCTGCCCCAGTTAAGCACTGTGTCTTGGTTGTATTTCACTTCCTCAGCCTGTATCTCCTGCTTTGGTGGTGTCAGTTTGCCCTGTAAATTCAGTTATATTATGGGTGAAGAAAAGTTGATTTTCACTTTGTCCAACTTATTCTCATCTGGATTGGAATTAATATGCCCAAGACATAAAATTGCTATAATATTGAGAAATATATTTTGTTGTTGTTTTATAAAGATGGTCACATTTCAAATGATAAAAAGAAAAGATCCATCTTAAAGATAACTATATCATTTCCAGTTTACCCTCCAACACATAAAGGTCTTGGGCTTCTTAATTCCAAATTTTCACAAATTCACAATTTTTAAAACCATTCTTATTTGCCAGAAATGTTAAATATTATATTCTATTTTTTTTGTTTATTTCTACAGTAATTTTGGAAGGAGTAGAGATTAATAGTTTAATTTAAATTACCACCCTTGAAACCCAATCAGTGATTTGGTAATATAAGGAAATTATCTACTGTGAAAAAAAAATATTGAATTTCCCAGTAATGTTCACATAAAGAAGATTTTATTGAATCATTCAGAAACATTAAATAAATATATATAGTCCTGGAAACTTAAATTACAGTGAAGTAAAAAACTGGAAGTAATTCAAGCAAAAATGTTAATAATCCTGGTAGAAAGTGCAGGTGCAAGATGGTGGAGTAGGAAGTTTAACAAATAGCTCTCTCCAGTAGAAAAAATGAAAAAGCTGGAGAAAGAGACTGGAATTAATTAGATGGTAACCTTGGAATCAGAATGGACATTTTGAGTAACTACAGGTATGCCAGAGGAAGCGAGAGACTGCTCAGAGTTCAGCTTTTGTTTGTGAATACGTGAACCAACCAATCACCAGCTCCATTGCTCAGTACAGCCACATCAGCTGCAGACAAAGGATTCAGGGAGTGGCTGGCTGAGGTGAAGAATGGGAGAGGAAATCTCCTTAAACTTTGGGAATGAGGGTCAAGATCTGCCTGCGGGATTCCTGAGGGACCAGTGCAGAAGCTGCTTCAGTATCAGACTCTGGCAGCAGTGCTGCCAGTTTACTACAGCACCCACTTGGACATTAAGAGGTAGGGCACCTTATTTGGCTGTTTTTCTTTTTGTTTCCTTCTATGTGTTGATATTTTCTGGTCTGGTAGATCCCTGATGATCCAGTATAGACTCTGGCTTTAGTTTCAGCTTTTTCCTCAGCAACTGCTTCTGATCTCACACCAGCATCTACCAAGATTTCAAAACCCATTGTACATTTTCACTGATTGAGTTTCTTCTTTTTCTTTCTTCTGTTGTTATTCTGAAAGATCCTTGAGAGCCCAGCACAGATGCTAGCCTTGTTTTCTCTAAGAAGCAGTATCTTCTGGCGTTATACCAGCATAAACCAGGACATAAAGAGCCAGTTCACTTTTTTTTTCTTTTCTCATTTTTTTGTTTGTTTTTTTGATTGGCTGTTTATTTTTCTCTGTTTTATATCTTCAGCTTTCACTAAAATATAGTGAGTAGCAGCTTCTGGCTTCCCAGTGGTACATAACAAGGTACAGAAGAATCAGTACAATTAATTGATTTTTACAGTTTTTTTTTTTTTTTTTTTTTTTTTGCTTTCTTTTGTGGGTGGTTTGTCTATTAATATTTTTTCTTTTACTTTCCTCTCTTTCTTTCCTTCTTTTTTTCCTGATTTTCTATTTTTTCTTTCTTTTCTTTTCTTTCTTTCTCTTCCTTTCTTTTGATTCTTGTTCTTAGCCTGGTGGACTTTAGTGTGGGATAATTAGATTCCCAGAGTGACAAGAACATAATACTGAGACTATCCAATTCTCAGAAAAAATTATTGAACAAACAAAGAGACAGGGATGTATCATCCAGTCACAGGAAAATAGGATTTGATGGAAAATATCCTAAGGAAACACAGTATCTGGAATTACCAATCCAAGATCTTCAATCAAAGACAATAGATATTGTCCTGGTTGAGGAGCAGAAAGAAAAGAGTGAAAAATAATGAACAGAGCCTAAGGAATCTATGAGACACCATTAAGCATAACAATATAGATATCATAGCAGTCCCAGAAAGACCAGAGAGAGAAAGGGCCAGACAATATATTTGAAAAAATGTCATAAAAATTATCAAATCTTATGAATGTTATAAATATACAAATCCAAGATATTTACCAAACACCAAGGAGGATGATCTCAAACAGATTTACATTGTGGCATATTAACACCAAACTGTAAAGTGTGAAGAACAAAGATAGAATATTTAAAACATCAAAAAAGAAATTATGTGTCACATATAAGATATTCTTAATAAGATTAACATCTGATTTCTCAATAGGAACCATAGAGGCCAGAAGGCAGTGGGAGGGCATATTTAAAGTAAAAAAAGAAAAACAAACAAAACTGTTACCCAAGAGTAATTATACCCAGCAAAGCTGTCCTTCCAAAATGAGAAAGAAGTTGATACATTTCTGGGCAAAAAACAAAAAACAAAATAAAACTTCCTTAATGGAAATGCTAAAGGGATTCCTTCACATTGACAGGAAGGGACACTAGGCAGAATCTCAAAGCTGGATAAAGAAATAAATATCTCCAGTGTAAGTAATAATATTGGTAAATATAAATGCTATTTTATTTAATTATTTTCATTTGCCTTGCTGTCATACTTTTCATAGTACTTAAAATTTAAATACATAAAAAACAAGAGTATATCTTTGTTACTGGGCACACAATGTATAAAGGTGAAATTTGTGACCAAAACACTATAAAAGAGAATTGTGCCAGGACAGTTTATGTTTAGGTTTTCGAAATCAAGTTATAATCAACATAAACTAAATTGAAATATATTTAAGATGCAAAATGTAATCTCCATGTTGATAATAAAGAAAATACCTGAAAAATCAGCACAAAAGGAAAGAATAAGTGATTCAAAATGGATAATTTTTAAATATCATATAACCAAAAAGAATGTATCAATGAAGGAAAGGAGAAACAAACAAGCATCACACTTTCAAAAAACAACTAGCAAAATGATAGAAGTGAAACTTGTCTTATCAGTAATTTCCATAAATATAAACAGATTAAACTCTCCAATCAAAATGTGGAGATTGGCAGAATGAATAAAGAAATATGACCCAACTCTTTGCTTATTCCAAGAGATTCATCTTAGATCCATAAAAACAAATAGGTTGAAAGAGAAAGGATGGAAAAATATTTCATACAACTAGCAGTCAAATGAGAGCAGGGGTTGTTATATTAATATGACAATATTGACTTTAAGTAAAAACTGTTACAAGAGACAAAAGAGGACATTATATACTGATAAAGGGTCAATTCAACAAGAAGATTTAACAATTATAAATATACATGCACCAAACAGTAGCATGCAAAAATATATGAAGAAAGATTGACAGAAATGAAGGGAGAAGTAGATGGTTTGATAATAATACTTATAAATTTCAATACACCACTTTCAATACTGGATGGAACATCTAAATAGAAAATCATTAAGGAAATACAAGAATTGAACAACTTTATAAACCAATAGGATCTAACTGACAAAAGTAGAACATTTCACCAACCATCAGCAGAACGCACATTCTTCTGAAGTGCAAATAATAATTCTCTGAGATAGATCATATATTAAGGGCAAAAGAGAAGTCCCAATACATTTAAAAATATTGAAATAATAAAAAGTAACCTCTCTGACCAAATTGGAATGAAGTTAGAAATCAATTACAGAAAGAAAACCGGGGATTTTACAAATATGTAGATGTGTAATTTCTTCTTTAACAAAGGTATTAAGGAAGAAATTACAAGGGAAATTAGAAAATACTTAGAAGTAAATGAAAACAAGGACACAATATACCAAAACTTGGGAGATGCAGCAAAAACAGTGCTCAGAAGGAATTTTATAGCTATAAAATAAAATATTAAAAATAATGATCTCATTAATAACCTAACTTTACATCTTGAGCAACTAGAAAAACAAGAACAAAATAAGTCCAATGTCAACAGAAGAAAGGATATATTAATACTAGAGCAGAAAATAAGTAAAATAAAGAATAGAAAAACAATTGATAAAATAAATGAAACAAAATGTTGATTCTTGGAAAAAATCAATAATATTGACAAACTTTTAACTGGACTTAACAAAGAAAGAAGAGAGAGATGTAAGCAATTAAAATCAGAAAAGAGATGATGGTATCTCTACTGATGTTTCAGAAATAAAATAATTAATATAAGAGTATATTATGAAGAATTATATGCCAACAAAATAGATAACTAGGAAAAATGGAAAAATCCCTAGAACTATATCCACTGCCCATATAAGCTCAAGAAGAAATACAAAACATCAGCAAACATATAACAAGTATAGATATTGAACCAAAAATCAAAACCTTCCACTAAAGAAAAGTACAGGACCAAATACTGGTGAATTCTAATGAATATTTTTTACAGAAGAGCTAGTACTAATCCATCTCAAAGAATTCCAGAGGAGGGAACACTTTCTAATTCATTCTATGATGCCAGCATTACTTAGATATCAAAGCCCAGTAAAGACATCATAAGAAAAGAAAATTACAGGACAAATTCCTTTATGAATCATTAAGAAAATATTATCAATGACATCTTAAAAAGATTATACACTATGCGTAGTTGGGATTAAGCTTAGGAATACAAAGGTGATTCGGTATACAAACTCAATGTATTACACTATATAAATAGAATGAAGAAAAACAAACAAAAGCAAAATATAAGCTCAATAGATGCATAAAAATAATTCAACAAAATCCAATATCTGATATGAGTAAAAACACTCAGAAAACTAGGATTAGAAGGAAACTTTCAATATGGTAAAGGACAATTTATAAAAAATCCTCAGCTAACATCATCAGAATGTAAAAAATCTTAAAAGTTTCCCCTAAGCTCAGAAATGATAAAAGTTTGCCCACTTTCACCACTGTTATTCAATATTATACTAAGAATTCTTGCCAGAACAATTAGGAAAAAAAAAAAGAAAAGGATCCAAATTTTAAAGGAAGAAATAAAACTATTTTATTTGCAGATGGCATGAACTTGTACATAGAAAATCCAAAGGAATCAACAATATAACTATTAGAGCTAATAAATGAATTCAGAAAAGAGGCAGGGAACAAGATCATCATGCAACTAAAATTTACATTTTATTATATACTAGCAATAAACAATCTTAAAAGAAACTTAAGAAAACAATTCAATTTCCAATAGCATCTAAAGTAATAAAATAACTAAGAAATACATTTAAATAAGGATTAAAAGGACTTGTATACTGAAACTACAAATATTGTTGAAAGAAATTAAAGAAGTTCTAGATAAATAGCAAGACATCCCATGTTTATGGATTGTAAGAGTTAACATTCTTAATATGTTGATATAAACCAAAGTGATATGCAAATTCAATGCAATCTCTATAAAAATTCTAGCAGCATTTTAGCAGAAATAGAAATAGATATCTTCATATATATAGGGGTGGACTACAAGTGGCTCTGAATAGCCAAAACAATATTGAAAAGAAGAATATGATTAAAACACTCACAATTCCCAATTTCAAATTTTAATACACAGTGACAGTAGTCAGAGCAGCAGGGTACTTGCCCAAAGAGAGAAAATAGATCAGTGAACCAGAATTAAAAATCCATAAAGAGACTCGCACATTTATGGCCAATTGGTTTTTAACAACAATGCTAAGTTTATGCAGTTGGGGAAGAATAGTCTCTTCAACCAATAGTTTTGGGGAAACTGGGAATCCACATGCAGGTGAATGAAGTTATACCTCTACCTCTCACCATATACAAAAATCTATTCAAAATAGATCAAGGCTGTAAATATAATAGTTAAATCTATAAAATTCTTAGATGATAACATAGGGGGAAATCTTTATGACATGGGATTCAGAAGTGGATTCTTAGATATGACAACAAAGGCACAAGCAACAAAAGAAACAATTGGTAAATTCAGCTTCAAAAGAAGGTAAAACTTTTGGGCATAGAAGGAAAGTATCAAGAAAGTGAAAAAAACAACCTACAGAATGGGAGAAAATAATTTCAGACCATACATCAGATAAGGTTTTAATATCCAGTATCTATAAAGAACTTTTACAATGCAACAACAAATGGCAAACAACCCATTAAATATGAGAAAAGGATTTGAATAGAGATTGCTCCAAAGAAGATATATAAATGGCCAATAAACACATGAAAAGATGCTCAACATCATTAGCCATTAAAGAAATAGAAATCAAAGCCATAATGAGATACCATTCCACACCCTAAGGATCACCATTATTAAAGAAAATATGGATAATAGCAAGTGTTGGTAGTAGAAGAGAAATTGGAACTCTAGTGATGGTGGGAATGTAAATTGGTGTAGCCACTGTGGAAAACAATAGAGGAGGCCCTCAAAAAGTTAAATATAGAATTACTATTTGCCCAGCAATCCTGCTACTATCTATCTACCCCAAAAGAGTAAAAACAGGGTCACAAACAGATACTTGTGCATAATGTTTATAGCAGAATTATTCAAAATATCAAAAAATGAAAACAACCCAAGTGCTCATCAACAAATGATTGGATTTTAAAAGTGATACTTAAACACAATGGAGTATTATTTGGCCACAAGAACAAGTGAAAATATGAGATATGCTGCAACATGGAAGAATTTTGAAAACATTATACTCAGTGAAATAAATGAGTTACAATGTAACAAAAAAAAATCTCATGCAAAATATGATGGAAGTTTCACAAAGATAGAAAGCAGATTAGAGTTACTGGGTGTAGGACTTATAAGGGAAGAGCAGAAGAAGACTGTCTTGGTTTGCTAAAGGCTTCTACGGCAATATACCAGAAATGGGTTGCCTTTTACAATGGGGATTTATTAATTTATAAGCTTACAGTTCTGAGGCTGTTAAAACATCCAATCAAGGCATCATCAAAAGATGACTTCTCCCTGAGCTGCAGCTGTGGGTAATCAGGCATATGGTGGTATCCACTGGTCTCTGCCTTCTCCTCTGGGCTTCGTTGATTTCAGCTTCTGCCTGCTCCTTCTGGGACGTTCCCTCTCCTGGGTTCCAGTAATTCCAGCTTCTTCTCCTGGCTTTCTCTTTATGCTTCTGTGGGTTCCTCTCTGAGCAACTGGGTATTTTCCCTCTATCTCTGTGGCCTTATTTCTCTGTATATTCATCTCATTTATAAAGAACTCCAGTAAGGGTATGAAAACCCACCCTGGCCCTACACTTTACTGAAATAATCTTATCAAATGGCCCTTAACTGAGGTAATCTAATCAAAGGGTTACTCCTACAATAGGATCAGACCATAGGAATGGATTAATTTCAGAACACAATTTTCTATGGTCCACAAAAGACTCAAACTACTGCACAGAGTGTTTGTAATTTTTTTAAAAATTAAAGAAAGAACATGGATGAATGGAGTTGTATGTGAAGATAAAAAAAAAGGTGTCTTGCTTAGCATCAGCTATGGGGGTAAAGTAAATATTGACAAGGATTTTTTATTGTGTAAAATCAAATAAATAAACAGTTTATGGGGGGACAAAATATCTTGAAAACCTCAATGAATACCAAAAAATAAAGATTAAAAGTAAATTAATATGTACAACAGATCGTAAAGTGATGAAAGACACAATGTCTTAAAAAACATTTATATTATTTCAAAAAAAATTGTATTTTACCTGTTATTTTTAAAACTATTATTGTTATTTCACTTTCTTACTAATTTTATTTGGTTACTTTGTTGGCTTCATTTTTGGAGGGGGTTTGGATACAGAAGGGTCACAACTGTGGCAGGGGAGGATCACTGGTGTGGGGTGTTGGTGATAAGGGGATGTGTGGGGAAGGGTGCACCTGGGGCATGCTTCTAAGACATATGAATATTTAAAGATGTTCATGGGGCATTGCTTAGTGAGTGGAGACCCACTCAATAACTGAAAAAATATTGAGTTCCCATCTTAGGGAGTCCTGCCACATCCTCTAATAGAATGACAAGAATTATCTGAGTAGAAAGGCAGAGCCTAGTGAAGGAAGACAGATCTTTATGCCAGGCCCTTAATATTGATGATTGTACTTCTGAACCTTTTATTCTGAAATTGAAAACTTACCCTAGTATTGTATATTGCCTAAGAGTTTCCTCCTGAAAGCCTCCTTATTGCTCAAATGTGCCCTCTCTCTAAGCCAAACTCAGCATATAAATGTACTACCTTCCCCCTGGAGTGGGACATGACCCCTGGGGATGAGCCTTCCTGGCACCAAGGCATTATTACTAAGCACCAATTAGCAATGCATATGGAAAAAGATACTGACCGTAAGGGGGAAACAGTAAATAAAAGAGTTTTTATGGCTAAGAGATTTCAAAATGAATTGGGAGGTCATTCCAGGGGTAATGCTTATGCAAATCTCAGCAAGATCTCACTGACTGTCACAGTAACAGTGCCTCAAATAGTGAGGAACTTGAGGGCACTAGAGACATCTGAAAACTATAAGCAGGGCAGATAGCTCAAGAATTCATCACCCTGTCAATGGGCCTTACTTTGGAATTTATGTATCCAAATGTAACAGAGTCAGACTCATTTGTAGGTTCTCTACACATGGCCTTTCTGCCCCTTTTATTTGACACTATTATTAGCACTATACTTGATAAATATATGTCCTAGAGACTTAAATATTTGGTCTGTCCATGTGTCTGTTGAGCCTTGAATTTCAGCAGAGTTGTACAACCCACTCTCCAGTTCATTGGACTCACCCAGGACAATTAACAAGGAGGGGATGATGGGCAATGCCCATCCCAAGGAACACAGTGTCTGCAACTGCAAGCAATATAGCTCCATCCATCTACCCCATGGAATCTAAGCCCCTTCTCAATTAGAAGCAGAGTGGGCATCAACATAACAAAATCCTCAAGATTGGGGAAGGAACAATGGACTGAAATAGACTTAATGTTATTCTACTATATACTTATTATTACTCTAACAATGGAAGAGCTCTTATCATTGATGTAAAGGCAGAGACCACCAGAGATTCTGAGGGATGGGAGACAGAAGAATAGGTAAAATGTAGGAGTATTTTAAGGACAATAGATTTGTCCTCCATGACATTGCAGTGACTGATACAGGCCATTGCATATTTTTTTATAACCTGTAAAATTGTGCAGGACAGAGAATAAACTATAATGTAAACTATAGTACACGGTTAGTGACAGTGCTGCAATGTAAGTTCATCAATTGTGACAGATATACTACACTGATGAAAGATGTTCATATGGGCAAGTGTGGGAGGGGAGGGAATGAGACACATGAGAATCCCCTATATTTTTTATGTAACATTTATGCAATCTAAAGCTTCTTTAAGAATAAAAAAAATTAATCAAAAAAGTAAATTAAAATAAATTAAGTGGAATGTGTTAGAATGTAGAACCTCTTTATAGATATATGTCAGAACATGTTACACATGTTTAGAAGATGATATAAAAATGATGGAATTATAATAAAACTTAAATTGATCACTAAAACTTTAAATTCATTGTGATTCTCCAACTTCCCTTTATTTCTTTGTTATAGCTATTCCTCATTAAAAAACATTTATGTGTTTACTTTTTCTAAAATGTAATATCAATATTTACTTAAAACCTTGACACTAGTCTTCAAGAAACATTCAATGGGGACAACACAAAGCCTTATACATATAATAGACATGTACATGAAGCAAAAGTGTAACCACGAATACAATTGTCAGAAGGTAAATGAATGTGGGTATGCAGCAATTAATGTTTAAGGATTTGTCTGTGTTATAGATTCTGGTTGAATGTAATGACTTCTACTAATTTTAAGTCTATCTTGCTTCCCATTCAGAAGGGGCATGCTATCTAAATTACAGTTTTACTGAAGATTAATTATAATGTTATGAAGTTAGAATATGAAATAGTTTTGCTTTCAGCATTTGAAAATGCCCAAGTCATATTATTTCATAGTTTGCCCTTTGTATTGATATTTTTAAAAATGTTAGTTAAACACATATTAAGGCCTCTATTCTTCACTTGAAAATGTGGTTGGTCTTCAGGAACTGTGTGAAATGAACTAAATCTTCCTCAAGCAACTCCACCATTCTACTTGAGGATTTCAGACAAATATCCATGCAGCAACGAGTAGCATAAGCAGCTGAAAATTAAGGACTAATATTTGGGTTGCACTGAAAGTGCCACGGTCATCAAAATGAGTACACATGCTCCTGAGGGGATGCAAAATCTTTCAGCGATTTGTAGAAATAGATACTTTTAAACATAAAAGCATCAGATCTTCAAATTCTCTATGTACTTCTCTTAAAATTATTCTGCCGGAGATTCCACTGTTTAGCCACTTTCTAAAGAAAGGCATTTCTTCTTTATTTCTTACTCATGATTTTTAGATTTAAAATAATCATTACTGAAAAGCATATACATTTTAGTATAAAAAAATCAATAAAATATTTTTCAACATAAAGTATATTAAGTTAGGTTTAAGTTTGGGGAAGCCTAAATATAAGAGCAAACAGAAAAAAGAAGAGTGTAAATTTTTCTCTATTTTTGAAAGATTTTTTCCATGTAGTTTTTAAATAAACAAAAAATGGTATTTAATATTTATTGCAAATAAATTATATCAATTGAGATTTAAAATGATGTAATAATTTGTGTATAACCATGTATATGATATACTGATTAGTCATGATAAAAAATGTTGGTGGCAGTTTATATAATTACACAGGACTAGACAGTATATAAAATTCTTTTAGGGGTAAGTGTGCAAAATATGTATAAATGTTAAGCTATTAAAGCTACTCTATAAATGTTAAAAACGGACATATAATCCCCAATGAAGAAACCTGAGATGAGGTGGGACATAAATGTGCATTGAAGGAGTAATGGGATCTTATAGAAAAGCAGAGTGATATGTGTAATTACTATACATGGATATAAAAAACAGCCTAGGATGTATATGAGACCACAAGAAGATCTAACCATAAAGTACAGAGGGTTTTGGAAATATCAGATAATGAGACTGAAAAGCTGTGTCATGTGAAATTATAGAAGTCTTAGAAAATTAAACAAAGAAATTTGGACTTGATTTATGAATAGAAGTTGGAATCTGCTGAAGGTTTAGTTTGAGAGTGCAATTAACACTTTAGGGAAATTGTAGGGAAATATAATAAATATAATATTTTTGTGTCTATAATTATTATTATCATATATTAGCTATCACATATATTTCTATTGATTAATTTAAGGAAATTAAATCTGCTAAGTGCCACACAATTGTTGTAGAAAGATTCAGGTGAAAGTGTAAAGCATGTTAGAAATTGCCCCAGAGGGAAATTTAAGGAGCATTCCTAAACTGGGATGTTTAGAAAATATTGTGCCTTTTATTTTCTGCTTGGTAAGGAAAGTTATGCAGACTTCACGTGGTTAGCCACAGCCTTTGCATTCTGTTTTTTATGACCTTGCATACATTCAGCTTAGCACAGAACGTACTCTGGGTGTATTATTTAGGAATTATTCGTTAAGTGCTGATTTAGTACAAACTGTGGTTATCCCTTGCAAAATTGTTGTGAAATATAGATTGTGGTAATTGCTTTCAAAATTCGTTTTCACTTATATCAAAGTCTCTACTCTTAACCACAGCAAAACCCTTAAAATAAACGAAAGGAGGACAAGGATGGAAACATTAATTTTGAATTCATTACTTTGGGAGTGATTTCAGAAAACTCAGGTATAAAAGTGCCTATAGGGAAGCGGCTGTGGCTCAATCAGTAGGGCTCCCGTTTACCATATGGGAGGCCCTGGGTTCGGTTCCCGGGGCCTCCTAGTGAAGGCAAGCCCGCCCGCACGGTGTGGTTAGCTGACCCAGAGAGCACAAGCAGCAAGGGGGGATAAATGAATAAATAAATAAAATCTTTAAAAAAAAAAAAAAAAAAAGTAAAAAAAGACAAAGGCCAGCCCTTAGGAAAGTCTCTGAAGTGAAACAGAAAAACAAAACAAAACAAAACAGGAAAGGAATAAAACAAAACTATCCTCAGTTATGTTGAAAGGCATTCGGAATAATGTATTGACGGGGCAGGCAAGGGGAGAAAAGAAGGCCACTGTTAGTGGCGGTAAATAAGGAAGAGGAATCAGGAAGAGTGAGGGCAGTAGATATTTAATGAATTTGTAGTGAGTAAATTATTGATACAAAGCAAGAACAAAGAACAGCTTCAGAACAGCAGAAAGTATGAAAGCAAGCATAAGATGCTTCAAAAGTTGTAGAGAGAAATACAGGCTGATAGTTTTTATTACTCATTTGAGGATTTTGATTTGAATAGAAGTAACAAGTTGTGTTCTGTAAATAATGAGTAGGGTGGTCTAGCTCCATGTCAAGGTTTCTGACCAAACTGTCAAATTATTTTATAATTATTTTCATGACTTTCTGAATAGGAGCTACCCATCCAAGCCCTGAGATAAAGGGGTTCCACTTGGCTATAACACATTATGTATGCCTGACTGGTCCTCTCAAGGCACAAATAGAATTACATACGTGCATACACTGCAAAAGTTAGAGCTGATTAACAGTGATCAGAGAATATGTAATAGATAAATCTTTCTGGATTAAAAAAATGGTTTTTGCACAAATGAAACATTTCTGTATATTTGTTGTTTTAGTATCGTCAAGTAAAAGTGCCGAGAGTTTTATACTTATGTTAAAAGGGAAGATTGCATTTTGTTTTCAAGGGATAACAATGTCATCAAAACCCTCAAGACTATCTAATATTACTTTTAGAAAAAAATGGATTGCTTTGCTGAAAATAGATGATGGACAAGCTGAAATATCATTTGGGAAATAAAATCACAACAGAAAGTTCAAATGACGTAAATGTATTAGAAGTGAGGTTGATAATTCCAATAGTAAATAATGGTAAATTTAAGTAATTTAAATAAGAGGATCCTCAGGAATACTAACATTTACATACTGAAATTCAAGACCACAAAGTATTTGGACTTTGAACCTGCACCTGTAGAGGCAATTGAAATAGCACACAGAGAAATCTTTAAAACAAATTTTATATTATTAATTTAATTTTGCATTAAGTATAATCCTTTCCTAGTACAAACTATTATATAGAGCTCTATCTTCTCCAGACTCTCTCTTATCTGAAAGGTTTCACCATTCTTAAAGTTATTTATAATCCATATATATATATATATATACACACACACACATACACATATATATCCAATTTTTCCCATAAGAGAATGTATATACATATTACAGAATAGGACCATAATGCATAGAAAACCTTGATTATATTATTAATATTTTCACAGGAAAATAATTTTCCAGGTACCAGAAATCTATCAAATACCTTATGATATTTTCCATCAAGAATGTTTATATGAAATAGATCAGGTAATATTCACCATATTTCATATGGATGAGCTAGAATATCCTATAATATGGCATGGCTACCCATGCTATTTTGACTTTTCTAAATGTCTTAAATTAACAGGGAGTTAAGAGTTAAAGAAAGCCAGGGTAGATAGCCATTTAGATGGTTTTGTGATATCGGTATATGGTTAAAACCTAGCTTTTATTCCTCATGTTTTCTCCTTATCTTGTCTCTAACAAAGGCAAATTCACTAGCTGTGTTGTGACACAGAAGAACACTTATTATTACAATTCACTGAGAAGACAAGAACTTAGAGGAGGTAGGTTGATGAGATGGAAAGGGAGATTTGTTGCAGTAAATTGTCTGATTTGGGCTTTAAGTATGATGAAAGTCAGAGGCAGTTCTTAATGATTCTTAAAGAGATCTACTCAATACAATTAGTTTTACAACAGAAACAACTTTTTGAACAATAACCTCTTTTGAGTATAATTGCTATTTTAACCCCAAACAAACAAGGTTAATCTGTTATTCGAAGTGATAATTGATGAGCTGACACTATATCTTTTAGGCAAAGATGCACTCACCAATTTACTTTGTTTCTTTGAGCCAAAATAGGTCTTTAAAAGATCTTCATATTCAGGATGCCAAAATTTTCCATGGTGGCCTTTTCAAACAATTATTATGTTTATAGGTGATTTAGAGTTAAAAAGATTTCATCAGTAGTGGAAGGACATTGAAGCATTGCCATTTTTCCTAAAATCTTTCTTTTTCCCCTAAAGAATAGTGGAACCTTTGATATTGCTCCATTGTTTTGCCAAATCGTGAGCATTTCAACATCAATATTTCAAATATCACATAAAAATCACTGAGTTGATATTGTTTGAATAATTCATAAAATTAAGGTTCAAAACTAAAATCTTTAAATGAATGAACTTGGTCATTTGCAAAACGCAAATATGAGCCAGTATGATCATTACCTTTTTAAGATAAGAAAATTGATTCAGAGGGCTTAAATAACTTGCCCCCAAACCATGCAAAAACTAAATTTGGTTGAGCGAATTTTGAAGTCTTCTACATTTTCACAAATGCCATTTTTCCCCTTAATACTGGATTGTTGACTTCTGTTAACACATATGAATTTCTATTATTGTACTTGCATTTTACAAGTTTGCAATAACCCTCCTGCATGAACTTCAGAAAACATTTATTTTAAGGATGAAAATTAGATTTTCTATACAAAAAAAAAGGAAGTTAAAGCATTTTATTTAAGTTACTTCAAGCATGAGTTAATACTTATGATCATTTCCATAATTTGTAAGTGATAAAAAATTTTACAATGTGATAATTTAAACTTAATTATAGTTCTTAGTTTATAGGATTTTTTCTTGTGTGGTATCTGCCTTTTAGACCAATGTGTGCTGATTCCTATAATCCTTATTTTATATTATAACCAATATTGTTAGCAGAAATGATTATTCTGGCTTAGCTTGGATTCTTCAAGGAAATTTCAGTAAACTCAGACTTTACAGAACATTTCCATGGTTTGCAGAATAATGACCGTTTAATGATACTCTCATGTTTTCTTCTTTTCCAGTGGGAAGAGATGCTGAAGCCAAGCTTCTTTCTTCATTTTCCAAACGGAAAGTGGCACAAATGATTCGCAGACAGGTATAGATTATTAAGTACATGTTGAATAAAATCTGTTTTAATTATTTGGGTCATTGGTATCAATGTGATCATGGTTATTGCATACTAAAAATTCTTCTAGAAATAAAAGGAATGTATTCAGTTGGTGTTTTTAAAGCACTTTAAACAATTTTTGCATATATTTTCCTATTTTATCATTACAGAAAGATTGAAAGGAAGTGGGTCATATATTAATTTTATCAGATAGCAGCTAAACAAAAGAAAATGGAAGTTACGGTCATACATGTAATTACTGAGGGAATTTAAGCTTGATGGAATTTAGTTTTCCTGAGTTTTTCAAAATTTCCATATCCTATTTCAGCCTGTTAAAATGTATGATACAGTGTTATTATCTGTCCTTAGCATTGTTTCTAAAATTTCACTTCACAAATGACAATGAGTCGAATGTTTTTTCTTTCAGATAATTAAAGATCTCTCAGAAAAGACCTCTACACTATCATTTGGACATATTTACATATTCATAAACTCTTCATTTAGAAGAAGTGGTAACCTGTTTCTGCTTAAAAAAGGAATTCAATTTCCATGTTGACTGTGCACAAACACTTGAAATACATTGACATTGGTAATATATTAACTTGTATTGAAATACAAATTTAAATCTACTTCAAAACAGTCACTGAAATTGGTCACTTTTGAAAAAACAGTGATGACAACTAAGTTGCAATCAAAAAGTATTTGTTATAGAGTTTCACCAAGCTAAATGAATCGTATTCAGGGAGTGGTGTTAGTTATTACACTTGGCTAACAAATTTCCTGTCGTTGTTTCTGAATGTTTCAAGCATACAACAATATAAATCAGAGGTTCAAATAATCTTGGAGTTGTTTTTACTTACTTATTTAATTTTTTGAAGCCAGAATACACTCATACTGTATAGAACTTTGAGTTCATGAAATGATAAGAAATTTACCTGGAAATTATTTTATAGTCGGTTGATATGTTGTCTTATAATTAATATTTGGATTTAGGGAGTTTAAAGATAAATTTCTTTGTAAAATTAAAATAGCATATAATGATACTTTCTTTGGATCAGCCTAATGTCTAACTTTAAATAAGTTCAATCAAGTTCACATATTGTAATTTTTTTCTTTTAAATTATTAAGGTTTTTAAAAATAGATAATATTTTTGCAGGTAAATTAAAATTCAAACAGTAAATATGTTTATATATTGAAAAGCAAATTTCCCAGTGCCCTTTGTCCCTTGGGACCCAAATTTCCACCATTAAAGGTAGTAACTGCTAAGACTTTCTGTTGCATTTCTCCAGGAACAATCTTTCACTGTTTCCATTTCCATCCCGAATGGTACACATTATAGACATTGTTTTACAAGTTGCTTTTCACAAAGCATTATATTTTAGGGATGGGGTTTTACTTATTTTAATTGGTTTTTCTTCTTTGTTGCATTGCATCCCACTGTATGTACATACTAAGCTTTATTTCCAGTTTTCTGTTGCATGATATTAGATATATTTATAATATTTAGTACTACAAACTTGTTTCAATGAATTTCCTTATACTTATGTATTTGTGCATATGTGCCTATGGGCTCAGCATATGTATGCAAAGTGAGTTCCCCAAATTAAATTGGTAAATCAAAGTACATGAGAAGTTATAATTCTCATATCTATCAAATAATTATTCTGCACTCAAATGTATGGGAGTGTTTCCTGCCCCATACCTTGAGAAATGTGGTATCATCAAATTTATGTTTATTAATTTGTAATGAAAAAAGATATCTCATTATTTTAATTTGCAATTAATTTACAATTATTGAGAGTGAGAAGATGTTCATTGAAAAGTTATTTTTATTTATTTTTCTCTATTTCTTTTTTCTATCATCTCTCAGCCATATTTTGTCATGTTGTTTTAATATTGATTTTGTTGTCCTGCATTCATATTTAGTATTCATTTGGCTTTCCTGTATTCAAACTTTTTAAAAAATATATGTAAGGACTTTATTATGGACCTGATTTCACATACAAAGTTAGACAGAAAGGCAATTTCATTAAAAATTACTTTTTAAAAAACTTTGTTGTGTTATAGATATGCATTATCCAAACTTCTAGAAGATAATATAAGAGATATTGCAACCCATCTATATTAATCAGCCAAAGTAGTGCTGATGCAAAACACCAGAAATCTGTTGGCTTTTATATAGGATATTTATTTGGGGTAGAAGCTTACAGTTACCAGACCATAAAGCATAAGTTACTTCTCTCACCAAAGTCTGTCTGTTCTACTGATGTGGTCCAATTAAAGACTTAATCATTATTTAATCAAGTAAAAGTGAAACCTCTAATCCAATATAATCTAATATGCCCAGAGGGACAGACCAGTTTATGAACATAATCCAATATCTGTTTTTGGAATTCATAAACAATATCAAACTGCTACACTCGACCCTCAGAATTCCAAAAAGACATTACAATAATCAAAAACAAAAAAATAAACAGAAAAATACCTGAAATCAGTAGAATGCTAAACACTGAATCATATCACAATCAGTTTAAAGAAATACAGTTTGTCTTGGGCAAAGTCTTGTCTGACCATAGACCTCTGAAAACAATTTGTCCTCTTCTAATACACAAATGGACAGACAAATGATAAACATTTTCATTATAATAAGGAGGAATTTGGAGGGAAACATGAGTCATGGGTCCTGTACAGTTCAGTAAAACTGCAGGACATACTTCATTAGACATCAAAGTCTAGGAGTCATTCTTAAGATGATGGTTTCTTCTTTCTGGGGCCTCATGAGGACCCACCCTTTTCACAGGCTTTCTCAATGGCCATTTTCTTGGTTCCACCCTCACCAAGCATCTGGGTGTTGACCAAGCTCTAGACCTCAAACTCCAAGAGCACTGGGGTGATTGCCACACTTTACCCAATCTTTGAGTTAGCGTCTTAAAACCCCTAGTAGAGAGAAGTGAAGACAACATCCTCCCTAACCTTTGGCATACAGGCTTAACCCTCTCAAAGAAACAAGTTGACCATCTGGCCTTCCCTAATCCATGGGGGACAAGGCCACCCCTCTCAGACCTATGGGGTGGAGACCTTAACCTCCCTAATCCTTGGGGAATATGGTCCACCCTCTCTGTACCCTGCAGAGGCAAAAGTCTCCCTGAATATCGGGTGGGAACATCCACCCACTTAACTGCTGGGGCAAAGTCACCCTTTCTGTACACATGGGTGGAGTTCCTCTTCTGGCCCAAGGCAATGTCTTAATTTTGGATCTCAGTTTCCATGGTTTTCTTCTTAAAGCTGCTTCTCCTTCAATCTCTCCTTTCCATGTCCCTTTTAGTTCAAGATGACAGTGGTTTTGCTCTCTCAAAAAGGTTGTTGGAGCAAACATACAGCTCTCTCAAAAAGTTTGTTGATTTAGCATGCAGGAAGCAGGAATCCAAGCCATCAGACAGGATCACTTTCCAAAATTCTTTTATAGATAACTGCATCTTCAATACTGATTTACAAGTTCCAAGTTTAGTTGAGTCATCAAATGGGGCACTATCTTCTGGGAGCTTGATTTCTAGAGGATTGGAATTTCCAGAATCAGTTTCTGCTTTGTTTTTGCCCAATAATTCAGTTCTCCGCTTATTTCTCTCATCTGGCATTTTGCTATAAGTGCAAGAAGCCACGTATATGTACACAAAACAAATTTTTTTGTTTTCTTCCCCAACCTTTTCCCTTATCATATGACACATTGTATTAGTTTCATGTCATAATATTTAAGGATGTCAAGTTTAAGAGTGAATATTACCCAAGGACTTGCACCCTATTCTGTAGGGAATTAATGCATTTCTGGTTGTACACAGGAGAGTTGGACATTGTTGGGCAGAAATATATATATGGATGCCTGTTACTGTTTTTACTAGAGGCTAAGTATGGTTTAAGGTAATGTATATAGTTGCCAAATTGACAAGGGGTGGACTGTGATCCTTAGGCTAATGTGTCAACTAAGCTAGGAAATTGTGCCCAGTTGTTTGGTCAAGCAAACATTGAGCTAAGTGTAATACAAAGACATTTATGGACTTTAGTCATCCGTGAGTTTACTGCATAGATGGCTGATCACATCTGTATCAACTGGAGATATTGCCATCAGCAATGAGTGATGTTTTATCCAATCAGTTGAATGCCTTAAAAGGGAAATTGATTTCAGCATTCAGAGAGAATTTCCCAGCTCATCTTTAGACAACCAACGTCTCCTGGAAACTCATCAAGGACCTTCATTGGACTTTCATCAGAGCCCCTGGTTTGCAGCCTGTCTGCAGAACTTGGACTTGTGCATCCCCACAGTCATGTGAGAGACTCTTATAAAATCTCATATTATTGACAGATATCTCCTATTGATTCTGTTTCCCTAGAGAACCCTGGCTAATACACCATCCTTGGACAGACACAGTAACACCATTACTGAAACTGTTTCCCAGACCAAGCTGTACCACGTCCTTACTTGTCTAAAGGAAGAGAGGAAGAAATGAAACAGGTATTGTTCATGCAGTAATTCCTGGAATGTTGTTCCGTAACATTGCTGAAATGGCACCCATAATTTTTTTCTATTTTGTGATGCTGCTGATGATTGTTGCCCTTCTGCTTTGTTTGGGCAGCTGCCACTCAAAGTATGGGCACCATAACCATTCATTCCAAAAGGTACTATAGGTGGAAATATAAGCCTCTTAATAAAGTACAGCACCACAAATTCATAGGTGGGGCCCAATGTTGGTCTATAATTGATTTCAGATAGTATGATCATATCATTCCCTAGAAATATAATTTTCTAGATACCACAATTAGTGACAGGGTAGAAAACTCATAGTTCAAAAACAGCACCCTAGTTTCTGTGAAAGAAACATGTCTTATTTATGCATATGGTTTACAAACATTTTTTCCAGTTCCAATTTTTGTTTTGAGGTTTCTTACAAAAGAATGTCTTTGGACTGATGCTCAATATGGGCAAAATCTATGATTAGTTGGAAGGATGTGCTTGGGCAGTGGATGGGGGTGATAATGGTGTGGTGATGAAATTGGGTTTGAGGATGTTGGAATGAGAGAGGGAGTAAGTTGGGAAGTTTGAGTTGGACTTTCCATGGAACTGGGGGAAGGGCTGGGGGAAGGGACAAGTGAACTCTGGGGATTTGTAAGTCTGTGGTTAAAACTACAATGGTGGTATGTTCTTTTGGCAATATGGCAGGGGAGGGTTCCTGATAAAGGGTGTCAGGGGTGAGAAAATGTGTAGGATAGGGCATACCTGGGGCATGCTTCTATAGAATATGAGAAGTTCATTTTGTCATAGTGTGTTATCTCAGTGGGTGGAGACCCACAAAATGAAGAAAATACTAAACTCCCATCTTGGGGAGACCTGCTGTGTTCTCAATAAGAGAGGCAAGAATCTCCCAAGAATATAGGCAGGGCCTCATAAAAGAAAACAGACCAATATGATAAGACCTCAATATTATTGCGTGTAATTATGAACATTATTCTTCAAAAATTGAAACTTAGTGGTTACCATAGGTTCAAGGAGATGGAGAGGGAAGAATAGATTAGATGAAACATAAGGCATTTTTAAGACATTGAAATTGTTCTGCATGATCTTGCAATGACAGGTACAGGCTTTTTAAATTTTATCAAAACCTGTAAAAGTGTATTGTTGGAGGCAGCCAGAAAGAGGTGAAGCTAAAATGGCCGACCGACAACAAAGAACAAGCCTGATCCTATATCTAGCCTTCTTTGAGGAAGTAGCTCACCCTGTTCCCGCTCCCGCGAAACCTTCCCGCCTTCCACAGATAACAAACCCTCCCTAGCACCAACTGTGCCCAATCCTAGCCTAACACGTAATTCCTCCTTTTTTCATGCCCTACCCCCTACTCCACCCCTCACCCTACTTATAAAAGGCTGTGCACTTCCTCAATAAAGGACCTGCATGCTTACCTCGTCTCCGCTGTGTTCTTCCCACCATATACCCACCTCGCCGTCAAGGCCCCCGGGAACGCCGACTACCTCCCGGCGCTCCTCCCTCTTCCTGCCCGTCGACAACAAGTGGCGCCCAATGTGGGGCACGGTCGTCTGCCGCTGGCCGGTAACCTCCGCGAACTGGTAAGGACTACGTCTGCCTTGCTCCATAACTTGGCAGGCCCCTATTCCCTTCGGTACCCCTCTCTCTCTGAGACTCGGCTTTTTGCCCCCGGGGTACCCCCTCCCTCCTCCTCCCTGTGAGCTTTAGCCACAAGGACTACGTCTGCCTCGCTCCATAACTTGGCGGGCCCCTATTCCCTTCGGTGCCTCTTTCTTTCGGCTCTTGCCCCCGAGGTAACCCCCACTCCCTTCCTTTCTCTCTGTTCCCTATGACACTTAACTCTGCTGTCTCAAAAACTAACTATCCTGAAATGGTCTCTGTTGTAGAACCACTCCAAAACACTGTTATTCCTGCCCTTTCTCCTCCTATTTCGCCCCCGAATGTTGATACTCCTACCATCAAACATACTTTTCCACCTTTTAACCCGCCTCCCTATAATGTCACTGCTACGACACCGCCCGCCACTCCAGCTGTGGATGTTAACCCTTCAGTTCCAGCAGCAACTTTATAGACCTCCCACTGCTTACATAATGATAAGGCTGTGGGATGATAGAAGCTAATAAAATGAAACCACTGAAAATGTAAGAAAACTTAGCAATACAGTTTACAGAAAAATTCTCAAAAGCAGTGAATTCAAAGATATATGTTTCTATTGACGTGTTGTAACTTGTATTGTGTTTGTCTGGTTGTTCAGTGTCAGTGTATATTTTGATACCTCCGGATGGTAATATTAAATTAATGAATAAAAATTATTATAAGAGCTCTGTTCAAATGGCCAAAAATTAAATAAGCGCTTATATTAATAAATAAATATGGATATTAGTTTAAAATAATAAAAATAGTTATACTCAAATTAAACCATTATTCTAACAAGTTTGTTTAATGTTGATGGTAATTGCATGTTGTCAGAAGTTTGCTTAAAAACAGTTTCTAAAATCATTGTGATAACTTAAGTAAAGAAGGTATATAGAATGTGCTTTTATTATTAAAAGAAAGTAATTTTATCATAAGATAAAATGACTAAGTTATTAAAACAGGGTTGGAGTTTTGTTCTTTCTTGGGGTTTCTCAAGTCATTGGTCTGTTGTGGTGGAAGTTTGCACAGAATTTTTCTCCTGGGTGATCAGTGTGCAGGAGGGAGGGTGTTTTATCAAAGCAGCTTCTTGTGCTTTGGCCTTGACGTGTCCTTGGAGAGACAGGTTTTGTTGCTTTTGGGGGAACATGATGTTTAAACCAGCTTTCTCAAAAAACGCTTTTTGTTTCAAACTATTACAAATGGTTTGGTTTGTTCCCTGGAAGGGGGTGGAATACTGAAAGTGGTTAAGTTCATGTGATAAAAGTTAAATGAAATATTTAAAAGTGTTGTACAATTAAAAGAAGTTTTCTAATTTTATGACAATTAAAGTTGTATAAATAAAAGGTTCATATAAATGCTTTAAAGGTGTATAAAATTGCTGAAAATTTAATAATGTTTCAGTGTAATATTAAACAAAAGTATACTGTTATTAATCATAATTTTAATTATTTTAAAATATGTGTTATAAAACTACCTCTCTGCCTAAAAATCAAAAGGCAGGTGCTTTAACTTAAGTTTGTCTGATTTACTCCACCTCTGCTATATATAATAATAATAATAAATGGAAACTAAAATAGTAAGCGCATCAAGGATGTTTTGTAACAAATTAAAAATAATAAAGTATATTTCAAAAGGTGTTGTATTCCTCCCTGGAGGAGCTGGCCACTCTCCCAGGGACTGATGCATAAACCTTGAAATGTACTGCCCAGGGAGTGTTGTGTTCCTTCCTGGGGAGGCTGGCCCCTTCCTCAGGAATTAGCAAAATACTCAGAAATTGGCATATTATTATTATTGACTTAAAAGATTGTTTTTTACTATTCCTCTTAATCCAAATGATAAAGAAAAATTTGCATTTACTATTCCTTCTATTAATCATTCAGCTCCTACTGAATGATATCAGTTCAAAGTTTTACCTTAGAGAATGATAACCAGTCCTACCTACATTATGTCAATCCTTTATTCACATTCCATTACAAATTTTACAAAAACAATTTCCTAAGGTTATGATTATTCATTATATGGATGATATTCTTTTTACCGCTGAGCAATCTTAAGAGCTGAAACAATCATTTCAGCTGGCTAAAGAAATTCTTCCTCAACATGGGTTGCAAATAGCAGAAGAAAAAATTCAAAAACAGGTTCCTTTTCAATATTTAGGTCATACTATTAATAGAAATATTATAACTCCACAAAAGGTCCAGTTTTGAACTGATAATTTATGTACTTTAAATAATTTTCAGAAATTACTGGGTAATATTAATTGGGTATGGTCTACTTTAGGAATTCCAACTTATGCTTTTCCCTAACAAAAAACCCTGACTTAAATAGTCCTCACATTTTAAGCCCAAAAGCAAAAGAGGAGTTAAATGACTAGAAAAAGAGTACAAAATAGCCAACTAACAAGGATAACTGTAAATCTTCCAATTTCTCTTTTAATATTTCCATCTTGCCATTCCCCTACTGGGATACTTTGACAAGAGGATGGCATAATAGAATGGATATTCCTACCCAACAAAGATACAAAAAAAACTTCTGATCATCATAAACTTACACATACTAATGCTTCTGGCTTACGTCATAAATATCCCCACTTAACAGTAAAAGAAAGTAAGAGGATTGTTAGACAATATACTACTTGTGGGCCCATAAATGCCCCTACTTTCTCTCCAGGAACTAATCCCCATGGAGAACATCCTAATGAAATTTGGCAAATGGATGTTACACATGTGCCTTCTTTTGGCTGCCTTCTGTATGTGCATGTGACAGGGTACACATATTCTAATTTTATTTGGGCAACTGCTCAAGCTGGTGAAAAGGCCTCACATGCACGTTCTCATTTATTAAATTGTTTTGCAGTAATGGGCCTGCCAACACAGCTAAAAACTAATCATGGGCCTGCTTATCTTAGTCAATCTTTCAAAAAATTTTGCAATAACTGAAATATTAAACATGTTACAAGAATTCCATATAACCCTCAGGGACAAGCGATAATAAAAAAAAGTAATCACTTATTAAACTTAATGTTGCAAAAACAAAAAGGGGGAGATGGAGGAGAGTCTGCTAGGGACAGACTGTCTAGAGCATTGCTTACCTTAAAATTTTCTTAATAGACAACAAATTTCTAATATCACAGCATCAGAAAAACATTAGGATGTTAAAAAAAAAGGAATGAAAATGAAAAATGTGGACAACCTGTATATTGGAAAAATGAAACAACCAATAAATGGGAAAAAGGAGAGGTAAAATTTTGGGGCCGAGGTTTTGCTCTTATCATCACAGAAACAGGAGAAGAGCAGTGGATCCTCTCTAGAAAAATCAAGCCTAGAGTTGAAGATGCTGCCAAGACTTAAACTATGGACATGGTGGTTTTACAATGAATTAATTATAGGTAAAGTATTAGGTCAAGGTAAGATACCACATCATAATTACACTTATTGGACATACATAACCAACTCACCTCTTCTAGAGCTGTTAATTTGGAGTGCCTGCTATGCTCAATTTTACCGCTTCTACCCCAAACCCAAATGTCAATAATCCACTTTGGCAAATACTTAATGCTACCTTTCTTGATCTGAACGCTTCCCACCCCAACCTCACTCACAATTGCTGGTTATGTCTTTCTGTTACACCCCCCTATTATGATGCTATAGCCGTTAATGCCTCCTACAACAATTCTAAGGAAGAAAATCCCACCTCTTGTAATTGGAACCAAACCCATAAAGGACTAACAATCCAGTCTGTCTCTCAGAGCGGGCACTGTGTCACTAAAACCGGAGGCACTGTTATTCCCTCCATGAAAGCCCTCTGCAACCATACAACCACCCCTGCAGCAACCGCAATGTTTCTCATACCCTCCAATAACACGCAATGGATCTGTTCCTCCACAGGCCTTACACCATGCCTCAGTGTTCGCACCATCAATTCCACCAATGAAACCTGTGTGCTCGCTGCTCTGCTCCCCCGCATCTTTTACCATACCTATGACCAATTCTTTGATTCTTGGCAACATCATCTTCTCCCTGTCTACAAACGTAAAAGGGAAATCATTACAGCAATTACAATTGCCACACTTTTAGGTCTTGCAGGAGCCAGGACCGGGATTGCAGCCCTCACCACGCAAAATAACAACCTTGCTTCCCTCAGGTCTGCTGTTGATGAAGATATCGCCCGGCTTGAAACAGCTATTAACCACCTAGAAAAATCTCTTACTTCCCTCTCCGAAGTAGTTCTCCAAAAACGCAGAGGGTTAGACCTCCTCTTTCTTAAAGAAGGAGGCCTCTGTGCTGCCCTGGGTGAAGAATGCTGTTTCTATGCCAATCGCTCAGGTCTAATTCAAGACAACTTAGCCCAAGTAAGAGCTGGGCTAGAAAAACGTAAAAGGGAAAGGGAAGCCCAGTGGGGAGTTCTCTCCTGGGGACTCCAAGGACTCCTCCCCTACATCCTCCCCATTATAGGCCCTCTAATCATTCTTTTTGTCGCACTAGCAGTCGGACCGTGGGCCATCAAAAGAATCGTCCAACTCGCAAAGGATCAAGCTAACACCCTTTTTACCTCGTTCGTACAGATTCACTATCAGCGACTCCCCACCAGAAAGCCTCGCAATACCCGTTCTTCCCAAACCACCCCCCACTAATTCTCTCAACCAACTTCCTTTGCCCTCATATAATTCCAGCTCCTCCACTCACCCACATTTCAAAACTTTTGCTTGCCCTTAACGCAAATCACCCAAACCACTTCTGCCCGCCTCAATATCAGTGGCCTCCAACCCTCCTCAAGCAGCTAATCAACATAAGGGATTGACACACCAGGCATAAAACGCTCACAGAGGTGATGGACTACACACCAGGCATAAAACGCTCACAGAGGTGATGGACTGGATAGCCAATGACGGGCAACTGAACTAGCCCATCAGTCAACCTAAGACAGGGACATGGCCATATGCTGCCATGTAACCCCATAACGGGTAAGACTGACCACAAGCTGGGTAAGACGTCCTGCAGGTCCTTACTGGGCATAGTTCTGACCTAAGACAGGCACAGGTTCCCCCTCGCCAAAGCTGCGTTGCCTGTGGCACCCCCCTTGGTCATAAAACAACATCGTCAGCCGCCCCCTTTTAAAAACAAAAGGGAGGAGATGTTGGAGGCAGCCAGAAAGAGGTGAAGCTAAAATGGCCGACCGACAACAAAGAACAAGCCTGATCCTATATCTAGCCTTCTTTGAGGAAGTAGCTCACCCTGTTCCTGCGCCCGCGAAACCTTCCCGCCTTCCACAGATAACAAACCCTCCCTAGCACCAACTGTGCCCAATCCTAGCCTAACACGTAATTCCTCCTTTTTTCATGCCCTACCCCCTACTCCACCCCTCACCCTACTTATAAAAGGCTGTGCACTTCCTCAATAAAGGACCTGCATGCTTACCTTGTCTCCGCTGTGGTTCTTCCCACCATATACCCACCTCGCCGTCAAGGTCCCCGGGAACGCCGACTACCTCCCGGCGCTCCCCTCTCATCCTGCCCGTCGTCAACAGTGTATGGTGCAAAATGTTGACCATAATGTAAACCATTGACCGTGGTTAATAGCAAGTCTCCAATATTTGTACATCAATTGTAACAAATCTACCATACACAAGTAAAATGTTATTAATAGGGGAAAGTGGGAGATGGGGAGGTGGTTGGGTATAAGTAATCCCCTATATTTTCTATGTGACTTTTATGTAACCTAAAGCTTCTTTGAAGATTAAAAAAAAAAAATTAGACACTGAGAGAACATGTGGAAGAAATTGCCACTGTACATAAAAGACAACAGATCTTATGGTGATGAAAGACACAATGAAAAAAATTTGTATTATTTTTTTGTATTTTATTTGCAATTTATTATTATGTTTTATTTGTTTATTATTTTGGCTTTGCTTTTGGAATGGTTTTGGAAGGGTAACCACTGTCTCAGGGGAGGGTCACTGTTGTGGGGTGTCGGTGATGGGGGATGTGTGTGGGGGTGCACCAGGGGCATATCTCTATAGAATACGAATGCGCTCAAGTGGACAAAAATATTTTTTATTCATAGCAGAGATGTCAATTTGGATTTCAGTACTATAATTGTTTAATATTCTAGGATTTCTCTTAATGATTTTATGGTACATTTTTAAAATTTGCATATTTTACAAATGATCCATTTTTTGTTTACTTGCTCTGAAGTATGAGAAAAGAAGGAAATGGGTTGTATTTGCTAGAAGACTAGCCAGGAATCCCAATACCATGTATGAATATTTTATTGATTACCAACTAATTTAGAATGCTAATTTATCATATATTAAAATATTTGTCTCTATATATCATGCTTAATATATAGATCAGTCTAGGTACCATTAGCACAATACATTATATACCATATCTCAACAATTGCCTTATTTTTTTTTAACGATTGGCTTTAATATCTAATAGTGATAGCTCTCTCAATATTGTTAAGTTTTGGAAAATCTCTGCTCAATTTTTCATTTTGATTTTCTGTATTAAGTTTAGAATTAGTTGATAAAATTTACATTCATGTTGGCATCTGTATGAAGATCACATTACATTTATGGACTTGTTTAGATAGAATTGACATGTATTATTGATGTCCTGCCTTCCCTATCCAACATTAGAGTATGCCAATCCAATCTGTCTATGTTTTACATATAGATAGATGATAGATAGATGATAGATAGATGATAGATAGATAGATAGATAGATAGATAGATAGATAGATAGATAGATGATAGAAATATGAAAAATTAAAAAGATTAGTTTTTAGTTTATTTTTTAATATTGAGAAATTATTCTAATTTCCCTATTATATTTATGACCTAAGGTCTATTCACACGATGGAATATTATGCAGCTGTAAGAAGAAATGAAGTCATAAAGCATATGGCAACATGGATGAACCTGGAGGACATTATGTTGAGTGAAGCAAGCCAGACACAAAAGGACAAATACTGTATGAATGCATTACTATGAACCAAATATATTGTGTAATATATTGTTTGATTAAAAAAAAAATTACATGTATCCATTACATTTAATTGAGAAATGTATATATTTATTCATCTGTGTTTACTTTTTAGTTTTTAATTGTTTATGTTTTCAATTATTAAATGTACAAAATAAAGTTAAAAAATATTTTATATATTAAATTTTAGATCAAATCCACTTACTGAATTATCTTGCTGTTTTTGAATTGGTTACTTAGATTTTCTTATGCTTTTATCTATAAAATTATAAGATGTGAAATATTAATAACTTTGCTGCTCCCATTTCTTTCTTAACAACTCCTTTCCCCCTCTCATCTATTAGCATCATCTACTTAAAATAAAACAATGTTAAGTAACAATAATAATAGTGAGTAATTTTGTTTTTTCTTGATGTTAGTGGAAAAATATCTTAAATTTCCAACATTTGGCTTATATCAAATATATTTTTACACCAAATAATTTTAAAAAGCTATTAGTGGGAAAGTATAGTTGTGCAGTGGATGTTAATGACAGTGATGTAGTGCTGCCATTGGATTGGGTGGTCCTGGACTGTGAGGGGTTAAAGTTTGGGGGGGGAGTGTTGCACTGTCCATGGAACTGGAGGGAGGGTCAGGGGAGACAGCAGATGTACTCTGGTGATTTACAGGTATGTGGTTAAAAGTACAAGGTTAGGAATATTTTTTTTTGGCAAATACAGTAGGGGAGGGTTACTGGTTCAGGGTGTTGAATGTGAGGGACAAACAGGACAGGATGCCCCTGGGGCAGGCTTCCAGGGAGTGTGTGAGTGTTCATCTTGTCATAATGCATTGTATCAGTAGGTGGAGATCCACATAATGAATGGGAAGGTGTTGGATTCTCATCCTGGGGAGTACTCTTATGTTCTCAGATAGAGGGACGAAAGTCTCTCCAGAACATACGAAGTGCCTAATAAGGGATGACAAGCCAGTATGTCAAGCCCTTAATGTTGTTGCCAGTAATTATGAATCTTGTTTTTCAAGGAGTGAAGCCTGGTGTTTGCCGTGGGTCTGAGAAGAGCGGGGAGGGAGGAATAGAATAGATGGAACATGAGGCGTTTTGAGTGTGTTGGAATTGTTCTACAAGATTTTGCAGTGATGGATACAAGTCATGTTAAATTTTGTCAAAATTTATAAAAGTGTATGGTCCAAAATGTAAACTATAATGTAAATCATTGACCATGGTTAATAGCAATGCTTCAATATTTAGACATCAATTGTCACAAATATACTACCCACAAATAAAATGTTATTAATAGGGAAAAAGGGGAGAATGTTGGGTAATAGGAATCCCCTATATTCTGTACATGACTTTTCTGTAACCTAAAGATTCTTTGAGGATAAATGAAAAAAATAAGACACTGGGGGAATAAATGGAAGGAAATGTCACTGTACATAAATGACAACAGATTTTACAGTGATGAAAGAAATAATGCCAAAATTTATATTTTAAATTTTAAAAAAAATTTTATTATTTTAAATTCTTTTAAATTTTTAAAATTTTATTTTTAAACTATCATTGTTATTTCATTTTCTTATAAATTTTATTTGGTTATTTTTTTTTTTACTTCGTTTTTTAGGAAATTTTGGATCACAAAATGGTTACAACTCTGGCAAGGGGGGGGTGATTAGTGTGTGATGTCAGTGATGGGGAATGCATGGGAGGAGGGTTCACCTGGGGCATACCTATAAGGCATATGAAAGAATTCAAGTGTTCATGGGGCATTGTCATGGTGGGTGGAGATCCACACAATAACCAAAAGAATATCAAATTCCCATGCTGGGGAGCTCTGCCACATTCTCTAATGGAACAGCTAGAATCCCCTGAGTACAGAGGTGGTGACTAGTGAAGGAGGATGGACCACTGATGGGCCCTTGATATTAATGACTGTACTTATGGACCTTTTCTTTTGAAATTGAAACTGAGCCTATTATTATAGGTTGCCTAATAATTACCTCCTGAAAGCCTTCTTATTGCTCAAATGTGGCCACTCTCTAAGCCAAGCTCAGCATATAAATGTATTAGTTTCCCCCCACCATGGGACATGACTCCCTGGGATAAGCCTCCCTGACACCAGTGGCTTACTACCAAGCACCAATCAGCAATGAAACTGGAAAAAGACCTTGACTAAAAGGAGAAAAGGGTAAAGACAAATGAATTTATATGACTAAGAGACTTCAAAGTGAGTCACAAGGTCGTTCCAGAGGTTACGTTTATGCATGTCTCAGCAGGATCACATTGACTGTCACAGTAAATATTGCCTCAAGTAGCAGGGCTCCTGAGGACCCTGGAGACATCCAGACACTATAGGTAGAGCTGATAGCTCAGGAGTTTGGTGCCCTGCCAGTGGGCCCTACTTTGTAATTCATGTTCCCCCTTGTGACAGAGTTAGATTCAGTTGTGGTTTCCCTACACACATTATATTTGAACCCCTTATATTTGAACCTATAGTTTGTACAAGAGTTGATAGGTTAATGTCCAAGAAACTTAAATCTTTGGGCTTTCCATATGCCAGTTGGCCCTGAATCTCAACAGAGTTGCAATACTGACTCTCCAGTTCATTGGTCTCACACAGGACAACTAACAAAGAAATGATGATGGACAATGCCCATCCCAAGGAACAGAGAGAGTCTACAACTGCAAGCATGAGAGTCTCATCTATCTGCCCCATGGGATCTGGGACCCCTCTCCATTAGAGATGGAATGGGTATTACCATCCCAGAATCCTCAGGATTTGGGAATAAACAATGGACGAGAGTAGACTTACTGTTATTCTACTATAGACTTATTGTTGTTCTAGCAATAGGAGAACATCTATCATTGATGTGGAGACAGTGGCCCCTGAATGTTTGAGGGGAGGGAGAGGGGAAAAACAGGTGTAATATGGGAGCATTTTGGAGACATTGGAATTGTCTTGAATGACACTGCAATGACAGATACAGACCATTATATATCTCTTCATAGCTTATAAAGTTCTGTGGGAGAGAGTTTAAACTATAATGTAAACTATAATCCACACTTAGTGGCAATGCTCCAAACTGTTTGTTCATCAATTGTAACAAATGTACCACACTAAAGAAGGATGTTGTTAATGTGGATAAATGTGGGTGGTGTGGGGAGAGGGGCATATGGGAATTCCCAATATTTTTTATGTATCATTTATGTAATCTAAGTATCTTTAAAAAATTATAATAAAAAAAGCCATTAGTGTAAATTCTGGAACTAGAATCCTTCTCAGCTCAGCCACATACCTGTTTTTTCTTGGATATGATAATTTCTAATGTTGACATAGGAATTGATATCTTAATAAAGTAGTATAAATGAAGTAATTTAAAATTTGACTTAAATTTTGTCTTATAAACAGTCTCAGGTAATTTTCCAAATAAGTACTTTAAAAACTTCAAACCATAGCTAATTTCCTTATTATACAGACCCTTCCACGGCATAAGGAACTTCAATATAATATTTAAAATGCATTTTGAGATGCTTGGCAAAATAAATTTTAAACAATACTATTGCCATTCATTAACAATAACCAATTTGTATCTGTAAAAGAAAAATAAAACTAAAATAACTACAACATCAAAATAAAATTATATTTAACTGCACTAATAAAAAATGAAAATAAAATATTATACCTTAAATATAAGGATAATTCAACATTTAAAAATATGTCAAAATAATTACATTAAAATTTGATAGAGAAAATGAATAGAATTATTTAATATTACAGGAACAATTCAGGAACTATTCCTCATAAAATTGTGAGGTATTCAAAACAAAATGCGAATTCCTTAATTTGATAAACTGTCTTAATTACATAAATAGAGCAAACAATATACCAACATGCAAATAATTAAACTTTATCATGAAGAGCAAGAACAAAACTTCCAAAAACTATTTTCCATATTTTCCAGTAGTACTAAAGCAATAAGCCAATAACTATTACAGTATTGTTACATAAATAAATATCTATTATGATATATTTGTGGGGACCCAGACCCCTCTAAGTCCTCAGCACATAGCCTCCTGCATGACCTAGATGTAAGTTAAAGGTTAACAATCCTTCCTAGAGGAGTGAGGATGCGTAGATGGTATCATAAGCTATAATCTTCCCAAAGCAGTAAATGTCCTTGGTAAACGTCCTTCCTACGAGTGTAGTGAAAACATCACCACACCCCATGTATGTGCTTCATGTGACCCTAGCAGGAACCCCGTTCACATACCCTATGGAATGTCCTTGTTTTGAAATCCTTTATAGATCCTCCCTCATTTTCTCATCTCTTTGTGGAGCATTACCTTCATTCTCTGAACTGCTGCCTTCAGAGCTTCTCTCAAGTCCATAATGCCAATAAAGCTTATGCCTGACTAAATGCCAGGTGTGTTGTTTGGTCTCATGGCCAGAACAACTCGTGCCTTCAGGAGTTGGTTTGTAACAATATTAATTATAATTATTATAGCAAGTGCCTTCAGGAGTTGGGTTGTAACAATATTAATTATAATTATTCTAGCAAATGCATAGCAACTACTTCTTTGGTGTTGGAAACTTTTTTGCACACATCATTCCCTTTAACAGCTAAATTGCAGTGTGTGTTAGGTAATTTCATTCCTATATTAGAAATAAGGAATTCAGACCCAGAGAGGTTAAATGACTTCTTTAAGGACACACAACCGGTTAGTGTTAGAGATAAAGATATAAGAAATATCCGTAGTAAAAAGAAAGAGTTTATATTGCCTACATAAACAATCTAAGAGAGGCTACTGGCAAATAATGAGAAAGGACAAAATAAGAGTTCTTGAACTTGGCAAAATAAATGTTAAACAGTATTATTTCCATTCACTAGCAATAACCAATTTGTATCTGTAAAAGAAAATTAATTCTGTTCTCATACCAATGAAAAACAAAATACCTTGGAATACTAACACAAAATATTTAAGAATTATATGATAAAATGATTGTTGAAAACAACAGTATATTAGACTAAATGGTGTTTTTCCACAGAAAATGTAATTCAAACCAGTAGTTCTACAGATTTATTATGAATGAAACTTGACAAGTTATTTCTGATGTCCATTTGTAACAAAATGACACAAGATTTATCAAGATATTTTGAAGAAAAACAAGATGAATTGTGCCAGATAGCCAAAATTATTGTGAAGTTATAGTAATTAAAGTAGCGTGGTAAAAATTTAGAAACATATCTGACTATATATCTTTATAAAATTGGCATCGCAAAAGAATGGGGAGGAAGATGAAATACTCTATATAATAGTATTTGCAGTCAGATTTCTTAGTCCATATATAGACTATGAATATTTGTTAATTAAGAAATCATTTTTCTTACCTCTCAGTTCTTTTATTCTATTATTTATCATAGTGTTTATCTATTTGTTTTGCTTATTTTATGAAACATAAGCAATCTAGTTGAACAAAATGTGTCTTTTTCTGTTGCTGAAGGAAAATAGTATTTTAACAAGATAAATATCTATATAAACCAGGAAAACTACTAGCTACTTTGCCAGAGTTTATTAGTTAGCATGATACTTTAATGAAATTTCCTAAAACAACTTAGAGAACATTCAATACAGTGCTCCATTTTATATCACAATATTGTTACATGCATGTCTGCTTTATTGGTGAGATATTAAATTTATAGTAAAATAAAATGGAAAGTTTCTACTTTTAATATTATTATCAGGTATTACTTTCATTTTCTATATTAAGCACCTTAAGTAAATTTATTATCAAATTAACTGAATACCATGCTGAATTAAGCACTTGATATTTTGCATCATTCTAAAATATAGCAGCAGCTTCTCTTGTGGTGAATTTAGAATTCTGCATTTGAATGATAAAGGCAGGACAAGAAAAGGCAAAAAAAAAAGGAAAGAAAGAAAGAAAAAGAGAGAGAAAGAAAGAAAAGAAAGAAAGAGAGAAAGGAAGGAAGGAAGGAAGGAAGGAAGGAAGGAAGGAAGGAAGGAAGGAAGGAAGGGAGGGAGGGAGGGAGGGAGGGAGGGAGGGAGGGAGGGAGGGAGGAAGGAAGGAAGGAAGGAAGATCAATGTTTTTCTTTTTTCAATCACTCTGAAATTTTATTTTTGATTAAGGACTCCACCCATTTATTTTATTAATTATTTTAGCTCATGTGTAAAATAAACACGATAAACATTGTTTACTAAAAATCACACAAAATCCAAAAAGCTGTATAAAGGAAGTTTTTCTTCTTATAGCGATTATTCATTAGGTTGGCACCTGTTGAAATAATTTCGGAACAAAATCTGATTTTATCCATTATTTATGAGAATAAATATACAAACAAATGTTACATACTTGCAAAAAGGTAATTGCCTTATATTAACATTTACAAATTGATAATGTGGTTGGTTTATCATGTTTTTTACCCTGAGTTGCATTAAAATTTATAAAATTCAAATTGTTGTATTATGAGATCACAACTCTTAAAACGATTATCAAAAGGAGATAACCTCAAAAAGAGTTACCATTATATTAACTTTTCAGTAGAAATATTATTTTCCAAAACTTCTTTAAATCTTAAACAAATGGATCATGAAAAAATATATTGAAATCTGTACACTAGCTATGGAATTTTTATTCTCATGCTGAACTGACAGTTCTTTATGAATATAATTTTCAAGGCAAGCTATAATTCTTAGAACACTGTCCAAATACTGTAGAGAAAAGCTCAAGTAAGAATGCCATTACTTTTTATGAGTATTGATAGCAAATTAGAGAGTTCTTAGTATTGAATAAAGATCAAGTTGGGGTTTCTTCCTAGACAAGAGAAAAATTGTGGATGTCATCAGATCAATGCACTAATATTTTACTCAGTAAAACTCAAACAAGGCTGGATGTGATAGTCACATATCCCTCAAGAGGATGTTGACCTTCCCAAAGCTAAATTTCAAAAATCTAGAAATGACTGAAAGAGAATTCAAAGAAAATGTATTGAATGGCTGCACAGTAATAGTAGATTGATAATTCTGTTCCATATCTTTGTTTATAAATACAAATGATTATTTTATATAATTATATTGATTGTTGTATAGGTAAAAGCCATCAAACCTGACTGGAATAAATCCAATCAGCTGGCATGTTGAGACTGCTTAATTAACTGGAGTATGCCCATGACCCACTATTTTCAGAGCTTTGTTTGGAAGACCCCAGTATCTTCCATTGCAATAGTTAGTCTTCTTTGCACACTTGGAATCTTACCAAAGGTTTTCCACTCAAGTCTTATGACATTATGTATGAATCAACCTGAGTAGAGTATTTTCCCAAGTTCACATGTAACAAGTATTGGGAATTCCCAAATACCCACACACACAGTGTCCTCTATTATTAATATCTTACATTTGTTACAATTGATGAACCATTATTGAAGCATTGTTACTAACCAAAGTCTATACTCTGCATTATGATTTACACTTTGTGCTATACAGTTTTGTTGGCTTTGTCAAATATATTATAACATGTGTCCGTCATTGCAGTATAATACAGAAAAATTTCACTGCCCTAAATGTGCCTTGTGTTCCACCTACTCATCCCTCTCCCTCCCTTCAGAGCCCCTGGCAACCACTATTTTTATACCAATGTTACAAGATCTTACATTAACACTAGCCAAAAACTAAAATAACAATAAATCTACTTTGATTTGCAGTTAAACTCCCCCTTCATGTTTGCTCATTGCTTGAGGGATTTGGTAAGATGACCATTCTGACTGCTGCAGGCTGAGAGGGTAATTAGGTATTATGGGGCAGATGGAAGGAATTGTTTTGCATGCAGTTGTAGATACTCCTTGAGTCAGGAGGAAATTCTGGATGTTATATTCATTCAGGTGTCAGGAGGATTTCATCAACTGCTACAGTAGACAAAGCCTCAAACAAGAGTGCTCCAGAGGGCTCTAGGGATGTCCAGATACCCGAGGCAAGACACACAGCCTCATGAAATCAACAGCCCGTCAACAGGTCCTATTTGGGAATATATGAAAATCTATTTACCCAATGTAACACAGTTATACTCATTTATAATTTCCCTACTCATGATTCTTCTACTTGCTTTAGGTTGCCACAGGACTACCAATGCAATGTACCAGAAATGGGCTGACTTATATTCTACAGGTTTTATTTAGGGTGAACTTAGAGTTCTAAGGCCATGAAATGTCCAAATCAAGGCATCATCAGAGATGCTTTCTCACCAAAGTAAGCTGCTAGTGATCCTGGGGCCCTGCCACATGGGGAAAATGGCAGCTGATCTCTGCCAAGACCCTTCCCTTCCTCTCCAGACTTTACCATCTCCCAGAGCAAAGCTGTGAGCAGCCAGGCATAAGGTTTGTCTCTTCAGCCTTGAGCTTCTTTGTTGGCCCAACCTCTTGGGGGCTTCATACTCAAGCTTTATCTATTAATGGTCTTTGAGTCATCTATCACATGGCAGGATGAAAAATGGTGGCTCCGTTTTTCTGTGTGTCTCTCTCTGTTTCTCTGTTTATATAAAGCTCCAGTAAAAGAGTGGAGATCCAACTTGAGTCACCCCTCACTGAAATAGTCCAATCAAAAGGGCCCCACACTCAGAGGAATGGATTAGTTCAAAAACATAATCTTTTTTGTTTTTGTTTTTTGATTCATTAAATTCAAACTGTCACATACTCCTTTTGTTTAAACCTATAATTTTCGATATACTCATTAAATATATCTCTCAGAGACTTAAATCTTCAGATTGTTTATATGCCACTTGAGCCCTGAATCTCAGCAGAGTTGCACCTAACTCATACTCTACAGTTCTTTGGGCCTGCCACCAACAAAATGATGATAGACAAGTTTAATTGACCCTTGATTTTAGTCCCTTAAAAAAAAAACTAATAAAGTTTTGATGAGTTGTCTGACAGATGTAGAGGAGGCAAATGAAAGTATACAGGCTTCTGATAAGAGAGTGAGTTGCAGAAAATATGGGGCCTATAATTTCTCTTGTGAATTCAGGCTGCAGAGCCAGAGGTGATGAATAAATCAAATTCATGTTGCAGAAGTAAAAGAAACAAGTCCTTTATAAAGGACTCCAGCAGAGGAATTAAGACCCACCCTTGGTCAAACAATCTAATCAAAGTCCCTTACCTAAAGTAACTTAATAAAAAAATCCCACCAACAATAGGTTTACATGCACAGTAACTGGTCAGCCCTAAGCACATGGTTTTCTGGGGTCCACAAAATCTTCAAACTGCTACACCTAACTTCCCTTTGAATCTCTTATCTGATTAGGCACATTCATTCATTTATGCATTCAGGCTTTTATTGATCTAACTAATAATTAGTGAGTACAGATTGTATATAGGCACTTAATATAAATAATTGACAAAAATCAGGCAAACTACATTTTCATAAAACTTGGACCTTTTTGAATTACGAAAAAAAATGCATCTAAAATAACATATATTTTGTTATAAATCTTAGATGAAAAGAAAGAACATAAGTGAAAGAGAATGATAAAGCAATGGACGAATTGGTATTTTATACAGGACTAGAACCTCAATGCAATGAGGGAGAGCAGAATGTGAAGACTGAAGGAGGGTAGATGGAGCAGAGAGAACAACAGTTCTGAAAAAGAATGTGCTTGTCAAGTTAACCAATACTAACTGCACGGAAAATCACCTGGAGTGAATAATGGAATTCAGTTCAAGCTGCTTAGAACATAAAAATAATCTGAATTCTAATTTAAACCATAAATATCTTTAAGATTTCTGTTATACTATATATACTATATGGCATGTTTACTATACTAAGAAGCTTCCTTGTTTGATAGCAAAACATTCTAAACAAAACCAGCAATTGTAGAAAAAAAAATTCATAATTAATCATTTTAATGGCTTCATTGAAGTTAATCTATTTAAAGAGAATTAAGACCAAAACATTTGTGTACACGTGAAAATTGGATGGACTAGTGGCATTGCATTGGTATCCCTGTACTTTCCTTTTAAATTACTTCATTTTTCAGTTGTTCCATGAATTTGTCATGAACTTAATTGTCGCTTTGACTGTGATGTTCAGTTTTACAAAAATGAAAGGTAAGTAAAAATTTTGCAGTAATTCATATTGTAGTATCTTGTACAATGTCATGTAAATGTTTGAAAATTCAGCTTTTTAAGAACCAAGTATTTTCATATTGTTTAAATGAACTTTATTGAGATATAATTTACATGGAATAAAATGCACTAAGTTTAAGTGTACATTTTGATGCGTTTTGACAAATGAGCATAATCCCTAATAAAATTTCCATCACCAAATATGTTCCTATAAGCATGCACCTTTGCAGTCAATCATACCATATTCTGGGCTCTAGGCAACATTTGACATGCTTTCCATCACTGTAACTTAGTTTTGTCTGTTATAGAACTTACTATAAATGGAATCATACAGGAAGTACTTTTTATGGCTGTTTTTTTTCACTTAATATAACTTTTGACATATATCAATGCTTTTCCATACATCATCAGTCTGTTCTTTTTATTCCTATTTTGTACATATAATGTATAGATATGCCCCAATTTGTTTCTCCCCTCACGAGTTGGGCATCTGGATTATTTCATGATGTGAGCTATTAATTATACAGCTTCTAGGAACATACGAACGATACTTATGTTCAAATTCCTCTTAAACACCTCCAAGTATTATAGCTGCATTATATGTAAATGTATGTTTCACATTATAAGAAACTGCCAAACTGCTTCCTACTGGAATTTTATTAATGCTCCAATTTGTCCAAATCTTCACAAACAATCAATTTTAGCCTTTTAAGTACTCAATATTATGAAAGATAGATAGAAACATGTCATTGTAAGTTTTAAGTGTGTAATTTAATAAATGTTAACATATGTATACACATATAACAACATTGCTAAAATCAAGACATTAAACCTATCCATCACCCCCCCAAAGTTTCCTTCTGCTCCTTTCCCATCCTTTTCTCCTATAGCTCCCTGCCAATCTTCTCCATCTCTAAGCAAAAACAAAAAACAAAATCCTCATTTTCTGTCACTATAGTTGGCATTTCTTTGAATTTTAGAGTCATACAGTAGATATTCATTTCTGTGGCTTATTTCACTCAACATACAGTCATACCTTGGTACTCGACTGCTTTGAAACTTGTCAAATTTGGTACTTGACGCATTCTGACATCAAAATTTTGTCCTGGTCATCATCATTTGTTTGGTACTCATTGTGCAAGCTAGAAGTTCTTGGTGTTGGACACCTCGTGACTGGCTACCCTTGCCAAGCGTAACGAAGCGTCACGCATTAGTCACGCGGTAGCTGTTGCCCTGTGCACATCCCATTGCAGTCTTCACTTAGCTTCTGTGGCCATTTTGTGTATTTTTGCTTTTTTTTTTTTCTCATGATGGGTCCTAAGAAAATTAACAGTGATAGCGCTCAGGAGAAAAGAAAATTTCTTTGCACCACCATTGAGCAAAAAGAAAGAATAAGTAAATATGAAAGTGGTATTCGCAGTATTGATCTTGCTAGGGAATATGGTATGCCTAGAACAAGGATTTCCACCAACATTAAGAATAAAGAAGCAATAAAAAAGGTTGATGTTGTGAAAGGAGTTAAACCGTATCAAAGCAACATTCCCACACACTCAAAGAAGTTGAAAAGCTGTTATTGATTTGGGTAAAAGAGAAGCAGTTAGCAGAGGACAGTGTATCGGAAGCCATGATACGTGAAAAAGCAAAGGTTGCATGCCAGTCTTTTGAAAAACAAACCAGAACAGAGTGATAAGAGTGTTGGAGTTTTTAAGGCCAGCCACGGCTGGTTTGATAATTTTAAAAAGAGGACCATAGTGTCGTGAGGCTTGGAGAGGCAGCGAGTACTAATAAAAAGGCTGCTGATGAATTCTTCAGTGAATTTCCAGACTATATAGAGGCTGAGGGTTTTACTCCCCGCCAAGTTTTTAACTGTGATGAGACCAGAGGTTCTTTGGGGGAAAATGCTGATTAGAACCTACATCACAATTTGTGGCCAGAAGCTGTGACTCAGAGAGACTTTGAAGGGTTTGAGGCTGACCTGCCGTCTGCAGGTGCAGAGGGTGCAGTTGTGCAGGATGTTGTGTCTTTAGCCCAATCTGTGGGTCTGGAGGTCGGTGATGCTGATGAGGAGTTAGTGGAGGAGCATCGTGAAGAGCTCAGCACTGAGGAGCTGCAGGAACATCAGAAGGAGCAGCAGCAAGAGGTGGCTGAAGAGATTTTTCCAGGTGAGGAGGAGATAGGGGAGGATGTACCCAGTTCCTTGATCAAAGAAATGTGTGCCAAATGGGCAGAAGTTCAAAGCTTTGTGGAGAAGTACCATCTGGACAAAGCTCTGAGAAGCAGAAATTTGAATTTATTGAATGACCAAATAATTTCACACTTTCGAGGAATTCTGAAGAGAAGACAGAAGCAGTCCTCACTGGATAAAGTTTTTAGTAAAGCTGACAAAGAGTGTGTCAGAGCCTATAGGGCAAGTTGACAAAAGGCAGAAAAGAGAAAGAACACGTGAAGTGTGAGTGCCTGATGTTCTATTGGAGGAGGACTCTCCTTCTTCGCAACACTCCATGTAGCCTCTCCTCCTCACCACTCTCCTCCCACCATCCCATTAGGCCATGGACTCTTCTCAGTACAGGTAAAGTGAAGTTTTTATTTCATTTTACCAAAGTATTTATTAATTTTTAGGTTTATTTCTCATGTAATGGTACATAACCTTATCTTTTAACATATTGCCTTAAAAATGCTTACATTTTAAGAATGATGTTACAGAAACATAATAATTTTGGTACAAAAATTGTCAAACTTTATCTGTAGAATCATCTAAATGCAATAATCCATGCCTGCCAAAAGGGTTGTATTAATTTTTAACATTATTTTCCTGTTTACAAATCTACATGATTTTGTGAATTATAAAATTCTTAATTCTTCAATTTAAAAAAAAATGTCATTCTATGGCTAAAGAATTTGGAATTACCATTTTATATAAAGTGGGGCACTTTATTTAACTTGACGAAATTGAGGCTATGGCATTGCAAAATAATACCATTGAAAGGCATAAGCACTTAATGAAATAGATTTAAGCATTAAACATCTTCTAAATAACAGAAATGATCCAATATTTTGAAAATAAAAAATTTTAGCTGAACTGTTTTACAAAAAGCAAATTGTCATTATTATTTGATGAAACCATAGGCAAAAAAGCAAACTACAGTAGTATTATAATGAAGTTCCATTTAAAATGTGAGCATACATAAATATTAAGACCTATTCTTCACATTCCACCATTTTATCTTTCATTCTTTGTCTGGTCATTTTCTTCTAAGTCTATTGAACAATTGGTTTTTATCCTTAAAATTATCACTAGAAAACAGCAGTTCACATCATTATTTTAAAATATCCATGGACAATAAAATATATTAAATTTGAAATGCAATAAAACAAGGAAATAAATTGTGTTTTGGGTTGCATGTCTTTCCATTGGAAATATTTTAATATGTCATTATCAATGTCGTACAACACCTTCACAGCAGTGGTTAAAATCAACTAATTTTTTTTATCAGATGCACAAAGTCAATCATTTTAGAAAACATTTTTTCCTCACTATTCCATTACTAGATGCAAACCCACCTTGAATATTTTCAAAATAAATTATTTCATTAATTAATTTAATGGCAAACTGAAGCAAAACTAGACCAAATAGTACAGTAATTCATCTTATGGAAGTTGATGTCATATAGGCCACCCTTTGAGCTCCAATGCTACAAAACCACCTTGAATTGGTTACTTAATGTGATGGTTAGGCTAATGTGTCAACTCAGCAGGTAATTGTGCCCAGTTGTTTGGTCAAGCAAGCACTGGGCTAATCATAACACAAGGACATTTATGAATTTTAATCATCAGTGAGTTCACTGCATACATGGCTAATTACATCTATGATCAACCAGGGAGACTGCCATCAGCAATGTATGACTTTTTATCCAATCAGTTGAATACCTTAAAAGAGGAAGTGATTTCAGCATTCAGAGAGAATTTCCCAGCTTGTTTTTGGACAGTCAACATCTCCCAGGAACACATAAAGACCTTCATCTGACTTTCATCGGGAAGTTTGACAAATCTGGACTTGTGCATCCCCATGGCCACTTGAGAGAATTTTATAAAATCTCATCCTCTTTACAGATAATTCCTGTTGATTCTGTTTCCCTAGAGAATCTTGACTAATACACTTAACTTTTCAATTAAGTCATTTGCAAAATGGTGATAAAAGTGTACTTACTTTTTAGAGTAATTGTGATAATTAAGAAAATAAGGCAAGAAAAACTCTTCTCACAGTACCTGACATGTCAAAAGTATTCAATAAATATTAGAAGATATTATTACGTAACTAATAATGGAAATTAATTAATGAGATACATAATGGTGAGGAAGAAGGGTAGGATAATTCTGTTTATCATAGAATTATCTGCGATCTTAAATCCAACTGCCCCTTCCAATACAGTCAAGACGCTGTTATGTTCCTTCAGCGGAAAAGCCTAATTCTTCCATCTAAATGATATTGAAAATTACCAAAGGGAACATGCTTTATCCTTCAGAAATGTTGGAGAAGAAAATAGTTTAACAATCTCTGCTAGTAAACCCCTCAACTGCAGAAGCATTTATAAAGCATTTTCAAATGCTTTTTTGTTTAAAAAGTTGTGGGTTTACAAATCTATCCTGCATAAAATACAGGGTTCCCTTACAACACCCACCACCAACACCTTGCATTGGTATGGAAAATTTTTTTTTTAATGATGACATAATATTTTTATAACTGTACTAGTTTTTTTAACAGTAGTTATAACTTTGCTACATTTGATGAAAGATTATTAAAACGGTACTATTATCTATCATCCATAATTGATATTTGATGTACTTTCCCATATATGACCCTATTATTAACTATTGGAATAGTTATATTATAATACTATTGGAATAGTATTGTACATTTGTTATGATTCAGGAAAGAATATTATGATACTTGTACTATTAACTATTGTCCATGATCTACAATAGGGTTGATTGTATTATACAGTCTTATGTTTTATTTCTAAATTTTTATTCTAGTAATATGTACATCATAAAGTTTCCCCTTCCAAACACATTCTCCTCCATAGTTCAGTGTGGTAGATTATGCTGACAATAATGTGCCACAATCACCACCATTCATTTCCAAACCTTTACCACCAACCCAAACAGAAACTCAGTATGAGCCAAGCCTCAACTATCCATTCTCTAATCCAAATCTATTTCCTGATAATTTATATTCTAACTTCTAACTCCTTGAGTTTGCTTAGTATAATTAGCTCATATCATTGAGATCATATATTTGTCCTTTTGTATCTGGCTAATTTCACTGAACATAATTTTCTTAAGATTCATCCATTTCATTCTTTTTTACAACTAGATAATATTCCATTGTTTGTATATACATATGACAACATGGAGTATATTATGTTGAGTGAAATAAGTCAAACACAAAAGGATAAGTAATGTATGGTCTCACTAATATGAACTAAGTACATTGAGTAAACTCACAGAAGTAAACTCAAGAATGTAGGTTACTAGGAAATAGAAGGTCGGTTGAGAGTGGGAGATGATGCTTAACATAAAAGTGTGGAAGTGAATAGAGTTGAGAGTAACACATGATAGTGAGTATAACACTTCTGCTTTATAAATGTGATTGTGGCTGAAAGGGGTAGTCTGTGGAAGTAAATGTCAATTGAAAGTAAACTAGAGAATAATCTAGGAAATGTATAAAACTGATTTTGATGGTGGATGAAGATTGTGGTAAATAGTACAAATATAAGAATGCTCTTTTTACAATGTGCTAAGAATATGATGATACACAGTAAAATTACAACTAATGTAACACATGGAAAATAGTTAAAGGTAATATTGTAATATTTTGCAGCAATGGCAAAAAGATATTATTTTCAATACTAAAGGACAACAATAGAATGTATTAGGGGATATGGAATTTTTCCTTTTAGAGCAAAGAAAATGTTCTAAAATTGACTGAGGTGATGACAGCAGAACTCTGTGATGAAAATGAGAGCCACTGAGTGTACACACTGAATGGATTGTAAAAAAAACATGGGACAATATAACACAGGAATCCAGTGGTGAATGTTGGACTGTGATTAGCAGGACAAATATGAGAATGTTTTCTTTTGAAAGATAACAATTTAATACTAATATAGGGACTTAATAAATGGGTGGTTTGGGGGAGAATACACCAAAAATAAGATATGGGCTATAGTTAGTAGTAATATTTTAACAATGCTCTTTCATAGTAAAACAAGTGTTTCACAACAATGCAAGGAATGGGTGGTAGGGAGATTTATGGGAGGCTTGTATAATGATATGCATGTTTTTTTTTTGTAAATTCACAAATTTTATTATATATTTATTGTTCATTACGTTCATGTATGAATGATATACTTCAATAAAATTTTATTAAAAAGATTCCATTTTATGTATATTTTGTTTATTCATTCATCAGTTGATGGACACTTGGGTTATTTCCATCTTTTGGCAATTATGAATAACACCACTATGAACATATGGTGTGCAGATGTCTGTTCGTGTCACAGTTTTTAGTTCTTCTGGATATATTCCTAGTAGAGGAATTGCTGGATCATGTGGCAGTTCTATATTTCGCTTCCTGAGGAAACGCCAAACTGTCTCCCAGCCTGGCTCCACCATTTACATTCCCACCAGCAGCGAATGATTGTTCCTATTTCTACATATCCTCTCCAACACTTTAAGTTTTCTGTTTTTTAATATTGGCCATTCTAGTTTGTGTGAAGTGATATCTTATTGTTCTTATTTGCATTTCTCTAATAACTAGTGACGTTGAGCACCTTTTCACGTACTTTTAAGTCAGTCGCATTTCCTCTTTGGAGAAATGTCTATTCAAGCCTTTTTCCCAACCTAATTTTTTAATTGGGTTGTTTGTCTTTTTAGTGTTGAATTGTAACTTTGCTTTAAATATTTTGAATATTAAACCAGTTATTGGATATGTGGTTTCCAAATATTTTCTCCCATTGAGTAGGTTGTTTTTTTTTTACTTTTAATATGGATCTCTGCTCACAGAGAGTTTACTGTTCTAGTACACTTTTGGTATTATGTTCCGAATTGTGTTGTTATAGGTTAATATTTTTAAAATCAAATTTAAAGTAGTCTAGAATGGATCATGAATGTGGTAAAAAATTCTATGGTATTGTGTTAAAAGAAAAATTTTTGACAGTCAAAATTGAAAGGTTGTTTCTGAATTAACCACTTTATCTCATCTCAAGTAGGGAAATATAATACATAAGAGAATTTTGAAAAGTATTACAATTGAAATTAAAACCTTACTGCATAGTTTGGTAAACGTGTGAAAAAAGGAAAAGCGACATTCACTTTGTTGGATAAAAATTTTATATAATATGGTAATTCAATAGCCTATATTTAAACTCACTTTTGCAAAGTTTTCATTTTATCAGTGTTTCATGTTACTAATTTTCTGAAAACTTATCTTGACATTCCAAGGTTTGTGCATAAACAAAGGAGAAAAACTTGTATTTACCGAATTAATGTTTTGAAAAGAAATAATACTCTCCAATATAGGTTTTACTCTTTAGACACTAAAATGAAAGTTTTAGTTTTTGAATATATTGTGCTGTCAGGAGGCTTGCCAAATAAATCAAACAATGATTCTTCACACCATCTAATTACTGAATTGACTAAAAATATTCAAAACCAAAAAATTATATAGATAACTAATTATCTTCTGAATAATCTGTCCTAAACTGTACTAATCTTAGTAGACAGAGAGTCACTAGCCAAGATTTTTGATGAGATTGGAGACATTCCCATGAGCTTTATGACAGCATACAAGCAAGAAATATCAGACATTTATGTAGTAGATGTTTGCTTTTCACACAACAAATTTGTAGCCATCTTGATCAGCTGGGTCAATTGCAAAAACATTCCTATAGCACATATTACTGATTATTTTAAAACGTGTCTACTCAGCCCAGAAGCAAATTCTTTTTTGATGTGTTCATTTTATAGCTTCTTTAAACTATTGGAATCCATCATAATTTTGATCTCACTGTAAAATAAGAAACATCATCACTTTGGTACTTGGTGAACCAAAAAAAGATAGCTTAAAACTGATGATAGACTGAATGAAACTTCAATAAAAGCTTTTGAAATTTAAATTTTAAAAATAGGATAGCAAACTACTTTGAAGAATGTTTCTTAATCAGAAGAGAATTTTCTTTCTCCAGACTCTGTAGAGGTGAAAAGAATTAGACTAGAGAAAGGTAGCATCTCTTGGTTCAGAAACCAGGGAATATAACAGGAAAGCATAACAATATGTGGATAATGAGTAGGTCCTGTAGCAAGGCTTTCTGTCTGAAAAATATTTGGATTTTCAAATTAAAAAGCATGTTTTTTTTAAACACCGCTAATTTCTAAAAAGTGTGAAGACTCTTAAAATGTTAAACATTTGATAAATTTGGATTTGCAAACAAAAGAAAATGTGATCTGGGAAAGAGGTGATGAATTATCTTATCTGCATTTAGATAAGAAAATAACTTAGAGTTCAACAAGGGAGGGCTTGAGATTAGAGCATGAGGGAGCGAATGGAATGGAACTAGTGAAAAGAGAGATGGCTAATTTGTCATAAAGTCAAGGAATAGTGGGAAAGACTCAGAAAGGGAGAGTGGTGAAAACACTATTGTTAAAAGCAGCACTCTCACAAGTTTTTTCAGGAGACTATATATTATAAAGGCAATTAATCTCATAATTGGTATAACAGATTTTTTAAAGTCTTTCCTCTTCTGGAAAAGAAAAGAAAATTAGAAAGAAACTAAATTTTGTCTTTGGATTCAAAATATGGAACATTTGGTAATTTTAGTAGATAGAACTAAAAGTGAAGAACAGACCATGATATCATGTTCCCACCCTGATTCTGAGGTATTTGCTTAGTGCTTTTACAGAGGGTGGAATGGGCTTAAACAGCAGATTTCAAGGGAATGGGATATTATAATTGATACTGAGCTTCAAAATATAAAAATGGTTTACTTTTATTGTTGTTGAGAAATATCTTTCAGAGATCATTTAACAAGAATAATGAGATAGGATTGAATATTGTCATTTTTATCAGAAAATCACCCTAAACACCTTACAATTTAATTTTCTTTTTACAAATTTGTTAATACTTGCTACTGTAACATTTTGGTAAATGTAAAATATTTTATAATACTTAATTGTATTATCCAAAAGAAATCCCCAATACAAGTTGTTTTTTTTTCAATGTCTTTTGATATATGGTACTTTCTTGTCAAGGAATTCATGGAAAGAGGCTTTCTCATCCATGCAAATTACACTTGAATAAAGAGGACCTCCTAGATTTATTTTTAAAAATACTGTATCATTGCAAATGGAAAAAACTATAAATGCAACTACATATAACATTAGAAGTTTGGTTGGAAATATTCAATTAAAGTTTTGATTGACTCATATAGAGTCCCCACCCTGTTGGTGGGTAGGGACTCACAGAGAAAACTAAACAGCAGAGGAGTTAGCTGGAGTTTTAATGCTGGAGCCCAGGGAAGTAAATACACAGAGAAGCAGATACGTGAGGAAAGAGAGACGGCAGAGGCCCCTGGGAAGAGAGATGATCCTTTCGCCTGATAGTTTTTTGTTTGTTTTGTTTTGGTTTGGGTTTTTAGCTTTATTTTGTACATTTAATAATTGAAAATATAAACAATTAAAAACTAAAAAGTAAACACAGATGAATAAATATATACATTACTCAATTAAATGTAATGTATACATATAAATTTTTTTTGAATCAAACATTATGTTACACAATATATTTGGTTCATAATAACACATTCAGACAGTATTTGCCCTTTTGTGTCTGGCTTGCTTCACTCAACATAAAGTCCTCCAGATTCATCCATGTTGCCATATGCTTTACGACTTCATTTCTTTTTACAGCTGCATAATATTCTACCGTGTGAATAGACCACAATTTGTTTATCCATTCATCTGTTGATGGACACCTGGGTTGTTTCCAACTTTTGGCAATGGTGAATAATGTTTCTATGAACATCGGTGTGCAGATGTCTGTTCATGTCACTCCTCTCAGTTCTTCTGGGTATATACCCAGTAGTGCTATTGCAGGATCATGTGGCAAGTCTATATTCAACTTCTTTAGGAACTGCCAAACACTCCTCCATAGTGGTTGTACCATTCTGCATGCCCACCAACAGTGCAGAAGTGTTCCTATTGCTCCACATCCTCTCCAACATTGTAGTTCTGTCTTTTTAATAGTGGCCATTCTGATAGGTGTGAAATGATATCTCATTGGAGTTTTGATTTGCATTTCCCTAATCATGAGTGATGTTGAGCATTTCTTCATGTGTTTTTTTGCCATTTGTATTTCTTCTTTGGAGAAATTTCTATTCAAGTCTTTCGCCCATTTTTTAATTGGGTCGTTTGTCTTTTTATTGTTGAGTTGTAACATCTCTTTATATATCCTGGATATTAAACCCTTATCAGATATGTGATTTCCAAATATTTTTTCCCATAGAGTTGGCTGCCTTTTCACCCTTCTGACAAAGTCCTGTGAGGTGCAAAAGTGTTTAATTTTGAGGAGGTCCCATTTATCTACCATTTCTTTTGTTGCACGTGCTGTGGGTGTGAGGTCCAATAAACCACCACCTACTACAAGGTCTTGAAGATGTTTCCCTACATTTTCTTCTAGTAGTTTTATGGTCCTGGCTTTTATATTTAGATCTTTGATCCATTTTGAGTTGATTCTTGTATAGGGGGTGAGCTAGAGGTCCTCTTTCATTCTTTTGGTTATAGATATCCAGTTCTCCCAACACCATTTGTTGAAGAGACTGTTTTTTTCCCATTAGCGTGGGCTTGGTAGGTTTGTCAAAAACCAGTTGATTGTATAGGTGAGGGTATATTTCTCGGTTCTCAATTGTATTCCACTGATTGATGTGTCTATCTTTATGCCAGTAACATGCTGTTTTGACCACTGTAGCTTTGTAATATGTTTCAAGGTCAAGCAGTGAAATTCCTCCCACATTGCTCTTCTTTTTTAGAACGCTTTTGGCTATTGGGGTGCACTTACCCTTCCAGATGAATTTGGTAATTGCCTTCTCTAATTCTGTAAAGTAAGCTGTTGGGATTTTGATTGATATTGCAATGAATCTATAAATCAGTTTGGGCAAGATTGGCATCTTCATGATATTTATTCTTACAATCCATGAACACGAATGTCTTTCCATTTGTTTAAGTCTTTTTAAATTTCTTTTAGCATTGTTTTGTAGTTTTCTGCATATAGGTCCTGTACTTCTTTGGTTAAATTAACTCCTAAGTATTTGAGTCTTTTTGTTGCTATTGAAAATGGAATTTTCCTCCTCATTTCCTCCTCAGGTTGTACAGTACTAGTGTACAAAAACATTACTGATTTTTGCATGTTGATCTTGTATCCTGCCACTTTGCTGAACTCATTTATTAGTTCGAGTAGCTTTGTTGTTGATACTTCAGGATTTTCTAAATACAGGATCATGTCATCAACAAACAGTGAGAGTTTTACTTACTCTTTTCCTATTTGGACGCCTTTAATTTTTTTGTCTTGTCTAATTGCCCTAGCTAGAACTTCTAGTACAATGTTGAATAGCAATGGTGACAGTGGGCATCCTTGTCTTTTTCCAAATCTTAGGGGGAATGCTTTCAACCTTTCCCCATTGAGTATGATGTTGGCTGTGGGTTTTTCATTTATGCCTTTTATCATATTGAGGAATTTTCCTTTTTTCCTATCTTTTGAAGTATTTTTTATCAAAAAAGGATGTTGGATTTTATCGAATGCCTTTTCTGCATCTATTGAGATGATCATGTGGTTTTTTTCCTTCAATTTGTTAATGTGGTGTATTATATTGACTGATTTCCTTATGTTGAACCAGACTTGCATACCGGGAATAAATCCCACTTGGTCATGATGTATAAGTCTTTTTATATTATGTTGGATTTGGTTTGCAAGTATTTTGTTGAGAATTTTTGCATCTATGATCATTAGAGAGATTGGTCTGTAATTTTCTTTTCTTGTGGAATCTTTATCTGGCTTTGTTATTAGGGTGATGTTGGCTTCATAAAATGTGTTGGGTAATTTTCCCTCCTTTTCAATTTTTTGGAAGAGTTTAAACAGGATTGGTGTTAATTCTTTTTGAAATGTTTGGTAGAATTCACCTGTGAAGCCATCTGGTCCTGGACTTTTCTTTGCTGGGAGATTTTTGATGACGGATTCAATCTCCTTAATTGTGATTGGTTTGTTAAGTTCTTGTATTTCTTGTAGTGTCAGTGTAGGTTGGTTGTGTGTTCCTAGAAATTTGGCCATTTCGTCTAAGTTGTCTAGTTTGTTGGCATATAGTTTCTCATAGTATCCTCTTATGATTCTTTTTATTTCTGTGAGGTCATTTGTAACTTCCCCCCTTTCATTTCTGATTGCATTTATTTGCATCTTCTCTCTTTTTTTCTTTGTTAATCTAGCGAGGGGTTTGTAAATTTTATTGATCTTCTCAAAGAACCAGCTTTTGGTTTTGTTGATTTTCTCTACTGTTTTTTCTGTTCTCATTTTCATTTATTTCTGCTCTAATCTTTATTATTTCTTTCCTTCTGCTTGCTTTGGGATTGTTTTGCTGTTCTTTTTCTAGTTTCTCTAGCTATTCTGTTAAATCTTTGAGTGTAGTTCTTTCTTGTTTTTTAATATAGGTATTTAGGGCTATAAATTTCCCTCTCAAGACTGCCTTCTCTGTATCCCATAAGAAACAACTTGGGGAGCCAATGCAGCTCCCGTCTACCATATAGGAGGTCCAGGGTTCAGTTTCCAGGGCTTCCTGGTGAAAAGCAAGCTGACCCACGCGGCAAGCTGGCCCACGCGGAGTGCTGGCCCATTCAGAAAGCTGACACAGCAAGACGACGCAACAAAAAGAGACACAGAGGAGAGACAATAAGAAATGCAGCAAACCAGGGAGCTGAGGTGGTGCAAGAGACTGAGCAGCCTCTCTCCACCCCAGAAAGTCTCAGGTTCAGTTCCTGCTGCTGGCTAAAGAGAAGACAGGCAGACACAGAAGAATACACAGACAGCACACAGTGAGTGCAAAACAACAAGGGGGGTGGGGAATAAATCTTAAAAAAAAAAAAAGGGAGGTCCCACCTACAATAGGTTTACACCCACAGGAACGAATTAGCTCTAAGGACATGATCTGTTCTGGGACACAAAAAGTCTCAAACTAAGACAAGCCCCTATGCCGGGATTGGAGTGGAGAAGGAATATTTAGGGTTCAATTGTTCTCTTTCAGGCATGGAAAATGTTGGCTACTGGATGGTGCTGATGGTAACATATTATTGGAATATATTTAACACCACAGGATTATATACTTGAAAGTGGCTAAAAGTATTAATTTACTTTGTTTATATGTAACTAGATTAGAGCTCTGCAATCCAAACAGTGAACTGTAATGCAAACTTTGGAATATAGTTAATAATATTAGTATAATAATAATGTTTCATCATTTGTAAAAAGGAACCACACTAATAAGAAATAAAATAATAGGGCAAACTGTGTATGTGGGGTGGGTATATAGGAACTCTGTAATTTCTGCATGATTTTCTTGTAAACATACAACTGCTCTATATACAAATATATTTTTAAAAGTAATTAATTCATACAAGCATGTTCTCTGACCGCTATGGAAACAAATTAGAAATCAATAATAGAAAGTAATCTCAGAAAACCCCAAATATGGGAGAAATATAAGAGTATATTTTTAAATATTACATAAGTCAAAGAAAAAAACCACAAGAGAATTTAAAACATTGGAACTGAGTAAAAAAATAAAATTTTCTGGGATGAAAATAATGTAAAGTTTAGAGGCATATTTATAACTTTGAACACATATATTTATAGAGAAGACAGATCTCAAATCAACAGTCAGAGCTTCCAACTTAAGAACTTAGAAAAAGATCAAATTAAACCAAAATAAGTAGAAAAAGGAATTAATTTTTAAAAAGACCAAAAATTGAGGAGAAAACAAGCCCTGGAGAAAATTAATGAAATCAAAAGTGGGTTTTTTAAAAGATTAATAAAATTCATAAAGCTATGCAGTCTGATCAGGAAACACAATAAGTTACAAATAACAGTATTGTGAATGCCAGATTCTACAGACACTAGAATAATAATAACGGAAAAATGGAAAACATAAATTAAATGGACAAATTCTTTGAGAAATGTAAACTTCCAAACTCACTCTAGAAAAAAGGTTTAATTTAAATAACTGCATATCTAATAAACTCAATTATTAGCTTGAAAAGTTTGCTACAAAGAAAACATAAGACATAAGGCTTAATTGCTAAATCCCATAAAAATTTTAAGAAATAAATAATACAAATCTTACATCATCTTTTTTTAGAAAATGAAGAAAGAGGGAACACTTCCTACAGATGCTGTCATTTTCTCTCATACCAAAACCAGACAAAGACTTTTCAATACAAGAAAACTACACACCAATATCCCTTCTGAACAAGACATGGATATCCTTAACAATTATCTTAGAAAATTAAATCCAGCAATATATGAAAATGATAATTATTGCAGTGCAAGATAGATAATTTTTAAATTAATACTGGAATTTACCATATTAGTATAATAAACGTGGGAAAACAGTCTCACCTCAGTGGATGCAAAATATTACTTATTCATGATAAGTATCTTTCAGTAAATAGAGAATAGAAGGGAATGTTTCTACTGGATAAAAGCATCAATGAAAAACCTACTGATCATATCATAAAGAAATGTCTTTTAAAAGAGGATAATAATGGCAAATTTCCATGCTTATGATGATATAGAGGAGGAAATACTGATAAAATATGAAGTGAGAGACAATTACTGGAAGGATGTCATTGATTAGAAAATTAAAGTAAAAACGAAATGGGATTCAGGTCACCAGCAAAATTGTTGGCATTAATTAGGTGTTTGAAACTCTTCTCTTGAAGAAGGAGGGAGTCCATGGCACATATACAATAGATTTCAAAATGTAATGGTGAGAATATTAGAAAGTTCTTTTCTTATTGCTTCTATATTCTTAAGAAATAGAAATAAGTTATTGGCTAAGAATGAGGAGGAGGGAAGAAGTTTAAGAAAATACAGAGTGTGAAAGAATTCTCTGGAGGAGTATAAGACTGAAAGGACAAAGAAAATGCTACAAGATTTTAGAGTAGGAGGAATCAGTATTGTTTTTCCCCACAGCTGTTTTCTAATTCTCAGAGTAAGGACAATGTGATTTAATCAAGGATGTGGTTTTGTGAGGCAAGTATGAACAAAGGTGGAAGGAGAAAGGGGAATGTGTTTATAGAGAAAGATCTGGCTGTAATGATTGATTTTGTCCAAGCTGGGAAAGGAGAGAATAGGGGAATCAAAGTCTATAAAAAGTCTGTATGGACCATATTTTGAAGCCACAGACTGAAGAATTGTCGTGATTGGGTGAGTAAACAGTAGAAAAGCTGCTGTTTAGAGACTGGTAAACTTATTTTGAGACTGGGGAGGAGATGCAGTTTTTGAAACTGATGAGGTCTTAAACTAGATGGGACAACTTGGAGGCTGAGGTAAAGGAAGATGGACCACTGCATCCAGAGGGGTCAAGAAACAGACCATCTTTAATTTCATTTAAACTCGATACTAGTCATCTGCCTTGTTTCGATTAAAGTCAGTTTTGTGCAGATATTTGGATTATTTTTCTTTACCTAAAGCTCTAGTTGGCTGAATTTTTAATTTTTCTAAGGAAAAGAATTTTTTTCTTCACTGTATAACTAATGCTTCGCCAGGACCTCAGATAAAGAAGTTTCTCAATAAATAATTTCCTAGGATTGAATGATTTCTGCCTAGTATTTATAACAGTCTATAGGTGTTTCATGGACTGTTATCCTAGGGATCAAGAGAGATAGGTTCCTTGCTTTCATGGAGCTTATTTTTCAGGAGAAAAATTAAGCAACAAACAATAACTTTTAAAAAATGAATTTCAGTGACCAGTAACTGAGGCAACAATCATAAAATAAGAGTCCTGAGAGAATGGAGTTACGAACAGTGCAACATTATACAAAGATGTCAAAAAAACCTCTCTGAGAAAATTACTCTTCTCTATTTTCCGATTTGAATAAATAATAAGAAACAAATATATAAAAGCGATCATTTTGAAATATCAGCCGCCATTTGCCTTTGAGTGTCCTTATGTGGATTTTATTCTTTTGTGGGGAGTAATTGAATTGATTCCACTCCCCTCTTGTCATTGCCTTTTCCGTGGAGGGTGATCTACTTGGGCTCTTTCTTAGCCCTTCATGTCTTTGTGAGGAAGGAGGAATGATTTAATAGAAAGGTGTTTTTAAACTAGGGGACTTGGCATGCATATACCCATCCTTTCCCCCTCTTCTATGACTTTGAGACAGGCAGCTTGTAAGAAGGGTATGGTCTGCTCCTCTTCTCCACTCTAGAAGATTTATGGGAGCTGACTTCTTTCTGCACTGTCTGCAACATGGTTGATTACCTTGTCTAATCCAGAACTTCAGTGCCATGAAACCAACTCACCCGCAGAAATGGACAATTTTTTCATTATCATTTTATTAGTAATAAAGACAGTACTGCTGCTTCCTTAATTGTAGACTCTTAGGTTTTATGGATCCATGGGTTTGAAAAAATCAGGTGGGAAAGTGCAGTATTTCATATATGGCACTCATAAATTTCATCAATTAATCAAACATTTTCCAATTTTGGATGTATATATGGTGATCTTTTTAAATGTGTTTCTTATTTTTGTATCTTCACAAAGTCATCAAATTACACTAAATGTTTCCTAAGGTGTCAAAGAGAGATGAGCTCTTTCTCCAAATCAATATTTACAGATATTTAAATCACCACCTTGTTGAGTAGTACTCTTTCAAGTTACTGCTACCAAAAAAGCATATTAACTCCACAATTACTTGAGCATCTAAGCATTATATTAGTAACATATAATATTTGCAGTTGTAACAGTCCAAAGAATGAGTTTTTCTCAAATTACTTAATTTACTTACAGAATACACTCCAAATATTTTGATGTATGGCTGCCTGTTTCTGGTGAACAATGAAGTTAAGTGAAAGCAGATATTTGCCCAGGTGGTTTATGATCTAGTATGAAATTATAAGATGAGAAAAAAATGAGATCTATCCTATATTATTTACCTGAGACTACTCTGGTACAAACAGTCATATCTAATTATGTTCAACTGAAACACAAACAAAAATAATAGCAAACAATAAAGAACAATTAAACCTGACCTGCTTCAGTATAAAGGAGCAAAATAACAGACGATATCTCAAACTGCCATCTCATCTCTTTACTGCTTCTAAAAGAGGTATAGTCAAGGAAAAACAAAAATAAAACAACCCTCACATCTTCAAATGTAGCAATGGCACAAAATGTAACTTCACTCTTTACTTTGGAGAGTGTCAGAATAATAAAATAATGGCTTTTCATACAACCATAAAACCATTATTACCAATGGTTTAATGAAATAAAAATTTTTAGACAGCTGTGTTTTAAAAGGTATATTGCTGGAGATATTTGACCCATTTTAGTAATAATAGACATATTTTATTTTGAAGAAAAGGAATAAATACTGTTAGGCTCCAAATCATCTTCAAGTTCTCTTTAGCCTAGAGCAGACATATATACAAATCTACCTTTAAACTTATAGGTGGATGGTACTCTAATTTTAACTAAGGATAAAAGTATTACAAATTTTTGATAAATTTACTCCATACTGGTAGTTTTTAAGGTACAGAAATTGAAGGTATGTAAGAAAAAGTAATGGACATAGGCCTTTGTTGGAGGTAGGATAAAATGCTGTGTTCATAGGAAATGAACACTTTTTAAAAACACATAATAATCATTTATTATTAAAATTTAATTATTATTAAAATATTATAAATTTAAAAAATAACGGATTTTTAAAATGTCATAAATAAATACAATGCCCATGTTTTCTTTGTGTAAACGTCATTTTAACCAGGATCATAATGAAAAATAATAATCATTCTGATATCAATTTTTAAAATATAAATTTAGAAAGTACATTTTTTTGGAAAATAGCAATGACACAATAATAAACATAAGTGACATCATGTAATACGTGCATATATGTTTTCAGGCAAGAATACTAATTAATAAAGAACAGTTATTCAATGTATTATTTGGATAAAATATTGTGGAGAGTACACTAATCATTTACATTTGCCAATTTGAGCAGCTCGTTATTTGACATTTTAGTGATTTAAATCATTTTTATGATGACTACTTTTGAGATTGAATATCCTATTTCATGTGTTCAACTAAAAACTCCTTAATAATCAGTTTGGAAATCTCCCAGATTGGAATTAGTTTAGTGCTAAACTAGACCTTAGAATTTGGAATAGATTAGCCAGGTCCTCCGAAATAAATTCTGCCATAATTATTGGTCAATATGCACCAAATATTGAAGTTTCTACTTGTATTATTGAATGGGTATATTTGGTCTTATGTTTTAATGCCTTTTACTATATCTATTGGATGATATCAGAATTTCAGGAGTTTTGTTAGGTTACTGTTTTAGGTTTAGAATGGATATCACCTGCAGACTCTCAGCCCTTTGTGAGAAATAATACATTGATTTTGAACCTTACTCTCCACCCTTTGATATTTTCCTTAATATTTTTTTCAAATTACTGGGAGGCACAGTTATTATAGGCGCACGGTCTCTGGCATCCTTCTTTCACACTTGCTTAAACTTCTTTTCAATTCCTTGATTAATGCACACTACTTGGGATACGTTCTTCAATTCAATACACACTCAAATCCATTTATACAAAAATTCATAGATGTGGCAGTTAAAGAGATTGAGGTCAAGGTGAATAGGTCCATTATACTCTGCGATGTGAACAACTTAAACTTTTTTTTTAGTATACTTTTTTAAAAAAGAAACTTAGATTATGTAAATGTTACACAAAAAATATAGGGGATTCCCATTTGCCTCACTCCCTAGTCGTCCCATGTTTTCCCACATCAGCAACATCCTTCATTAATGTGGTATGTTTGTCACAATTGGTGAACACATTTTGGACTAGAGTAGACTTTCAGTTGGTCTACTGTGGACTTGTGATCCTAGCAATGGAAGAATTTTTATCATGGATGTGGAGGCAGTGGCCACTGGTGGTTCTGAGGGGAGAGAGAGGGGAAAAATAGGTGTAACAACTTAAACTTTTAATTTATGTTTTTAAAAGTTATTTTGGCTGTACATCCAGTTGAGAGACCACACTGCCACTGGTACTAGCACCGTAGCAATGATTATTTTTCCAGTACCCTGATACTCCCTCTTCCTCTTTTATATTTTTTGTTTGATTGTTTGTTTTCCCACTTCTTTTCTAATTTCTTATGATCAGATGCAAAAGTCATCTGCATGCTCCATGCAGAGAAGCTGAAGATAATACTTTTTTTTTCAACAAGTGGGACAAGATTTATGAGGGCCATTCAGACCATAAGGATAACTGGATAATTATCATATTAAACACATAAAGATTAGGAAACATAATATATCTGTTAAATGATTATTATGAGCACCAGCATAACCTAGATTTGTTCACTTCATACTCTGATGAAATGCCTCAGCTACTCTGGCAGTTGAATTTGATCAGGTAATGACTTAACACTCAATTTCACTTGGTAAGATGGGCAATTACACAGAGAGCCCTTTAATTCTCAACTCTTTCCTTTTTTCCTTTGGATATTTAGATGAGAATATAAATGGGCACTTTGTATTAAGCACATTGAAGGTAACTTAAGACAGAAGTTCTTATTTACAACAATTAATTTTTTAAACTCTGGGTCAGGCTTCCACAGTGAAAATAAAATGAAGTTGTAACAGTTATAATTTCTTATGAAATAAATATGAGCATAAATTTCTTTAGTCCAAATGTACAAGATCCATATAGATATGTAGACTTCCTAGGAAAAATAAATCTGAGCTTGTGATTTCCTATAGAACAGTGCTTATGTATAGCTCACCAACTAGGAAAAGTATCCATTTTGTCCCATTGGTTTTGAGTTAAATTAATAATAAACAGCAAGTTATTATAATAAACCTCATTGTCCTTATCCTTATTTGTCTATATAAAGAAAGAAAATCAAAGAGGGTTTTCAGAAACCAAATTTCATATGAACAGAATGATGGTGCAGAGGTGGTGCTGTTTCTCAGTGAAAACTGATGTACAGTTATTAGCACCAATGAAGAGATGAGGAAAGGGCAGACGGGAGCAGGAGGTTTACTGCACTGATGGAAGTGGATACTCCATCGATCTTCTCGGCATTATAGTCAGTGGGACCTTCCGTTCCATTGTTACAGAAGCTTTCATATATTTCAGGCTCTCTGGCCCCATATTCAGCTATATCTGGCTATACAAGGCTTTCATAGATCTCTAACACCTTTCAATATACTTCATCGAGAACTTTAAATTTATCAAGTACAGAGCTAAAATCTTAAACTATTTTAATGAATAAGACATAGTTTCATGGTCTGAATCACATTCCCCACAAAATGCTCCAGTTCTAAACCTGAGTCCTGTGGCTGAGAGCCCATTTGTAAATAGATTCTTTGAAGATGTTATTAAGTAAGGTGAGATCAAAATGAATAGGATGGGCTTTAATCCTATAGGACTGACATTCTTATAAGCAGAGGAAATTTTGATACACAATAGTAGTGAGGAGCAGACAGAAGGCGACAGGTAGAGCGGGAGGCTGAGTTATGGATTGCCAGCAAGCCATCAAGTGAATGCTACAGACATCAGAGCAAACAAGATCCTCCCAACACCTTGATATTGGACCTTTAGCCACTCAAACTGTGAGACAGTACTTTACTCTTTTAAGCCAACTAGTTTGTGGTATTTGTTATAGCAGAATTGGCAAACTCAGCCTGTTTTCAAAGTCTTTAGGGTTCTAGAGTGAAACAGACAAGTAAACCAGGTGAATAAAATATAGAGTAAGGACTGCCACAGTTGAGAGATTAAAAGGGTTCAATTAAAGCAAAGATAAAAAGATTTAAGGAGTTGAGGGAGGTATGGAGGGGCTCTGCTTCATCTCTTTGTTTCTCTTCTTCCCTTCTCTTTTTAAGGACAGCATTCCTCAGTAGTGGAGATATTAATCTTCACCCTGCCTCTTAACATGAACATCCCAATGAGGAATCAACTTATAACAGATGCTTCAATTGTGGAAGGAGATAAGAGAGAGCTCAGCTAAGATAAACTCAAGAAGAGTGGCATATCAGGGGAGCAGAGTATCCCATAATAGTCTCATGGGATATGGTTGCATCATACTGGGAGTCCAATTTATGCTCTTCTCATAGAACCCAACACCAGGCTGATTACCAATGTCTACATAAATGAAATTGCCTTAATCTATTGTCTCTATTTCAACATCTGTCCCAAAGTTAGTTGCCCAATAAGGATACAGTATTTCCCAATTGATGTAATTTAATTTTCAATTATTTCTGCTGCAAGTAACATTTTTTAAAAAATATTTTAAAAGATGCTTAGATTACATAAATGTTACACAAAAATTACAGGGATTCCCATGTGCCCACCTCACACACTTCCCACAACCTCCCACATAAACATCCTTCATCAGTGTGGCTCATCACCTGCAATGGATATACACATCCTGGGGCTTTGCCACTAAGCATGGACCATAGTTCACATTGTAGACCACACTCTCTCCCACACAGTTCCGCATGGTATATGCTGATGTAAAATGGCCTATAGCTGTGGTAATATCACTCAGGATAATTCCCAAGTCCCAAAAAAGCCCCTTTAATACAACTGCTTTTCCCTCTCCCTGCCCCAAAAGCATCCAATGGCCACTGGCTCCACATCAATTTTGTAATTTCTTCCATTGCTTGAATCACAGTATGTCTATAACAGAATACCAGTAAGTCCACTCTAGTCCATAGCTCTTCCCCCAATCCTGAGGAGTCTGGGATGGTGATGTCCACTTTACCTCCAAGTGAGAGGTGGCTTATATTCCATGGAGAAGATGGATGGGATTATCCTGCCTGCAGCTGCAGACTCTCCATTCCCTGGGATGGCCGTTGTCCATCATCATCTTCTCACCAGGTGTCTTGGCTGAGTCCATTGAGCTATAGAGTAGGAGTTACAGCTCCACCAAGATTCTGGGCCCAGCTGGCACATGGGCAGGCCAAAGGCTCCAGTCTCTGGAAGTACACCTACAAACTCCAGCACCACATATAGGTTTGAATAGAAGGGACTGGTGGACCATGTGCCGGGCGGACTTATTTGAGTCCAACTCTGTCACTCTCAGGAGCACAGATTCCAAAGTATAGCCCAAAGGCATCAATCTCTGGAGCTTTCCCCCCTTATATAGGACCTAGGTGTCTCCAGAGCCCTAAAGAGCCCCTCTCTTTGGGCTGATATCCACTTTGGTGTTCCATGAGATCCTACTGAAGTGTGCATAAGCGTTACCTCTGGGATGACCTCCTGACTCTCTTTGAAGTCTCTTAGCCATATGAACTCATTTGTCTTTACCTTTTCCCCCTTTTATTCAAAGTCTTTTTCCAGTCGTATTGCCAGTTGGCACTTGGTAGTAATCCCTCATTGCCAGGGAGGCTCATCCCCAGGAGTCATGTCCCACACTGGGGGGAAGGTAATGCATTCATATGCTGAGTTTGGCTTAGAGAGAGGCCACATTTGAGCAACAAGGAGGCTCTCAGGTGGCAATCCTTAGGCACCCCATAACAATAGGCTAAGTTTCTATTACAAGAGCAAAGACTCATAAGGCTAGTCATCAGTAACAAGAGCCCATCAGTGTATCATCCTCCTTTGCCAGACACTGCCCTTGCACTTGGGGGACTGTTGCTGCTCCCTTGGAAAACGAACATTTTGTTTTTATAACTAGTACAAGATTCTCTAATTCTTAATTCTCAAATATGTCACTTAAATCATTTTCTTAGACTAACTTTAAAACATTACTGAAAATTCCTATCTCTAGTCTCAATTACAATAATAGTTACCAAATATTTGACAGTCTAACTTCTTTAAACTCTCTCAGAATACTGAAACGGCTGGAGTAATTTAAAATTTTGAGCCCTTCATCAGTATTAAAAATAAATGAGTAAATATATATGAAAACTAAGGTACCATATAATTTCCATTTATTTCCTCTATGGCTTTCTCACTTGAGATTAAAACAAAACAAAACAAATATACACATACTTTGTATTTAAGGAAAGACATTTTAAGCCTTGTGGAAATACCAAAATAATAAAAAGGGGAGGTTAGTATTTTTGTCTTTTAGATACCTAGCATGCATCAAGCTCTGCAATGTGGGAATAAGTGAAGATCACTCAAATAAGAACAACCAAAGGCTATTTATTCAGAACTTGCTATAGCAAAGAAGTCAGCTACCATCACGTGTATTTGGAAGATACTCAAAAGAAGGTAGTGGAGTGAGAAAACTATATAGTGGAAAAAACGGAAGCCTGCAGATATGTCCTGATCAGAGGCTGTTGGTGCCAGGAAGCTAATGGCAATCTAATTAGAAATGGAGTATCCTATCTAATTGCTTAAACAAGCATATTTAGCTTTTGCCAGTGGGTCCTAAGTTAGTGCTTGAGACAAAAAATCAGGGGAGCTGGCAGTTATTAATCAAATACTGACTATTTTGGGAAATTATTACAAGGGTTGCTGTTTGGCTTCCTGGAGGGTTTACTAAAGATAGTGGTTTGTCTTCCTGGGCTGGTTGCTGCAGGATTGGGGGTCATGACAAGTTCTGTTTTTTCATATGGTCTTCCATTTCCTGCTTGTATATTCAGCACAAAGCTTAAAATAAATACTATCTCATTTGCTCTTCACAATTCAACTGTATAAACAAATGATCAGAAGCATTAAGTAACTTTCAAAGACCACATAGCTTGTAGGTGGCAAGGATTGAAGTTAGTTTTGATTATATTTAGAGCTTGCATGTTTTTTCACTACAGCATGCTCTTGGAAAACTAATGTCTAAATTTAGATGCATATGTTTTGAATGTGAAGTTCTAACTAAGGTTTTTCCTACCTCTCCTTTTATTGGTTACCTATTTTTTTTTTACCATAATAATAATAAATACATCCCTTGTTGGGTTTCAACTTATTATCTTTGTATTAAAATACTGTTTAAATCCCTCTCATTTTATATTCTATTCTGTTCTCTAACTTCTCACTTCTTAATACCAATCTTTAAGGTTTTTTTTTTTTTTTTATTTTCTTGTTCAAAAATCAAATTCTGCAGCTGCTTATAATTCCCCTGCAGATGCCACTGATAGATAATTATTCCCTATGGATTTCTAGTGCAATTCCATCAGGCTAATTTATCACATACAATTACATCTATTCTACTTCAAAAATGTTTTCTGTTTTGTTTTGTTTCTGGTACACTTACAAAAAACACCATTATATCAATTTTCAACTAACATCTGTGGATAAAAAGCATTGTACTACAAAAGAAATGTCTTCAGGGTGCAGATCAACATTATGTTTCTTTCTTCACTGCTTAAATAGCACTACACTCATTTTATTGTCTTAGAATTTTGGAGTGAAAAAAAGAAACAAAGCTTCTTTTACCATGATAAAACTTGAAAGAAAATGGTTGTCTCTTGAGGGCTTAAGGTTGGCAAGAGAGGAAATAAAGAATACTGATTTCCTGTACAAAGTTCTCACAATATAGAGAAGCTGTAGTCTTAGACTTTTTGTGAGTATAAAAAATAAACAATAGAAGAAATCCCCTCATGAACTAACTTCCAGGAACTCCCAGGCATGCTATGGATATGCATACTGTGCTTTAGAATGATGGGTAATGGCAGATAGGAACAGATTATTATTTTCCAAGTGTTTCTGTCAGGTCCTGTGTTAAGCCTTGAAATAGGATGTAGTTAATATTTTAGTCCAAAATGATTATATGGAAATATTTCTCTATAAATTGCTTTATAACCATTACTCTTTTGTATTGCAAGCTAGCATATGCTATTTTAAATTGATCAGAAAGGAATGCTACTTGAAAATGGAAATAAATATAAGATAACCGAATAACAGTGTACCTTCACGAGTTTCTTAGGCAAAAAGGAGAAATTTTGTACCAAAGTATCTTAAGAATCAAGGTTGTAAACAGAAGACCCTTTAGAGCAGAGTGTTAAAAGTTGGAAGATGTTCACCAAAAAAAGCACAATTAAATTGATCTAAACATGTGAATTCAGTCAAAAATGGAGTGCATGAAAATTTCTGTTATCATGTTGGAAGAAATATTTTTAAGAGCAATTCTAAGAATCCACAGGAAATATGCCATCACGATTTTCAAATTTATGAGTCAAAACATTTCTAATTAGCTGAGGAAAATGCAGGGTTTGAAGAACCAATTTGTAAGAGACATTTTGCTTTGGGGCTGGAAGAAAAGAAAATATTTTCATGAAGAGGTGGAGAGATGAGGGGCAGAGATAGGAGACAAGAGAACAGCATGTGATCTTGCCCTAATCCAGTCCCATAGACTAGAGTATGAGACCCATGGTTGAGGGACTGCAGAGAGAGTTAAAGACATCATTTCCATGGAGACTTTTGGGGCTCACAAGTGCCCAGTGGAGAAATGCCTGGAGTCTCCATTATGTTGATGCCATTTTAAGTGATGGATACGACCTAGCTTAAGAGTGTAATACTGCAAGTTTTCTGCATTGTCAGCTGGAAGTGCAACATATATGTGCAAAAACCAAAATGGCTTAACATCATGCTACACTTTATACTAAAAATGTTTTACTGTGGTTGGTCTGTAGCTAAAGCCCAATGAGACATTTAAGGAGCCCATACACATCAGTGGGCAAATGTAGTTTGCTTATCCAAAGCATGTTTCTCTTTGAAGACCAAGTGGTGGACACATGGATAGCATCTATACAGTTATAAATCATAAAGATTTGCTTTTGGTCATTCTGCAGATTTTTGGCTCTGAATGACTTAGGCTGAAATAATTGGCTCCTTTTTAATCTGTTGCAAGATCTTTTAACCTGATAGGGTATTTGGAGCCTATTAGACATGATATTGTTAGATGCTGACTGAGACTGTAAAAAGTTCTTCAGCAGAATATAGACCTCAACTTATTTGTAAGTAATGACCTATTTGAGCTTTTCACAAATACAGTTTGTTTTAAAGTTTTCTCTCTAGTCCCTCAAATTGGCATACGGTATTATACATTCTAACCATGCCAGAGTGGGCTGATAATCAAATGAAAGTGCAACACTTTTATCTTAACTGAGAAGTACAAATTACTTAAGTGTCCTATTAAAATTTTTAAGAGCGGGTTTTGAAACTTGAATGTTTTTTGTTTTCTTTTAATTTTCAGTTTGTTTACACTTGCCCCAAGTTGTAGTCTTGGAAGTCATGTGCGTGGCATGTTGGAAGAGCCAGGGAAGTTATTACATTAACAAATAAGAGTATTTTATGTGTATGTAGCTATAGCATTGTACTGAAAGAAAACTCTCAAATTTGGGTGTATGATCACATAGCAAGCTCTATGATTTTGTCTGGGAGAAACAGGACAAAGTGTACTTAATCCCTGGCAAAAATTGAGCATAATTTTTCAGTTTTTACCTTTACGATTTAGATTATAATTTCAAGATGTTTAAACTTACTGCATCTTTTGTTTGTTCATTGTGGGGTTTTTTCTTGATATTATGGTTTGTTCTGTAATGCCTTTTATACATTTGGACATACAATTTGTGCTTTTTAGATTTTGGTTGCTATCTTGCCAAAATAAGTTTTACTATATCTCAAACTTGATTTTTTAAAAAAATGCTTTAAAAAAAAAAAAGCTAAAATCATACTTCTAAGTCAGAGCTTATATTCTGGTGTAAGACTTAGGATTTATTTTGCTTCACATTGAATATAGCCAGATACCTAAGAAATCTGTGATGACGGTCACTGGGTGCAGGTGACAAGGAACTGACCCTGTCTATCCAAGGCTTTTGATTTGGACAGGTTCATAACTTCCTTGCCCCAATTAACTAAGTCCACTTAATATAGGTTCCGACTATATCTTAGTAATCATTTTTTTCAAGGTAAAAACTTACTGCATTTGACGTTTTCCATAAAAAGTGCATTGTGGGAAACAAGAATCAGTAAGGCTCATTTTGTTGTCTGGAGCACTAGTTTCTATCTCTCATCTTTCTTGACTCTCAACCCTTTGTGACCCATGTCAGAGATTTTAGTGTGACTTTAACAAATGTAAGTAAAAAAAATTTCACATTGAAATTAAACAAACATTTGATAGAATAAAACCTTGTTTGATATTCTAAAGAATTGAAATCTAGCAATCTTACTGGAAAAATAAGAATTGGTCTGCAATTGCGTTTTGGGAGAATCTGGTGAGACTAGAATGGTGGCTGAACCTGGAGGGAATGTGCATTGTCACACCAAAAATAAGTTTTTGCAAATTCACATCTCACCTAGGTTTCAAATTCTTAGCAGCAATACCAGTTTGCTTTCATTAACTGAAATTATATAGGAAATACTGGTGGACTAAATTAAATTGTGCTCAAAACTCCCAGGGTCTCAAGCTAATGAGGTTCTGTTATAGAGCTTCTCTTTTAGTCTGAAGGAAAAAATGTTCAGGACTTCTGAACACTAAAGAAAAAATATTGGCGTCGACCAGTGTACATTCAATCTTGTGCCAAACTTTCAATGAAATTAAAATTCATACAACCTGAATTTTATTCACAGAGGATATCCTAATAGAGTAATCCTTCACTTTGCTCTATTCAACTGTCTTAAAAATATCATTTCTCAAACATCTATGTTACTTGATTAAAACAATTTTAAAATCTAAAACAAATTACATTAAAGCCATATAACAGCAGATTTAAAAGGCCCAAGGAAAGAATGAGAGAATTAAAAGACAGAATATCTGAACTTGAAAAGACAGGAGAATAGAGAGGAAAAATGGAAAAATTGAACAGATTCTCAAGGAGTCGAATGATAGTGTGAAACGCACAAACATATACATCATGGGTGAACCCAAGAAAAGAGAATGGAAAAGGGGAAGAAAGAATATTTGTGGGAATAAAGGCAAAAAATTTCACAACCCTTATGAAAGACAAACATCAATATCCAAGAAAGACAACATACTCCAAACAGAATAAATCTGAATAAACCTATTCTGAGATACATACTATTCAGAATGTCAAATGAGAGAGATAAAGAATTCTGAAAGCAGCAAGAACAAAACAATTCATCACATACAACAGATGATCAATAAGACTAAGTGCCAATTGCTCATAACAAACCATGAAGGCAAGAAGGCAGTGGTATGATATATTTAAGATACTGAAAGAAAATACTGCACAGTCAAGGATTCTTTATCAGACAAAACTGTTCTTCAAAAATGAGGGTTAGGGAGTGCTAGGAAGATGGTGTTGGAGGGGTCAAGCAGGGCTCAACTCTCTCACAAAAACAATGGAGAAAGGGACAGAAACTCTTTGAGGGATCTGCTTTGGATGTCAGCAGAACAGGACAGTGCTACACCACTCCCAAGAGGGTGAAGGACAGAGAGACAAAGATCTGGAAACAATAAACATGAGTTACCAAACCCCTCAGTGTCTGGGAAGAGCTCCCTTCCCCCACACCAAGATATTAAGCTGAGGTAAAACCCCTCGCTCACTATAGCAAACTGAGAAGGGAACATGCTTCTTCCCTGTCACCTGTTATAAGGGAAAAGGAAAGGGGTGTCAGAGGGCTTCTCTTCAGTGAATTTGGCCACCAAACTGAACAAAGGAAAGTTTAGATTAAAAGAAACACCTCCATGGATAGGTGTGCCAATGAGTGCCATCTGCTGGCAGGTCTGGACAGTGCATGGAAAAAAGCTGCTTTTAGGTCTCCTTTAACCCGAACTCCAGGGGGAAAATCTGGGCCCATTAGTGAGTCACTGCTCTGATTTTGATAACTTAAGCTGGGCAATTTTAATGACTTAGAATAAGTTGAACCAAATATCAAAATAGAGCAGTGAAAAAAAATAGGCAAAAGAGAGAAATTGGCCATCTGAGTAAATTAACCAATATATTCACATGCCTAGCAACAACAAAAATTTACAAGCCATACTAGGAAACAGGAAGAGATGGCCAAGCCAAAGGAACAAACCAAATATCCTGAGGAGATACGTGCTTTAAGATAATTAATCAATGATAATCACCCAACTGTCCTAAATCAGTTTAAATACTTGAAAGAAAATATGAGCAAAGAGATAAAGGGTATTATTATATCATTGTCCTATTAATGGTATTCAGCTATTTTGTTGGCTTCAATTTTGAAGAGGATCTGGAGCACAGAAGGTTTACAACATTGGCAGGGGAGGATAATTGGTGTGGGATGTCAGCAATGGGGATGCATGGAAGGAGGTTAACCTGGGGCATACATATGAGGCATATGAATGTGTTCAAGTGTTCATGGGGCATTGTCACAGTGGGTGGAGATCCAGACAATAATTAAAGAAATATTGAATTCCCATCCTGGAGAGCTCTGCCACATTTTCTAATGGGACAGCAAGAATCCCCTGAGTACAGGGGCAGGGACTACTGAAGGAGGATGGACCATTGATGGGCCCTTGGTTGTGATGACAGTACTTATGAACCTTTACTTTTGAAATTGAAACTTAGCCTAGTATTATAGGGTTCCTAAGCATTACCTCCTGAGAGAAATGTGGCCTCTCTCTAAGACAAAACTCAGTACATAAATGCATTACCTTCCCCCAGCATAGGACATGACTCACGTGGATGAGTCTCTCTGGTACTGAGGGATTACTACCAAGAACCAACTAGCAATGCAACTGGAAAAAGACCTTGACCAAAAAGGTAAAGGGTAAAAACAAATGAATTTTTATGGCTAAGAGACTTCAAAGTGAATCAGAAGGTCTTTTCAGAGGTTATGCTTATGCATGTCTCAGCAGGAACTCATTGACTGTCAAAGTAAATATTACCTCAAATAGTGAGGATCCTCAGGGCTCTGGAGACATCCTGCCACTATAGGCAGTGCAGAAACAGGAATTTGGTGCCCTGCCAGTAGGCCCTACTTTGCAATTTACACTCCCCAGTGTGGTAGAGTTGGACTCAGTTGTGTTTTCCTTACACATGGCTCTGCTGCCCCTCTATTTGAACCTATAGTTAGTAATAGAGTTGATAGTGTATGTCTAAGACACTTAAATCATTGGGCTATCTATGTGCCAGTTGGGACCTGAATCTCAACAGAGTTGCAACACCTACTCTCCAGGTCATTGGACTCACCCAGGACAAGTAACAAGAAGATGATGATGGACAACGACCATCTCAAGGAACAGAGAGAGTCTGCAACTGCAAGAGAGTCCCATCCATTTGCCCCATGGGATCAAAGCCCCTGCTCAGTTAGAGGTTGAGTGGGCATCACCATCACAGAATCCTCAGGATTGGGAAATGAATGATGGACTATACTAGACTTACAGTTGTTTTACTGTAGACTTGTTGTTATCCTAGCAATGGAAGAAATTTTACCATGGATGTGGCCACAGTGGCCATTGGAGGTTTGGAGGGAAGGGAGAGGGAAAAATAGGTGTAATTTGGAACTTAGAAATTAGGCCTTTTAGGGACTTGGGAATTACCCTGAATGAAATTGCAATGGCAGATATAGGCCATTGTATATTTTGCAATAATTCACAAAAATGTGCAGGAGATAGTGAAAACTACAATTAAACTATAATAATCACTTAGTGGCAATGTTTCAAGATGTATACATCAATTTTGTCAAATGTACTACACTAATGAAGGATTTGTTGATGTGGGGAAAAGTGGGAGCACTAGGAAGCAGGGCATATGGGAATCCCCTAAATTTTTTGTGTAACGTTAATGTAATCTAAGTTTCTTTTTAAAAAAATTAAAATGTATATTAAAACAAAGGACATACTAATTGAGCATAAAGGACAATTTGAAAGACTGAAAGAAAAGTAACAGAATTTATCGGAATGAAAGACATGATGGATGAGATTAAAAATATTTTAGAGGGACATAAGAGCAGACACTTGCTCAAATTCAGAATTAGTAATTTTGATAACAGAACAACTGAACTGGAAAAGACAGGAGAACATAAAGAGAGAAGAAGGGGAAAAATAGGATAGGGTCTCAGGGACTTGAATGACAACACAAAATGCACAAACATATGCATTATCAGTGTCCCAGAAGGAGAAGAGAACGGAAAAAGGGCAGAAAGAATATTTGAGGAAATAATGACTAAAAACTTCCCAACCCATAGGATAGACAAAAATATCAACATCCAAGAAGGACAATGCATGTTAAACAGAATAAATCTGGCTAGACCTACCCTGAGACAGGTAATATGCACAATGACAAATATCAGAGATAAAGAGTGGACACTGAAAGGAGCAAGAGAAAAACAAAGCATCACATACAAGGGAACCTTGATAAGATTAAGTGTGAACTTCTCAGCAGAAACCATGGAGGAGAGAAGAAAGTGGTATGATGTATTTATCATACTGAAAAAGGAAACCTTCAGCCAAGAATTCTGTATCAGGAAAAACCATCCTTCAAAAATGAGGGTGAGTTTAAAGTATTCATTGAGAAACAAAAACTGATAGAATATGTTACCTCAGACATAAGGACACTGTCAGGTTTAAAATGAAAGGTTGGAAAAAAATATTCTATGCAAATAGTAACCAAAATTAGTTGGAGTAGTGATACTAACATTGAAGAAAATAGATTTTAAATGCAAAATTGTTATAAGGAATGAAGAAGGTCATTATACATTAATAACTAGAGTAATTCACCAAGAAGAAATAATTATACTAAATATTTGTGCACCAAATCTGAGTGCACCAAGGTATATGAGGCACACAATGGCAAAACTGAAGGGAGAAATAGATGTCACTGCAATTTAGTTGGTGAGTTCAATACACCAATCTCATTATTTGATAAAACATCTGGAAGAGGATCAGTACAGAAACAGAGAGCTTGAATAATATTATAAATGAACTAGACCTAACAGCATTGCTCCTCAAAACAGCAAGTTATCATGGATCCTTTTCCAGGGTAGACCATATGTTGGGTCACAAGACAAGACTCAATAAATATAAAAAGGTTGAAATTATACAGAAATGAGGTAGAGTATAAAGACTTCACAGATAGACAGAGATTGAGAGAGTTTGTCAACAAGAGATCAGACTTCAAAGAAATACTACAAGGAGTGCTACTCCTGAAAGGAAAAAGACAGGAAGAGTGGCTTGGAGAAGAGTATTGAAATGAAGAGTATTAGTGAGCATAATTTAAAGGATAAAAAGACAGACAGTAGTAAGATATGACAAAGGAAAGCCAAAAGATAAAATGGATGAAGTAAGTAATGCTTTTACAGAAAAAAACATAGACTATTAATGAATTAAACTCCACAATCAAAAGATGCATATTGGCAGAATGGATAAAAAATCAGCCATCTATATGCTTTCTACAAGAGACTCACCTTATGTGGAAGGTCACAATCAGGCTGAAAATGAAAAGTTGGACAAAGCTATTGCATGAAAACAGTAAACAAAGAGAGATGGAGTAACTACACTAACATCAGCAAAATAGACTTTAAATGCAAAACTGGTATAAGAGATGAATGATAACAATAAGTATTGATAAAGGAGGTTATTCACCAAGAATAAATAACAATAATAAACATTTACATATCTATCTTAGGTGTCCCAAAATACATGAGGCAAACACTAGCAAAAGTTAAGAGAGAAATAAAAGTTCCTATAATAATGGTTGAAGACTTCTATATACCACTCTCATCATTTGATAGAACATCTGGATGGAAGATCAATAGGGAAACAGAGCTTGAATAATTTGATAAAGGAACTAGACCTAACAGACATATATAGAACATTGCACCCAAAAACAGCAGGCTATACATTCTTCTCAAGTGCTCATGGATCTTTCTTCAGGATAGACCATATGTTGGGTCACAAAACAGATCTCAATAAATTTAAAAAGATTATACAAAGCACTTTGTCTTATCATAATGGAATGAAGCTGGAAATTAATAGCAAAAAGGAAAAGGGAAGACCCACAAATATATGGAGGTCAAAGAACACACTCACACAATCAGTGGGACAAAGAAGAAATTGCAAGATAAATCAGTAAATATCTTGAGGCAAATGAAAAGGAGAACACAACATGTCAAAATTTATAGGGACAACCGGCAAGATGTTTTCAGAGTAAGGAGCTCCTAGAGTCAGCTTGTACTACAGAGCAGTTAGTAATCACCCAGAACACCTGGTTGGGAACTCCAGGAGACCAGAAGAGTGTCCTGTAATATCTTTGAAAGAATGGAGCTATTCTGTGGTTGGAACTGTAAGCTCCACTTCCCAAAAACAGGGGAAGAAGAGACATCTGGGCACCAGCTTAAGCTACTGATTAGTAAATTCAGCAAGCTAAAGTATAATCCTAAGAACAGCTAAAGTTTGAACCTCTACAAGTTAGAAAAATGCCGGTAGCTGCCATTTTAACTCCACTCCCAACATGAGGGGAGGTGAAGAGGATTGAAAATCACAGTGCTGGTAGGCACCAGCTTCTTTCCATCCAGAGCAGATTGCAGCTCTAGCATAAGCCCCAGCCCCATCTCTGGCATGGCCTCTCCAGAAAAATACAGGCCATGCCACAGAGGTGGCAATCATCATAGTGGCTGGAGTTGGAAGCTCCACTTCCCAAAAACAGAGGAGGAAGATACGGTTGGCCACCTATTTCTGCTACTGATTAGTAAATTCAGTGGGCAAGAGTATAGCTCAAGAACAGCTAAAGTTCGAAACTGTCCAAACTGGAATGAGGCTGTTAGCCACCATATTGACTCTGTTCCTGGCATGAGGAGAAGCCAGGCCAGTTGAAAATCACAGTGATGGTAGGGACTGGCTACTTTTCACCCATATCATACTGTAGCCATAGCCAAGGCTTCAGCCCGACCTCTAGCAGAACTGGCAGGTCCTGTAACAGCCTCTCCAGGTAACTGCAGATGCATTTAGCCTGCACAGACTGAACAGTCAGAACTCTACCGGGCAACTACCTTCATTTTGGACCTGCACTGCATAGATTGCTGCCCACACCTGCAGCTCCTTCCCTGCCCCAGGCATGGGAGGAAGTGATGTGACACTTCATCAGTCTCTCTAGGCAACTACAGTCTAGGCTTGCTTGACTTAGATTTTTACACATGGCTGTGGCTCTGCCTCTACCCCTGACAAAGGAGAAATTTGGGAGAAGCTTCATCAGTCCCTGGGGCAATGAGGGAAGCTTGAGCTTCCACAGCTTACAGCACCAACTACATCCTCGACTCCCACTATACAACCAGCAAAGGAGAAGGGGCAAGAAAGCCCTAAACTAAAGAGAGAAACTGTACCCAGAATAATTATATCTAGTAAGCCAGATGCCAAGACACAAACAAAAAATTACTATCCATACCAGGAAACAGGAAGATATGGCCTAGTTAAAGCAACAAGATAAGCCTCTGGGTGACAGAAAGTTGAGACAACTAATCATACATGCTCAAGGAAATCTCCTTAATAAATCCAATGAAATGGCTAAAGAGATTAAGGATATTAAGAACACATTGGATGACCACAAAGAAGAATTTGAAAGCATACATAGAAAAATAGCAGATCTTAATGGAATGAAAGGTGCAATAAATGAAATAAAAAATACACTGGTGTTATATAGCAGCAGATTTGAGGAGGCAGAAGAAAGGATTGGTGAGCTTAAAAACATGGCCTCCAAAAGCAAACATACGAAAGAACAGACGAAGAAAAGAATGGAAAAAATTGAACAGGGTCTCAGAGAACTAAACGACAGCAAGAGACATGCAGACATATGTGCCATGGGTGTCCCAGAAGGAGAAGAGAAGGGAAAAGGGACAGAAGGAATATTTTAGAAGAAATAATTGTAGAAAATTTCTCAACACTATTGAAGGTCATAGATATCTGTACTCGCATCCAAATAAACCCAAACTCTGAGATTTTAAATCATATTACCTAGCTACAGTGGTGAAAACAGCATGGTAGTGGCATAAAGACAGACACTTAGACCAATGGAACTGAATTGATGGTTCAGAAACAGACCTTCACATCTTTGGTCAAGTGATTTGGATGAGCCTGTCAAACCCACCCAGCTCAGGCAGAACAGTCTATTCAAGAAATGGTGCTAGGAGAACTGGAAATCCATAGGCAAAAGAAGGAAAGAGGACCCCTATCTAACAACTTATAGAAAAATTAACTCAAAATGGATTGAATACCTAATATAAAAGCAAGAATCATAAAGCTTCTAGAAGAAAATGTAGGGAAACTTCTTCAAGACCTGGTGGTAGGTGGTGAATTCTTAAAGGATATATGAGGAGGACTGAGATGGGCTACTGATGCTAATGCATGTAAAAGTTTTAATTAACCTTACTTTAAAAGTGTAGAAATGTATAGAGTTGATGATAACATATTATAGCGAGTAACAGTTGGTTTATAAATGGGAATGTAGTTGGAAAGGGTAGTCTAAGCATGCAAATGTTAATTGAAAGAAAGCTAGAGAATAATATAAGGAGTGAATAGTACAGTGGATCCAGAGGGGGATGAGGATTATGGTTGATGGTACAGATGCAAGAGTGTCCTTTGTGAGCTAGAACAGTTGTATGTCACTATTGCAGGGTGTTGGGAATGTGGAGAAGCATGGGAAAAATTCAACTGGAGTGACCTATGGACTGTGGTTAACAACAATACTGTAATATTCATGCATTTATGCCAAAGATGTACTGTGTTGATAACAGGGGAGTATGGAACAAGTGTGCCAAAGATACACTATGCACCATAGTGAGTGGTAATAGTCTGATGATATTGTCTCATAATCTGCAACGAATGTTCCATCATGGTGTGGTGTGTTGATAGAGGGGTGTTGCATGGGAATTCTGTACATGTGCATGATTGTTGTGTAAGTTTGCAAGTTCTGTAATAAAAATATATTTTAAAAATAGTAGAGTGGGTTGGAGTTAAAATACACCAAATGTAAGATATGGACTATAGTTAGTAGTAAGATTTTGACTATATTCTTTCATAATTTGTAACAAATGTCTCACAGCAATGCAAGGTGTTGGTGTTGGGTTGATGTATGGGAACCCTGCATGATGTCATGCATGTTTGCTTTGTAAGTTCACAACTTTTACTATACACTTATTGTTTATTTATGTTCATGTATAAATGATATAAAATAATAATAATAATAGGGTGGGTTGGGTGAAAAATATATCAACTGTAAGATACTTTGCTTAGTAGTAATATTTTGAGAATACTCTTTCATCATTAGTTAAAAATCCTTCATAACAATGCAAGATATTGGTGGTAGGGTGAGGTATGAGAGCCCTGTATGATGTTATGTATGTTTGTTTTGTAAGTTCACACCTATTACTATACACTTATTGTTTATGTATGTTTATGTGTGAGTGGCATACTTCAATAAATTAGGAAAATACTTAAAGGATGCAGTGAAGGCAGTGCTTAGAGGGAAATTAATAACCCTAAATGCTTACATTAAAAACGGGGAAAGAACTGAAATGAAAGACTTAACAGCACTTAGTCTATATTAGCAAATTTTGATCAAAGTATTTTATATGAAAATGTAAAATGTTCAACAATGAAAAAATATTTGAGAATAGCATTTTTATAATAGACTGTTAGGGATTTGTGGAATGAAGATTAATAAATGTTTTCACAGTTGTTACTAAATATATTTGTTAAATAATTTAAAAGATAAATTGGAACATTATGGGAAAATAAATGGACACTTAGTATCTTAACCTAACAATATTGAATAAATGTCCCTTGATGGACAATTTTTATACTTATGATCAGTTAGCTTAACATTCATTGCGATTTCTTTCCCAGAGTCTCTATGTTAGAGGTGATACTGATAAATTTGAATACTTTCATTAGGATTTGGCATCACAAAAATATTTTTGATCATAAGAAAACATTCCTTCTTCAAAATATGGCTCTTTTAATATATTCCATTTCTCATGAAACTGTTCTGATTTATAAATATTTCCTTCATTCATTTAGTAATGCAGTAGCTGCTAAGAATGTAACAGTGAACAAGCAATAGCCATGACCCTTCCCTTTTTTACTTTTACCCCATTATCTGTACTGAGAGGTTACAGTTCCATAGTTTACATTTCTTTGTTGAAGAAAATATAAAATTTCAGCAGAGAAATAGAACACTAGAAATAGTTATTATTCATTAGATTGCATCACAAAATGACTACACTCTGAATATGCTATATGGTGAGAACAATTCTATGTTCATATTCCACTTAAGTGAAACTAGTGGCATATCTGTATAGGCTATACTAATCAAGATATAGCACAAACCTTACCATTTAGATGCGTTTGGGTTCTTGTATCCTTCCTGTCATATTTCAGTATACCAATAAGATATACATATAGGAAATACATTACAGTATTTCCTTATTCCTAGTGAAACAGTTAGTCTGTAAAGGGTTGTAGTTACTCAGTTTTCTTATTTGAAAACTAGAAAGTAAATAATGCTCATTTTTGCATGATTTTTTGAGAGAATATATACATATTGGTTGAGAGCATATTCTATATTAAGACTGTTTCTGTTTTAATCCATTAAACAATTATATGACCTTAGATAATTTAATTAAGGTCTCCATTCCTCAGGTTCCTAGTGGGGATAATATTAGCACCTAACTCAGAGTTTTTGTAAGAATTAAACAAATCAATAGATGCTATTATGAGTTGAATTATGTCCCTCCAAAAGAGATGTTCAAGTTCTTACACTTGGTCTTATGAACATGACTTTATTTGGAAATATGGCCATTAATGATGTGGTATGTTTAGAAGAGGCAAATCTAAGGACTGGCATCCTTGTAAGAAGAGGGAAGTATGGACACAGGCAGACACAGAGGAGAATGCCATGTGATGACTGAGGCAAACATTGAATAGGTGCAGCTGCAAGCCAAGGGATGCCAAGGATTGCCAGCAAACATCAGAAGCTAAGATAGACAAGGAAAGAGTCAACTTTACAGGCTTCAGAAGGAGCATGGTTCTGTCAACACCTTGATTTTGGACTTCTGGTCCCCAGATCTGTGAGGTAAATGTATGTTGTTTTCAACCACCCAATTTATGATAATTTGTTTCAGTGGCCTTAAGAAACAAAAACAGATGCAAAATGCTTAAGATAATGCATGAGAATTAGGTGTTATAAAAGTGCTAATTATTATGATAGTGGTGACCTCTTGATATAATACTTAAAAAGTGATAGGTCATTCTAAGCTTTAAGTAAATACTAGTTTTTGCTATGGTGAAGATTACACTCATCAATTTCAGTGAATAGTAATGTTGCATCACAGATGTGCATCTTGACAAGCAAAAAAAGCAGTTTCAAATAACTCAAGTTCTTTATTTGTTTGCTTGAATAATAAAGAAGAAACAAATTAGCCATGGTAGAACTTTAAAAATTTGTTCCCCACCCTATCCACTGTTTGTCATACTCTCCTCATCTACTCCTTTGGTTCTTCCTAATGAAATCCCCCAACAATTGCACTTTGAAGGCAGTATCTTCCTGGGAATAAGGATGAAGGATATAACAAAATTATTCTACAGGAGGTAGAAGAAAAGTTGGATAAGGTACTATTTATTTTCCCATCTTCATGGTTTTATTTTTAGCCAGCCTAAGGCTACAGGAAAAAAGACAAAATTGGGTACAAATCATAAAATCAATAGCAAAGTAACAAAAACTGAAATTGCATGCAAAAAAATTATTGACTAAAAATTAATAGTATAAAAATAAAAGACAAAAAAAAAATTAATAGGAGGACAAGACCAGGACATGTTGTAATCAAATGTTTGAATGCCGAAGACAAAGAAAGGATCTTGAAAGCTACAAGAAAGAAGGAATGCATCAGGTACAAGCGACTTCACTAAGATTAGATACTGATTTATCATCAGAAACCCTGGAAGGAAGGGGAGAGTGAGATGATATACTCAATGTGCTGAAAGAAAAAATCCAATAAGAATCTATATCCAGCAAAACTGTCTTTCAAATTATGAGGAAGTTGGGTTTGTCCCCACTAGATATGCCCTACAAGAAATGTTAAATGGAGTTATTCAGATTGAAAAGAAAGGACACTAGAGAGTAGATAGAAGGCGCAAAAAGAAATAAAGATTTCTAGGAAAGGTAACAGTGTGGATAAATATAAATGCCAGTATAATTGTATTTTGGGTTTATAACTCTACTTTTTACATCTTGTAGAATCTAAAAATAAAAATGCATAAAAAGTAATGACAAACCTATGGTTTAGGCCACACAAAGTATAAGATGTAATTTGTGACAAAACAACATAAATGTGAGGTGAAGGAGTCATATAGGAATATACAACTCTCTCTATATAGGAATATATATAGGAATAGAGTTTGTGTGTCATTGTAGTTATGTTAGTATAAAATCAAACTAAATTCTTATGAATTTAGAATGTTAAATTTAAGCTCCATGTTAGCAATGAAGAATATACCTGAATAATTACACAGAAGGAAATTATAAGTTATTCTAAAGAGTTTATAGTAAAAGATCAACTAAATACAAAATAAGTAGTAATGGAAGAACTGAGAGACAAGAATGGTATAAGACTTAAAAAAAAAAAGTCAAAGACCAAAACTGCAGAAGTCAGTCCTGTATTATCAGTAGTTATTTAAATGAAAATGGTTATACTTTCCAGGCCCAAGATAATGATTGATAGATTGGATAAAAAAGCATGACCCAAACTATACTTTTTGTAAGAGACTCACCTCACATTAAAGATAAAAATAAATAGAAAGTGAATGGATATTCCATGCAAATGGTAACCTAAAAAAAGTGAGAGTAGCCATCTGTAACCAAATATCAGACAAAATAGACTTTAAGTCAAAAACTGTTAAAAAAAGGGACAAAGAATGAAATTATATTTTGATAAAAAGTGTCCCTTTTTAAGAAAATATAACAATTATAAACATATGCACATCTAACAAAAGAGCCCCAAAATATATGAAACAAGTATTGCAGATTTGAAGGAAAAATAAATATTTCTACATTAATAGTAGGAGCCTGCAATACATCACTTTCATTAATGACTAAAATATCTAGACAGAAGAACAATAAGTAAATAGAATATTTCAACTATACTATAAAATAACCAGATTTGACAGACATTTGCCATTCATAGAACACTCATCCAGAAATAGCAGATCACACATTCTTCTCCAGTACACATGGATCATTCTCTAGGATAGAGGTAAAGTCTCAGTAAATTTAAAAATATTGAAACTATACAAAGTATTTTCTCTGAACCAATTGAATGAAGTGAGAAAGCAATAACAGAGGAAAACAGGAAAATTTTAAAAATATGCAAACATTAAACAATACACTCATAAACAACCAGTGGGTCAAAGAAAAAAATCATAAGGGAAATAGGAAAATATATTGAGATGAATAAAAATGAAAATGCAGCACACCAAAACTTATGAAATGCAGCAACGACCATGCTCAGAGGGAAATCTCTGGCTGTAAATGCTTAAATTAATAAAGAAGAAAGATCTCAAATCAGTAACCTAACTACACACCTGTAGGAACTAGTAAAAGAAGAGCAAACTCAATCCAAAGTCACTAGAAGAAAAGAAATAATAAAAATCAGAGTGGCAATAAATAAAGTAGAGTACAGAAAACAACAGAGGGAATTTTTGAAATCAAGAGATGGTTTATTGGAAAGTTAAAAAAAGTCAAATTTTAACTAGAATGACAAAGGAAAAACAGAGAAGAAATATAAATAAATAAAAATCAGAAATGAAAGGGGAGGCATTGCTACTAATCTCACAGATATGAAAAGGATCATAAAAGAATACTATGACTAATTGTACACCAACAAATCAGATAACCTTGAAGAAAGAGAAATTCTAGGAACTCACAAATTAGTGAAATTGATTCAAGAAGAAAGAGATCTCGGCGAACCAATAAGAAATAGAGATATTTAATCAATAATCAAACACCTCTGAACAAAGAAATGTCCAGTAAAGGTGTCTTCACTGGTGAATTTTATGAAAACTTCAAAATAATTACAAATCATTTTCAAAGTTTTAAAGAAATGAAGAGGAGGGAACATTCCTAACTCATTCTATGAGGCCAGTATTCCCTTAATTTCAAAAATAAATAAAGATATCACAAGAAAAGAAAATTACAGACCCATATTCCTTATGAATATAAATGCAAAAATCCTCAACAAAATAATAGCAAACAAAATCCAACAGTATTCTCTATGACTCCAAGTGGGATTTATCTCACTTGTCCAAGTGAGTCAACATGTTAAAAAGTCAATCAATGCAATACATTGCATTAATAGAATGACAGAATAATCATCTTAATTGAGGTAGACAATACATTTGACAGAATCCAGCATCCTTTTTGATAAAAATATTGAGAAAACTAGGAATAGAAGGAAACTTCCTTGGCATGATAAAGGGTATATATGAAAACTCCATAGCTAAAATCATACTCAATGGTGAAAGACAAAGATTTACTGCTAAGATCAGGAGAAAGGAAAGACTGCCCAATTTCACTACTTCTGCTCAGTGTTTATTAGAAAAATTTGGCAAAAAATAAATGTAAAGCATAAAACTTTGAAAGGTAAAAGTAAAGCTACCCCTATTCTCAGATAACATGTTCCTATATAGAAAGAAACCCAACAAATCTACAAGAAAGCAACATGAGCTAATAAATTCAACAAAATGATGGGGTATAAGAAAAACAAACAAAAATTAGTGGTGTTTCTTTAAACCCACAATGATCTATTTTTAAATTAATTTTTTTTTAAATCCATTTATAATAGCACTGAAAGAATAAACTACCTAGGAACTCATTTAATCTAAGATGTAAAGGATTTGTAGGCAGAGAAACAAGTAATTGATGAAAAACAGTAAAGAAGACTGAAATAAATGGAAAGATATTCCATGCTTATGGATTGTTTAGAAGTGAATACTACCCAAAGCAATCTATAGATTCAGTGCTACCCCCAATCGAATTACCAAAGTCTTGTTTACAGAAATGATAAAGCTAATCATCAAATTCATATGGAGGGACAATGGGCACCGAAAAGACAAAGTCACCTTGAAAAACAAGAAGAAAAATGGAGTACACACAGTGCCTGATTTTAAAATTTTCTACAAAGCCACAGCAATCAAAATCCTAGGGTACTGAAGGAAGGGTCCATGGAATAGAACTGATTGTTAAGAAATTATCCTACACATATCTGATCAATAATTTTTTTTTATTATGGGTAAAAATCAAAATTCTCACAATACATACAAACATTTGCAAAATGATATATAAATATATATGCATATATGTGTATTTGCTTACAAAAATGTTATATGTATATATATGTATATACATATATTTTATGTATGTATTTTATGTATGTATATATATATATATATATACATATATTTTAAGAGGTGCTTAGATTACCCAAAATATTACACGGAACCCACTGGGATTCCCATGTTGCCCACCTCCCACACCTCCCACCACATAGAATAAATTTTTGACACTGGTGCAAAGGCCACTCAAAGGGAAAGAATAGTCTCTTTCATAATCAGTGTTTAGAAAACTGGATATCCACAAGCAAAAAAATGAAAGTGGGAACCTATCTCATATCATTTACAAAAATTAACTAAATGGATCAATGAGTTACATGTAAGAGCTAATACCATAAAACTCTTAGAAAAAAACTTAGAGAAATATTTATGGGAATTTGCATTAGGCAATGGATTCTTAGTCTTTACACCAAAAGCATGAATAACTTACACAAAATAATAGGTAAATTTGACTTCATCAGAATTAAGAACTTTTGTGCATCAAAGGACATTTTCAAGGAAGTGAAAAGCCAATCTACAAAATGGAAGAAGATATTTGGAAAGCATCTATCTGATAAGGTATTTTTTTAAATTTATTTTGAAAAAAACTTTAGATTACATAAACATTACATCGAAAATATAGGGGATTTCCATATAACTCACCCCTTCCCATCCTACAATTTTCCCCATCATCAACATCTTCCGTTAGTGTGGTATATTTGTTACAATTGATGAACACATATTAAAGCATTGCTACTAACCATGGTCTATATCCTACATTTTAGTTTACACTTTGACCACACAATTTTATAGGTTTTGACAGAATGTATAATGGCCTGTATCCGTCATTGCAATGTCATCCAGGACAATTCCAATGTCCCAGAAATGCCCCCGTTACACCAATTCTTCCCTCTCCCTCCCCTCAGAACCTCTGGTGGCCACTGCCTTTATATCAATGTTACAATTTCTTCCATTGCTAGAATAATAATAAGTCTACATTTTGTATATACTTGTAATCCCCCTTTATGTCTGTTCATTCCTGAATCTTGAGGATTTTGGGATGGTGATGTCCACCCTATTTCTGATTGAGAGGGGGCGTACATCCTATGGGGCCGATAGATGGAACTGTCTTGCTTCAGTTGTAGATCCTCTGTCTTATGGGAAGGGAGCTGTTCATCATCATCCTTTGTTAGGATGTCCTGAGTGAGTTCAATGAACTGGAGAGTCGGTGTTACAACACTGCTGAGATTCAGGGCTGAATGATAAGATTTTAATATCCAGAATATAGAAAGTTAAACAAGAAGATACATAACCCAATTACACAAGGGCAAAGGACTTGAATAGACGTTTCTCCAAAGAAGATATAAATATCGCCAATAAACACATGAAATGATGCTTTCAACTTTACAGCCATTAGGGATCTACAAATCAAAACTACAATAAAATACCACATCACACCTACTAGAAAGGCTATTATTAAAAAAAAAGAAGAGAAAAAAAGTGTTGGTGAGGAAATCAAGAAATAGGAGTCCTTGTACTTTGGGAATGTAAAATATTTATTGCAGCTGCTGTGGAAAACAGTGGGTGGTTCCTTAAAATTTAAACATAAAACTATCTTATTACCCAGCTATCCCACTTCTAGATACATACACAAAAGAATTGAAAGCAGGGTTTTGACCAGATATTTGTAGAACAATGTTCATATCAGCATTAGCTAGAATGTGGATACAATCCAAGTGTCCACCAACAGATGAATGGATAAACCAAATTCAAATTCAGTATATAAATACTGTGAAATATTATTCAGCCATAAAAAAGAATGAAGTTCTTGTGCATGCAACAATCTGGATGTATATTGAAGATATCATATGGATTGAAAATAAACCAGACCCAAAAAGGCATATATTGTATGATTCCAATTATATGAAATAACTAGAACATGCAAATTCTTAGAGATAGAAAGTAAAGTATGGATTACTAGAGGAGGCAGGAAGGAGGAATGGCAAGTTAATGGATAAAGGTTGTAGGGTCTCTGGGGTGATAGAAAAGTTTGAGTAATGAATGATGTGGTGACTTGGGACTGTCTGTACCTCAGAAAACATGTTATTAAACTTAATCATTCCTATGGATGTGAATACATTGTAAGTAGGAATTTTTGATGAGGTTACTTCAGTTTAGGTGTAGCCTAACCCAGTCTGGATAGGTGCTAATCCTATTAATGGAGTCCTTTATAACCAGAATGAAATTCATACAGACACAGAGAAAGTCACAGGAAGCAAGAAGCTCAAGCTCAAGGGAAAGGCCAAGGAAGGCTGTCATGTGTATTGCCATGTGACAGAGGAGCCCAGGACTAAGGATCACTGGCAACCAGAATGCCAGTCTTTGGGAAGAAAGCATTGCCTTGGTGACACCTTGATTTGGGACTTGTTTATAGTCTTAAAACAGTGAGCTATTAAATTTCCACTGTTTAATCCAAACCATTGCATGATATTTCCTCAAGCAGAAAAGGAAACTAAAACTGATGGTATTAATGGTAGCACAATATTGTGAATGTGATTAATGCCACTGATTCACGTGGTTGGTAGTGGTTGAGATGGGAAATTTAAGGTGTATGTAAATTTTTTAAAAAAGATAGAGGTCAAGACTAAAAGACAATGGCAATTCACATGATCCTGGACTATGTCTAATAATAGAGGAGACTATGAGTAAAAAGACATTATTGGAAAAATTGAAAAATTTGGAATATAGACTGAACTTAATAATTGTAGTTAATATGGTTACATAAGTGAATGTCCTTGTTCTTAGGAAATATACCTGGAAATATTAGATAGATAAATATTTAGAATGGTAGAACAAATATGGCAAAATCTTAAAGTTGGTAAATCTGGATAGTTGGGTACACTGGAGTTCTCTGTATTATTTCTGTATGATGTTTTCAACTTTTCTATACATTTGAAATTATTTCAAATAAAAAATCTAAAAAATAAAAAATAATGAGAGGATTAAACTAGTTGTCATTTACATTGAAAAATTTTGAGCCGAAAAACTGCAGTTGTTCAGAATCATGGCATCTGGGAATCTTACAATGGCAGGAGAAATATTTTGTAAAGAACTGGCATGATCTGAAGAAACAATCAATACATCAAATGTTGAAAATCTACACAAAAATATTTCATCCTGTTAAAAGTTAAATCAATGAAGTCAAAATGGGATAATCTGAAAATATTTAAATGTGATATAAAAAGTAGAATAAGTATGAAATGTGTTTCATAGAAATGAAAGTGGAATATACTTTTTCACTGAAAGTATAGTACATTAATTTTGATATAAATCTGATTCAAATGTTGGCATTCATAACCAACCTCAAAGAATATTTGCAGTCAAAACAGAAAATTAGGTAGAAATGAGGTGATCAAAACTGCATACTCGAAACATGGGTAAAGAAAACAATTCTTACTGAGCCCCTGTTAGACACTAACCTCTAGCTCCTGCCATCTTGTGTGATAGGAACCAAAGGTCTCACATTCAAGCAGCATAAATGAGAGATAAACCTCAAGGCAGTGTGATTATGTATTTTCCCCTCATTTTACCATTCAAAGACCTTTTTTATTTCTTGCTAATACTTACAGACATTTGCATACTCTTTTCATAAATACACCCTAACTCTGTTTGATTAATGCCATTCATAGACCAAACTTTGTCTCCCCAATATTCTTGCTTAGTACTTTTCTGTAACTTAGGGCTGAAATGTAAGCTTTCGAAAATGCCCAGAAGAGTTAACCATATTGTGTTGCACTACAAATTTAAATTTTAAACGCCATATTCCACTGAACTTCATAGAAAAGTGAAAGGATTGGAACTGTATGACAAAAAAGAGAGAAGCCATTTTATATTCCTTAGGCTTTAAGAGAGATGGATGAAAAAAATGAAAGCACAACTATGTGTGTAGGCTAAGAATTTTCATGGAATGAAATTACATAGTAGTCTTATTTCAGTTTATTTATTTAAGTAGTATGCAAATCTATGATACCGCCATTCTGAACTTTTCAAAAAAGATGTTATCCCCTGGATTATATAAAAACTGGTGGAAGCAAAGTAAAATCTTGATGGAAAAATATGTTCTGTAATCACAAAACAATTAAAATTAGAACTCTCTCAATGTCAAAAATTATAAAGAAAAATTAGTTTCATTTACTTACTACAAATTGAGCTATCTAAGTAACTTTCCTCAAGGTTGAGGTAGAAACTATTGAAATAAAAATGTAAGGATGCTCACTTCTAAGGAATAATAAGACTCTTGAATTTTTAATAATTTATTCATTTATTATTTAGAATCAAAGCACTTTCAAAACATTTTATTATAGAGAGAATATATACTTTAGAATGATTTTGAAAGCTAGAAGGAAAAGAACTATGGGAAATAGTTGTGTATGGCTTTGAGAATTTACTAAGTTTAACATAGTTTAAATGTATTATTGCTTTTGGACAGAAAGTCTAACTCTGAGATCTGGGCAAAAAGAAAACAAAACACATATATGCTTTAACCAAAATACCCAATTTGCTCTTTAAGAGAATCAAAGTTTTCTAATATGAAATTCTGGAATGTATATATTCCCTGGGTACTCATATAAGGGACTAAGAACAAGATAATGGACAATGTCTTCACCAGCAGTTTATCAGAAATACTAGAAGCGTTATTCATATGTGCACTTATTGAATCTACCCTTAATAAAAGCCAAGGGCATAATATTAGAAATAATGCAATGAAGGCATTTCTGCAGAAATTTCTGCAGAGGTTTGGACCAGACGGTCAAAACCTCTGATAACCCAACTTGGTAAAGTGATGGGATTTAACACTAATTTGAAGTATGATGGATAGTAGGGGTCTTATGCTTCTGTTATGTGTCTTGAATAGCAGTATTGCATAAAGAAAAATAACTATTCCAAGTTTATAGTCTTTGGTAAGAACCAGGAGCATGATGATTTAAGATTCCTGAAATAGTAACATAATTTTACCATAGAGATTGAGAAGTATGATTTATATTCACCACAAATAAAGTACTCAGAGAGGAGGACCTGCATGTTCTGAACTAGTTTTAAATCTCCTTGAAAGATGCCATCTGAGATCACATGCTGCAAACATCTCAATCATACATAAGCCTCGGTGTGACTCCCGTTAGACATTTCCTTTACCTGCAAAATTGTATTTTTTTTCCAAATTCTTTGTCAATTGCTGGCACCATCATCCTCAAGGCAGAAACCTGGTAAACATAATTTAGCTTTCTAAATTTCCGTTAGTCTCTCATCCATCCCTCTTTACTTATTCCAATCAATATCCAAACTTCATCAAATTGATTTCTAAGAATAGTTTTATTTTTCTTTTCTCCATCCCCACTTGAACAGAACTCATTGGACCCTCAAGTAGAATTATCCAAGATTGATCATCCTGTCTCTTATTTCACTTCTTTTCAATCTGTGATCCATTTTACCATCAGACATCTTTGTAAAACATAAATCATTTCTTGGCACTCACCAAGTTAAACACTTTTGCACATTTACCCGAGCCATCGAGAAAATGTCTAAGTTCTCTAGTCTGGCAAACAAGAGACAATGATGTCTGATAATGTTTCCAATTTCAAACCCTTCTCTTCCCCTTTGTAATTAAATACCAGCTACCAACTACAGAACCACTGGTTCCCTCCACTTTTCCAAGTTTCTTCTATGTATATGCATATTGTTTCTTGTCTTTACTGAAAATTTCTATGTATTATTAAAGACAATGCTTAGATATTTCTCTAGGTGACTCCTTTTCTGTTCATCTCAGAAAGAGTCCATCATTGTGTTTAGAGTATCAGTAAAATGTTGGATGGAGCTAGTCAACTAAATGATGTTAGTTTGATGATTTCTTTGATTAGAATAGATGACCATATAAGGAAAGAGAGACCCTGAGTTTAACTAAGGAGATGCATAGTATAACCATATGATAAGGGAAAGGAGGATTGGATTTGAATGAATTTATAGAGTTAAGATTTGGGAAGAAAAGCTATTGTAGATATTATTTATTGTTCAATGGAATTAGAGACTGGACAGGTTCTGCATAGGGGGAAGAATTTCTAGTAAAATAGACTTTAGAGATGGAGGTAGATTTTAAATAAAATGGATGGTCCTTTGTTTGTACAGGCTTCATTCAGAGCCCTAGTCTTTTATTTGTAATTTTGTGCCTTTTAACTTAATGATGACCCCAAACTTGTGTAAGATTGAGGCCCTGCAAAACCTTGCTAAAAATGGCATTAAACCAAACAGGAAAAAATTGAGGCTCGCAATTTTACATGTTTGCCAGATTTCTTAGAGGTTCTGAAGTTTGGCCATGATAGTTTTCTGTTCCTGTTCATAGTTAGAGGTGAAGAGTACTGAGGAAATTCCTGATTTAATTTTTTAAAATAATATAAAAATGTTTTTAAGGATAGCTGATGCAAAATTTAATGAGGCAGAACACTTATTCTCTGAATGAGTTGGGGAAGGGTCTAAGGGTTTCCTTTCAACTCTTGTTTTATAAATATATAAACACAAATATATATATATACATTCTTTTTTTAAAAAAAGATTTATTTTATTTGGTTATTTCTTCCCCCAACCACTCTCGTTTTTTGTGCTCGCTCTCTGTTCTCTGTTCGTCTTCTTTTTAGGAGGCACCGGGAACTGAATCCAGGACCTCCCATGTGGGAGGGAAGCACCCAATCACTTGAGCCACCTCCACTCCCTACTTGTTTTGTCTCTCATTGTGCTTCCTCACTATGTCTCTTTGTTGCGTCTTCTCACTGAGTCATCTTGTTGTGTTAGCTCACCGTGTCAGCATGTCCCGTCAGCTCGCTGTCTTGTTCATATTCTATAGGAGACCTTGGGAACCAAACCCAGGACCTTCCATGTGGTTGGCAGGCACCCAACTGCTTGAGCCACATCTGTTTCTATATATATACTCTTAATATATATATCTTGTTATATGCATTATATATGTTTTATAATATTATTTCTTAAACAACCTCTTAAAAATAATTTAAGCTATTGCAAATTAACCTCAAATTCCATGTTAAATCATATAATAGGGAAGATCTTCCTCCCAAAGATTTACTTAATTGGAGGGTGAATAATAACAATTTTCAACCATAATAGCTATCAATTACTGAATACTTATTCTAAGCTTTATTTTTTTTATTCTTTGTAGGTATAAAATACACGTATTATTTTCATCTTATGGATAGCTAAATCCTTTCAGAAAAATTAAAGTCTCCATCTTTGCACAACCAATAAGAGGCTCTGCTAAGTTAAACCCTATTTCACTTTGGTTCTAAAGCCAAATCTTTTTCCACTAAATCAGTTTGATAACAAGTCTATTGCACTATGCTGGCACAAAAGGAAATCAGGCTATTGATTCGGAACATTTGGCTTTTTTATTTTCCAAGAAGGAACTGGCAGGTTGAAAGCTGTTTGTTTTCTAAACTTAGATGCCATGGTTGACAATGTTTTCCTTCCTGAATGGGACTTCTGTCCTATTTCTTTATTTTGAGATGTTATATACTGTACATAACAAAACTAGATGCTGTATGTCTTCATAAAGAGACTGGGATGTTCATTCTTAAGAAGATAATAGTGTTCCTTGATTTGGGGGGTTAGGTAAGATTTGGGTTTTAATCTTGGCTCTGCTACTTGTTTCCTCTGTGACCATGGCAATTTCCAAGCCACCGTTTTACCATCTGTTAAATAAGAATGATGGCATTACACCCAGACAATGTTGTTATTAAAAAGCACCTGTAATCAAGCAAATCAAATGTTTAGTACCTCATTCTCCTTCCCCTTTATCTCCCTCCCCCGTTACTTCCTTCTTGTTGATTTTCCAGGAGTGAATCTTCTGCACTATTCTGCTTAACTGATTTCTAATATTTCATTGTGGCCTATTTTACAGTCAAAGATGAAAGATGAAGGAAGGAAAATGAAATATATACTCTTACTAGAGAAGCCAAGTATTTTTCTCCCTCTAGTCATTCTCAGACCTAGTACATCATTTTCAATATTTATAGTTGATATTGAATAATAAAGCACATTAGCCAACTATACATACTGAAAATGGATAAAATGAAAAGATTTTAATTGCAAACAATATAAATCCAAGGGCTAAACTCTACACAGAGGCGCAAGCAAAGCTCTCTGACTTAAGGGTAGTACATATATAAACAATTAAAGTGTTCTCTGCAACTACATCTCAGCTACCTGCATGAAGACTGTCTTTGAAGCACCTGAATAGAAACCAGGTAGAGAGTCATAGTCAGAGATAACCTGTAGACTCACAGGCTCTAGCTCTTTAGTTTAGCAGTAAGGTCCCTTATGCAGGGAAGTGCATTCTCAACAAATTCGAGAAGACTCAGTTGAGCTCTGGATGGGAATATCCTAAAGAGTCAAAGAAACAGACTCAACGTTTATTCACAAAACTTTATTGATTCTTGGAACCATTTGCAAAGAATACTGCTCTGCTATCTTAGCCTTCCAAAGAATTCTAATTGGACCGACATCTAAGAGTCCAATAAGAAGTGTTACAAATCTGTGATTATACTGAAAGCCATGGCTTGTACAATTTGGATGGAATGTATGGCTTACAAATACACCTGTTTTTTTTTTTAATGTATATATTTTAAAACAACAGTTGGACTTCATACAATGATCGCATGAAAAATTATGAAATTAGGCTTATATGAATAAAGACTTTAAGTTTTGTCATCAAAAAAACAAAACAAAGAAAATCCTTCCATGTCTCTTGAAATGTGAACAAATGAAAGAGAGGATCCAAAACTTTGTGAATAGCAGGATTTATTGGTATTTTGTAAAATATAAAATTATACATGTTCACATTGAAACATCTCTGAATGACAGTATGAGTGGTTTTTATTTTCAAATATGTTTAATATTTAACACCAAGGACTTATTGCCATTATAATCAGAAATAAATATTTTTCTATCATCACTACCACACACACACTGAGTGTTGACTTTTAGCCAAATAAGTACTGTGATTTTGACAACTTACATCAGTGTAGACAGCTGAAGAGGACTTTAAACTCCGTTTTGAAATCCAAATTAATAATGTTCTACATTTTATTATTTACTTTAAAAATGTATGGCTGACCTATAAAACATACATATGCCTTAATAGTTACGTTATTTCCTATGATATGAAATAATATTTTCTTCAGAAATGTCTTCTTTTAAAATTAAATATATAAATCATGCCAGAAATTTATTCTATCAAATAAAACTATCAAATTCAGTGTTTGATGAATACTAATAGCAATATACATCCTGAAATTTGATAAAAACATGAAATTACTTTGCAAAAATGTGCTAAATAGTACAATATGGTATCATTATTTGAGATTTGAAATATCCAATATCTAGGTGACAGGGAAAAAGTGGTCTAAGTGCTAAGAAGTTACTGTCCAATTGAAGATATGATGATTCATCTCAAAAATAAAAAACAATGAAATGAACTTTACAAATCTTTTCTATATTATTCAGAAGAATGCTATTTTTCATTATGAGTAGGCAAACAGGATATAAATAACGTAATATGGAACTCTACCAAGTTAATAAAAAAGATGTTTCCATATTAATATATTTTCCTTTTTCTCAAAATAATCTAAAAAATCAAGCTTTCCCCTGAACCTAGGAAGAAATTGCATATACTAGGTTTATCTCAAGCCCCTAGAACACATTCTCATATTTGAGGGTATAAATCCTTATTGGACTGAGGTAGTCAATATCAAGGTGAGAAGAGCAGTGCAATACCTACTACAGCAGGAAAGGGTGCTTCCTCGATGACCTTAAAATTTGAGCAACCAACTGAACTTGAGCAGAAAAAAATAAACACAATTTGGGAAACATTTACATAAATTAGATTTAAGTATATGGTCTTCATATAAAATGGTTGCTAGAGGTTATAAATTAGTACTTTATTCATACTTCAGCTAACAAACACCCTGTAACATAATTTCACCAAAATTTAGATTACAAAAAACATATTTTCCTTCTAGAATAATGTAAAAATTTTATAATTTTTTTAATTTTAAGGATATTTCAGTGCTTTTATTATACATGAAAATAAAACTGAATGGTAAATGGATAATTTATATGTCAATATGATATTTTTATATTGAGGCTCTATAAATTAATATATTGAGGACTATAGAAATCATTTTATAATATTTCTCTATATGTAGTTTCATGGTTTTCTATAGTTTTTCTGCTGACTAATAGAAATTCAAGGTCAATCTACTCATACATAATAATGAGTGTTAGTTTCGTATAGGATAAATGTCCATGTTTGATTTCATATTTCAGGATAGAAAAGTTTTTAGACCTATATTTCTTTTTAGTGATAGCACAATCTTCAATTGTTAGGAGAGCTGTCAATCTCTTCTTAATACAATCAAGTCCTTTGGAGAAAAGTACAGGCCAAAGGGGAAAACCCAGAATGGAAAATTTCTGAAGCTGATTATGGGGAAGCCTGAGTGGCAGTCAAAGGTAAATTTCCAAAGGGTTTCTATTTACATTGCTTTATCAAATAAGGACCAGAGAGTAAGTCATTCCTTTTATTGCATTTATTTCGTACTACCTATTTTTTCATAAGTTGGACTTCCTTCCGGACTAATTAACCACTAAACATTTTACAAGCAATCCAAGTGCGGAAGCAGTAAAAGACGAATTGCACTTATGAAGTAATTGACGAAGGCTATATTGGGCATTTTAAGCAATGGTGGTGCGCATCTTAATACCGGAAGAAAGGCTTATGTACTGCTATTTGACAGGTCATTAGTTAGTCTCAGACCTTGGCATCAGATAATAGAGACTTAAAGCTCAAATATACTCAGATGCACTAGGGTGCGAGTTCTCTAGTGCAAAAGAGTTTCGGGGAAAACACTTAGTGTTCTTGACTTGGCATAATCAAAAAAATCCTGATGTTATCTCAGATGAATTCCCTAGCTATTTTATTTTTTTTTGACAGTAAAGTCAGAGCTGACAAACCAAACAGTTCTCAAGGAAATTCAGTTACTGAACTGTCTGACAGCTTGTCTTGCTTCTTTTTACTAAACTTTCCAAAGTTGCTTGCAGCGTGTGTAATACAGTTTTGTTTGCAAGATATACACAGTATTTCGTAAATAAATTTTAAGTACAGTTAATAAAAAGAAAAAACTTTCAGAAATTTAATATTTTTTCATTGAAAAAGAAACAAGACAGTGACAATGGATTTAGGATTATTTGTAATTTTGGGAGTCTATTAGCTTTTTTGTAACATTCATGGTAATCAGGAGGGTGAATACTAAATTGTTTTTATCTCTAAGAAGACTGAAATCTATCAAACATTTATTGCTGTGAAATCTACAGTCAAATAATTGGTTTGTACTCAAATGGTATATTTCCTAAATTTAAAACCGTATTTATTTTTTAATAAGAATATCTCTAAGAGTTGGATAACCATACTAAGTGATCACAGGTACTAGTTCTAGTGGCATATAGGTCTTCTGTATGGGGATAAATGGTGGATGAGATAAAGTACACCATATGTGTGTATATGGTTATATCATACGTAATCTGTATCAATTACTTTATTATTATAAAATCATTTTATAAAATAGGATAATTTAGATTATCATAACTATGAGAAATGATAAAAGAAGCAAATGGTGTCGGGAAACAAGGCTTCAAAAAGAGAACTACTTTGCTTCTACTGACTATTATGTTTAACTTAAATTTAGAAGATCCTCTTGAACTAATTATAACTCAAGATTATGCTGCAGAGAAATATGAGAGAATGACATTGCAACTATACTCTATGACTTTTTTATCCAAGCCTGCCTATCCTCAGGGAAGTAAGAAATAAAGAGGTCTTTGAAGGATTAGAGTTTTTCTGAATCCTGTTTTGAAACAAAACTGTGCATTATGCTCTGATTAGGGAGTGAGTCATTTACCCTTCTCTTTTCCCAGCATTTCAACATTTTTCTAAGTATGAAATTAGGTTTGCTGCACATTTTTTACTGAGTTAAGACAGATAATTTTCAAAGCTTCTCTATACCCAAAGCAAGGTCTTTCTCTTGCCAGAAACTTGCCCTGTATGGCCCTTATAGAGCACTTGGTCCTGGAAAGATGAGGAATTTAAAGTTAAATAAACTTCCAAGGTGACACGTGTTTTGCAGCAAGCTAGAGGTAAAACCAAGAACTCATGAGTCCAAATCTGAAATGTTTGTGGTTTTATTCATTAATTAATTTGCTTACTTATTCAACACACAGTTATTATAATCATAATAAATAGCAAAAGATATGCTAGGGACTTGTGAGGCAAGGGTAACTAAATGTAAATACAAACAAGCAAAAAACTGTCACTATCTTCATGTCTTTATGTAAGGAGAAATGGACATGTATCAAACCATGAATTATATAAATATTTAAGTGTTCTAAGGAAAAGAGAAGGAATTAGAAGAAACTTCACCATAAGAATCTTAATGATTTAGTGGGATAAAATGCAGTTTCCCTTAGAAAAATTTTCTTGGTCTCTGCACTAACTCATGTGTACCTCAAACACCACTTGTAGTTTTAATCATGTGTAAAAAGTACTCACAAATATCAGCTTTCAAATAGTTACTATTCGTCAAACACATTTTAAAAACAAAATTAGAGCAACATATTTCTAGATTTTATTTGATGTATATTTTCTAGAGAATATGTTATGAAACTGACTTCCAATTACATTAATAATGAAAAAACACAACAGAAACAATACAATACCAACATGTACATTTATTAATATTTAATCTTCAAATCCAAGCAGAATTAACAATAATAGATAAATACTTATTTGTAATATTATTAATCCTCTTCAGCAAGGTGAAAAATAAGCCATTAGATGTGACTTAAGATTCCCTGCCCATCCCCTGAACTCCGTTTTATCTCTCCTCCTCCATCACTCTAATCCTTGAAAAAATTTCATCAATGCCTAAAAACCCAGCTGTCTGCTAATAGCAGGCTGGACATTTGGGAAGAAACACAATTTAGCTAACTGGGCTTTCTCTAAACTCAAAAGGACAAATCTTAAGTGAGCATTACAATTTCTTTGCATAGGCAATAAATTTTCTTAGAAAAATCCCATCTTTGACTATTGTAGATGACTCACAACTTTTTCTTCTTAAACAGCAAAAACTTCCATATCTCCTCTCATTCCCAGTTGATGACCTGGCTGATTTCACTGAGAAAACATAAATAATAACAAAAGAACAATCATATCCTCCCATGACATCTAGAGATTAACCAATAGGCAACTGGATTTATATACTCTGCTTTTTTCTTCTGTTACCTATGTTAAATCATCCAACAGAATTCATTCTTTTTCATCTCTACTGAGGTTGTTCCCTTTGCTTATGGCAACACCAACTTTTCAACCTCCAGTGACTAATTCTCATTAACACACAAATGCATTATGATAGCCACAATCTTAATCCTGAATCCCATCTTGCATACAACTGCCTACTCAACTTCTCCACATGTATATAATAACAATAACATCTATACAATGTTGATTGTGCACTAGGCACCCTATGTTTGTGGATTTTTATGCATTTAGTCCTTCCAACAATGCTATTCGGTAGCTACTATCACTTTTACCTTTGTACAGATGAGGAAAGTGCTGCAGAGAGAGAAACTTCTCTAAAGCAATCATCTGGCAAGTTGAATAGACTGAATTTACACCTAGACATTCTGGTTAAAGAACCCTACTCTTAGTCATGATGACTTAATCATATTTAATATACTCAAAATTGAACCCTCATAATTATCCTTCTAAATCCGCCCTGCTCCAATTTCCCCCATCACAGTAATGTTAACTATATTCCTTTAATAACTTTGGTAAACTTCCAGGAATTATCCTTGGCTGCTCTTTTTCTCTCAACCCCTAGATCCATTAAACTATAAAATCCTACCATTTGTACCTGAAAACATACCCATCATCTAACCATCGTTCATAATGTCCACTATTAGCATGCTAGTCTAACTGATCAACCTTTTTGGTTAAGATTATTGTGCTCATGTCCTAAGAGGATTTCCCATGTCAGCACTTGCCCTTCCGTATTCTGTTCTAAATGAGATGGAGCTGAAGTCAACATATTAAGGTAAGGTCTTGTACTTCCTCTGCTCATATCATCAAAGACTTCCTATCTCAGTGAATAAAATGAAAAAGGCCTTATCAGAGCCTACAAAGCCTCAAGATCTGTCCCTTACCACCTTTCTTTTTTCATCCCATTGCCTATCTCTTTAGCTATTGTCCTTTGTCACTTGGATCCCCCAAAATCCTGCAGCTTCAAGATATTTTTCTTGCTGTGCTCTCAGCTTGAAATGTTCTTACCATAGGTATCCTCCTGGCTTGCTGCCTTACCCCATGAATTATAGGGATGGATGTCACCAAAGGGCACTTCCTGAAAAAGAGTATGTTCCATTACTCCAATTCTCTGGTTTATATTATCTTTAAACTTTCATCACAATCATATGCATTATATATTGATGTTTTTGCATATTTAGTATCTGTCTCCTCCTCCCCAACTAGAATGGAAGCTCGTTAGAGCAGTGATTTCACCTGGGTTTGTTCACTGCTGTATCCCACCATGTTGAACAGTGCCTGTGTGCTCTGTAACTATATGTTTAATAATAATGAATCATCTCATTGAAGACTCAGTTGGCTAACATTTGAGAGATGAATAAAGGCTACCATTTGGCTTTTAATTTTAATTTCCAACCCAGAAGGAGGCAATTTTTTACACCACATTATATAGTTTCTCATCTACCAGAAACCAATTTTGATATCAGCAGTCACAAATATAAGGAAAAATAATCTTTAAAATGATGAAATATAAGATCTAATTGTATAACTCTACAGGTAGACTAAAGTAAAATTTGCAGGTTTAACCTGTCTCTCTTCAAGGTAAACATTAAGATCAAGTAGAAAAAATACTTCCATTTTCTTTACTTTAGGTACAGGAGTGTACAGACCATTAACTGTCTAGGTTACCCTTTTATGAATTTATTAGAATTTACTAACATCTCCCTTATACTACATTTCCTAGGATGCAACAAAGTATATTTTGACAAGCATCTAAAGTTCTTAATCCAAATCTGTAAATGAAATGGCCATACAACTTGAAAACTAGCAAATAGATGAAACTGCACAAGAAATTAAAGAATCATGCCACACAGTCTTTAGAAGCTTGGATACATTTCTTCTGAATTCAAAATAGTTGGTATTAGATAAAAAAAACATAAGCATGTCCTGACTTAGAAATTCTACTGCTTGAAAAAGATTGAATAGTATCAAGGAAGCACGCCCTGTCAGAGTCACATCATTCTGTAGGAGTAGATCTGGATAATTGTAAGATATATAAAGAAAAGCTGGGGAGGTCATTATGATTATGATTAATAATTTATAGAAACACTATTTTAGTAGATATATTCAAAGACCTCAGATATACATGATTGTAGATGTTTGACAGGCATACTAACTGAGAAGAGCAAAACCATAACAAGCACCAGAGAAAACTGTTCACACTGCTTAATCAACATAGAAATGAAACTCTGTTGAGGAAATACTGACTTTTAACGAATAACCATGATCCATTGTGTTCAATTGCCATATCCAGACTACTGGTCTACTGACTTGTGCCATAAATTTATACCCACTATCCCTCCAGCTTAAGCTCTTAAGCTCTTAAGTAAGTGATAAAACCAAATGTTAAATGATTGAATTAAAAAAATCATCACTCTCTAATATTGGAAGAAAAGCTGAAAAGTAAACAGAAGAGACAAAAGAACCGATCTAAGAAACCTGGAAATATTCTGGGGAAAAAAATGCCTACAAATCATCTATGGAAGTGAGATTTTTCCCACTTGCTTTTATAGATAAATCAAACAGTCAAAAGACCCATGATTACTTGGGTGTTTAAATCATTTCTAGAGGATTAGTAAGTGATAAAATACCCCAATTCATTTAACCCATGTGAAATAACTTTAATCCCCAAATCCTTTAAATATAACACTCAAAAAGCAAATTAAAGTCTAATCTTATTTGTGCATCTCTATGCAAAAACCTTAACTTGAATATTAGAAACTTAAACCTGTCAAAGTATTTAAAATAATAGATCATGAAAAGATTGGTATTATTCCAGGGGTATAAGGATCATTCAACATTAAGGAATCTATTAATTAAACTAATCATTTTAACAGCAAATAAGAATAAGCATAGTCTCATGCCTCTAAATATTGAAGAAGACACTTAATAAATCTTAATACCATTAGTGTTTTGGAAGAAAATATTTCACTCTAAAAGGAAGAGATAATTCCTTAACTTTACAAAGATATATGAAACCTAAAGTCAAAATCCCATTTAACAATGTAACTCTAAGTACATTCTTGTTAAAGTCAGGAAGAAAAACAATATTATGGTCACACTTTACAATTTCAGTTTTCATCGTTGCGCATAATTTTTTGCCAAAAGTAATATAAAGATGTAATAAGTAACTGAGAAGAAGAAAATAAATTCATTGGTTTGAGATGACATTATTGTTTACCTGGGTAAAAGCTCAGTCTTCACTAATCTAATAAAATTATTAAGCTCATTTAGTATGATTTCTGGATTCATATCAATAGGCAGAAATCAATAATTTATAGTCATAAAGCCTATTTTAAAAAAGAACCCCTTAACTTTATCCAAGATCAATATATTACAATAACTTTTAAATATTCAGAAACAATATGTTAAAAGAAGAAAAAATATCTTCATTTAGGGTCAATTAAATTTTTGGATAAACACATTCAATATTATACACATATGCATTTTACCTAAATTAAATTATTAATTTGATAATCAATGAAAATATCTATTATTTTTGTTGAAATATATAAAGAGTTATAGAATTCATGTAGGCATATAATTATTACAGTCTGCTAAGAAAGTGAAAGATAATTGTATCTTTCTAAAGATATAGTATGGAATGCATAGATGTAGGAAAGTTTGAATTACTGGAAAAACAATATGAAGTGATGATATTTTTGGGTAAAGATGATGGAGTGAAGTTGTATTACAGAATCCCTTTCTCTCAATACCTTAGAAGATACCAAACTAAATAGTTAAAGCCACACACATACTTGTCTGTGTGCGTGTGCATACATATATATATATAAAGAAAGAGAAAGAGAGTGTATATAGACATACTATTATATATAAAGAATATATATATTGATATATTTAAAGAGTATATCTATCTACTGATATATATATAGAGAGAGAGTGTGTGTTTGTGTGTATATATATGTATATATACATATGTGTGTATATATGTGTGTATATATATATATATGTATATATATCAGTATATATATATATACTGATGTGTTTGTGTGTGTTTCTGTGTATGTGTATACACTGGTAACCAACAAGTAATTAAAAATGATACACCTTCTTTAATAAACTTTAATACTTGGTGGCCAAGAAAAGAACATCTTAACTCCGTAACACAACTTCCCATAAGCAGTTTTAGAGAAAGAAAATGAATCAAAATATTCTCATTAGCTGTGGTCAGAAATGACTTCTGCTGTTTCATATCTGGTGTGAAAACCTCCATATCTCACTAGTCCTTGATTCACTTCAAGAGGCAATATTTGAGATCATATCTGTTCTACCAGTGTGAATTCTTGAGTGAATATAATGAGCAAATTACCCCCAAATTAATTCATGATATACACATAGCAGGAGAAGGAAATAATGTTGTTTGTGGTTTTCACTTTTTAATTTTTTAAAGCCTTTTTATTTTGAAGTAGTTACAAACTTATAGGACAGTTGCAAAAATAATACAAATCTTATATGGAAAACAATATAGCCCCTAACCAGATACATAGATCCACAAACTTTTAACATTTTGCAACATTGATATATCATTTTAGCTACACATCCATTTATCTGTATATCATCTATCTGTCTATATATGTATCTATCATCTAAACATTTGAAAATAGGTTGCATACATCATGCTCCATGAACATTTAATTGTTCCATAAACCTTTCCTAAGAAAAAGGATATTTAATTATGCAACCACCTGAAATACAATTATCGAGGTCAAGAATTTTGACATTAAAGCTCACAGTCTGTATTCCAAATTTTTTCATATGTCCCACTAATTTTATTTTTGGCATTGTCTCCTTTATTATTAAATCCAGTCAAGGATCATGTATTGCATATAATTGTCACTGTGTCTCTCTCTTTTTTAATTTGAGAAGTTGTAGGTTTACAAAAACATTAGGTAGAAAGTACAGAGTTCCTATACACCCCACACTTACACATGCAGTTTTCCCTATTATTAATATTTTGCATTAGTGTGGTACCTTTGTTACAATTAAACTGTTGTTATAATAATTATATTATTAATTATACTCCATAGTTTACATTATGTTTCACTTTTTGTGTTGTACAGTTCTATGGGTTTGTGTGTGTAGTGGTAACTTATATACAACCTAAATAATCCCTTTTTAGCCCTTTGAAATATATAATTTTGTGGTGTTAATTACATATGCAAAGTTGTGCTTCCATTACAATCATCCATTGCCAAAACTTTTTCATCACCCCAAACAGTAACCCTATTCTAATTAAACATTAACTCCCTATTCTCTTCCCTTACTCAGCTCCTAGCAAACTGTATTCTAAGCTCTGATTTTATGAATAGTCTGTGTATTTTATATTTGTGAGATCATTCAATGTTTTTCCTTTTTATGTCTGGCTTATTTTACTCAACATGATGTCTTCCAGGTTCATCCAGTTGTACCATACATTAGAACTTCATTCCTTTTTACATAAAATACTATTCCATTTTATATATATACTACTTTTTGTTTATCCTGTCATCAATTGATGGACACTTGTGTGGCTTCCACCTTTTAGCAACTGTAAATAATGCTGCTATGAAGATTGGTATGAAAATATTTGTTCAAGTCCCTGCGATAAGTTCTTATGAGTATATATGTAGAAGTAGGATTACCAGGTCCAAATAGGAAAGAAAGAAGTAAACCAAACCCTATTTGCAGTACATGATCCTATACCTAGGTATTCTTGAAAAATCCACAACAAAGCTACTAAAGCTAATAAGCAAATTCAGCAAAGAGATGGGATACAAGATAAGAATGTAAAAATCAGTGGTAGGAAGCAGATGTGGCTCAAGTGATTGAGCTCCCACCTACTACTTGGGAGTACCAGGTTCAGTTCCCGGTGCCTCCTGGAGAAGACAATCAAGACAGTGAGCTGGCGTGACAGGCAGGCATGGTGAGCAGACGTAACAAGGAGACAGGAAGAGAAAAGACAATGAGAGACACAACAAAGCAGGGAGCTGAGGTTGCTCAAGAGTTTGAGTGCCTCTCTCCCACAAGGGAGTTCCCAGGTTCAGTCCCCAGTGCCTCTAAAGAGAAGATGAACAGACACAGAGAGCACACAGAGAATGGACACAGAAAGCAGACAGCGAGTGCAAAACAACAAGGTGTGTGTGGGGGGAATAAATAAATAAAATAAATCTTTTAAAAAATCAGCGTATTTTTATACACTAGTAATGAACAATTCAAAGAGGAAATCAAGAATAAAGTTCTATTTAAAATGGCAACTAAAATAATCAAACATTTAAGAATAAGTTTAACCAAGGATGTAAAAGAATTTAACATGGAAAACTATAAAATATAGCTGAAAGAAGTTGAAGAAGACATAAATAAATGGAAGGATATTCCATGTTCATAGATTGAAAGAATAAACATTGTTAAGATAACAATTTTACCCAAAGGGATATTCAGATTCAAAATAATTTCATTTACAATTCCAATAGGTTTCTTTATAGAAATGGGGAAAAAAACAATTATCAAAATCTTATGGAAATTAGAGATAGCTGAAGCGGTTGAGAGTCTGCTTTCCCTGTACGAGGTCTCAGGTTCCATCTCTGGTGTCTCCTGAAAACAAAAACAAACAAACTAACTAAAAAACCAACTCTCATTGGGGAGCAGATGTACCTCAGTGTTTGAGCAGTTGCTTCCCACATACAATGTCTGGGTTCAATCCCCAGCACCTCCTAAAGGGAAAAAAAAAATACTTATGGAAGGGTAAGTGGCCTCAAATATCCAAAACCATCTTGAAACTGAGTAAGAAAGTTGAGAGACTTACTGATTTTAAAACCTATTGCAAAATTGCAGTAATCAAAATGTCATGGTACTGGCACAAGGAAAGACATATAGACCAATGGAATGGAATGAAATTGAGAGATCAGAAATAAACCCTTCCCTCTTTAGCCAATTGATATCTGACAAAAGTACTAAGTCCACTCAATGGGGAAAGAATAGTCTCTTATAGATGGTGCTGGGAGAACTGGATAGTTGTATGCAGTTCTCACACCATATACAAAAATCAACTCAAAATGGATCAAAGACCTAAATATAAGAACTAAAACTACAGAGCTTCTACAAGAAAACATAGAGCAACATCTTTAGGACTTGTGTTAAACTGTGGTTTCTAAAACCTTAAACCAAAAGCCCAAGCAAAAAAGAATGAAAAAAGATAAATGAATTTCATCAAAATAAAAAAAAAATGGACATCAAAGGACTTTGTCAAGAATGTAAAAAGACAACCTACAGATGGGAGGAAGTATTTGGAAACCATGTATTTGATAGGCTTGAATATCCAGAATATATAAAGAATTTCTACAAATTAACATAAAAGACACATAACCCAATTAAAAAATGGGAACAATCTTGAAGAGACATTTCTTCAAAGAAGCTATACAAATAGCCAATCAACAATACAAAAGATGCTCAACATCATCAGCCATCAGGGAAGTACAAAGCAAAACTACCAGTGATACCATCTCATACCCACTAGAATATCTACTATTAAAGAAATAATAAAATTGAAAATAACAAATTTTGGAGAGAATGTGGAGAAATAGGAACTTATTGTTGGGAATGCCAAATGGTGAAGCCACTGTGGAAAACAATTCAGCAATTCATCAGAAAGTTAAGTATAGAACCACAAAATGATCTGGCAATCCCAAGTCTAGGTATATCTAAAATAATTGTGGTTCTCATTTTAAGCCATGTATATTTTGGCATTATTTATTACATGATACCCAGCCTATCCTTTTTTTGTTGTTGTTGTTTTAATTTTTTTTATTACCTCACCCCTCTCCTCCAGATGGCTACCTTGTCTGTCTGCTTGGCTTCCTCAGGAGGCACTGGGAACCAAATCTGGGACCTCCCTTGTGGAAGGCAGGCGCCCAACTGCTTGAGCTACATCTGCTCTACCCCAGCCTATTCTTTTCAATACATAAATAATCATGAACCAAATGATGCAACTGTTGCTTTCAAGACTCTATCACCCATGCTGATATGTTTACCTCTATACTGCACTTACCCATCCAAAAGAAGCTAGGGAGCAGGTAATTACAGTTCCATTGCATCTAGCTATCTTTGTCAATTAAAGCCAGAGAATCAGTAAGAACATGTCCTCTACTTCCTAATGATCTCTTTGTCTTTCAAACATCTTCTGGGTGAGTCAGTTTGCTGGAAGCTATTTCATGCACAGAACCTAAATACTAAGAGAATCTTAATTTTCCATTGCCAACATACAGAAAGGCATGCTGCAAAGAGTTGTTAATCCAGTTGATTTAAGTATTTGACACAGTACACCCATTTCATTGCATAGAATCTAAACATGAAAGTCTTCCCATTACTAATTTTTTTAAAAAGAGCAACAGCAAAATTTAGAGGTCATCATAATGCTATTATAGTGGTTATAAATATAAATGGGCCACCCTCTCACCAAAACTCAATCCATTTAACTTGGTGAGATACATGTATCCTTTGTTTCAGTTTCAGTCCAGTCTCAATCAAACACCACCAGCACACTTTATGTGAAACAGGTGAATGTTAGATAAAAAAGGATATCAATTATTATATTTATAATTATATACAAGAAAGTGTAAGGATGGTAGAAAATAAGGGTTTTTCACATCATTTTGCATTGTTTTCTCCATTTCTTTTTCTGTGTGCGCATGAGAAAGATTAGAGGCATAGGATACAAGAGAAAGCCTTCCTTGGTTGTACAGACGTGGAAGATGGGAAGATTTTCCATGATGGGAAGGGAACGAGTCTTGCCAAGGCCATTTTTGTCTAAGGAATGAATGCTTAAAAATCCTGGAAGAAGGAAAGCAGACCTTATCACCCAAAGAATTAGGTACAGGCTCATTTTAGCTTGGAGAAGGAAAAATAAAAGAAAATAAAGTTGTAGCTCAGGAGTAGGAACCTCCCAGGACACAGATTTTTAGCATATGGCTGAGGGAAAGATTGGCTTACCAAGCAAAATCTACTGCTGAGACCCAGAAACAGTAGGCCTATCTAAGACTGAGGTTGTACCAGGACAATAAAAATCCCTCTCCCTCACTGCTATGCTAGTACACACCAAGTAAGAAGCAAATATCTTCTACCTGGGAAGGGGCAAGAGCATGGAAAGAGATCCTTTAAGACATACAAGTGCATAGGGAAGGCCTGAAGCTAAGGAGAGAACATAAATATTGAAAAAAAAATTACTAGCAAATCAGTCCCTGACCTAAACCCAAAGTAATACTAAAGAAATTTGAAGAAAGTGATGCAATGAATCTTACCAATGCAACACCATATCCATCCTAACTCCTGGCTACATAAATTCAACCACCCACTGTAAGGATCTTAACAATGGAGAAGTATGCACATTAGACACGCATATTATTTAGCTCAGTCTCTACTCTCTCACATTATATATTCAGTTAACTTCTCAGTCCCGTGGGAAAGGTGTGTTCTTTTCAAGAGACATAGAGTGGAGGTAAGTCTTTAGCACATGAAAAACGTGCACTCCAACATTCTTATGGCTCTAAAACTTTGGATTTCTTTTTCTTTTTTCTAATCACATCAAAGGATTTCCTACATCTCAACTTCATTCATCATAGTACACTGCACATGTCTGTTCATATTACAACCAACCAACTGTGCAATATGTTGGAGCTGCTCCTGGCTGTTTGAACTCGCACACTGAAACCAGAATCCCTAGTCTTTGCACCCACATCGATATGTTCAATCTTATCTCTAATTGTGTTCTTTGCTCTCTGCACTGACACATTTAAATTAATTTCAGCATATTTTCTCAATATTTTGCTTATATACATTAATAAAAACCCTGTACTTCTAATTGTGTGTTTTCATTCTTAATGATATTTTTCTGAATTTGACATCTTAATTGTCCCTTTGGCTACTGCTACTTCCCCCTTCTAATCTGTAGTTCCCATCTCCCATATTAATGCAGTTTTCCTGAGCATATAACTGCCAGATTAGACAATAGATCCCATAGCCTCTCTTGTAGCTTGCTGTGACATATGACTAAGTTCTCAATGAGTGAACATTATCAGAAGTAATAGGTACAACTTTTGTATCATTTTCCTAGAAAGAAATTGTTTGCCTCTTGTGTTAGTTTGCTTAGCTGCTCAAAGCAGCTATCATAAAGTGGGTTGCCTTTTAACACTTGGAATTTATTAGCTTACAAGCTCACAGTTTTTAGTCTGAGAAAAATGTCCAAATCGAGGCATCATCAAGGTAGTATTTTCTTCCTGAAGACAGGCTGCTGGCAATACTGGGCTTCTCTGCCGCTTGGCAAGGCACATGGTGGCATCTGCTGGTCTCTCCCTTCTATTCCAGTTTTCCTTGTTTTCAGCTTCTTGCTTCTGTGGCTTTCTCACTCTTTGTCTGAATGACATACTCTTATTAAGGACTCCAGAGAGAGGATTAAGACCCACCCTGGGCCATGCCTTAACTAAATAACCTCTTCAAAAGGTCCTACACAGATAGGAAAGGTTTACACAGATAGGAATGGATTAGCTTTAAGAACATGATTTTGTGGGGGTCATATATTTCCACACCAGTATACCTCTTAATTCCCATTCTTTGCACTTTCCCCAAGCAGGATCCTAAATATAGAGCTGAGTTAGGTTCTATCATATAGGAGATACTTAGGAGTTTGTAGAATAATGAGAGAGAAGAGATTTTACTGAATAACTGTATAGAACACAATCACCATGCCAGCAAAGATCACTCATCTTCTGACCTTATCTGGGAAAGAAATATACTTCTATTTTATCTTGGGGTGTCTGTATATAGCAGCTAAGCCTATATCCTAAGTACCATAACCCTCTAGGAAATGTAGATATTAAAAACAATGAAGATTATCAGAATGGGTCATGAGGAGATTTGAAATCTGAGAGCAGAGTAACTTTGAGCTCATATAAAGTCTTTAAAACAAGGCAAGAATCAGTCTCATCAGACAATTCTATTTGATGTTATAATTCCTTTCCAAAATTCCCCTGCAGATAATCTGTTGAGTAGAAAATAGAGGTTTTGGAGAATGCAATCTTTATATTTTTAGCCTGTAGAATTTAGTAGGGCAATTTTCAACAGTGTTAAAATGAAGTAGATTCAGCCAATCTGCAGAACATACCACATGTTTCTGGTTCACTTACTGAACATTGAGGAAAGCAAAAACACTTCAGTTTTTTGCAAAGCAAGTCCCATTCCCTTGCATGGGAATATGTGATGTGGATGGAGAAAATTTAGGATGGCCTCATGTTTCTCCAGAGAAACATTAAAAGACAGAAGAAAGATTAAATAATTATAATATCCTGAGGAAAAAGTGAAGCCCAAAGTTATTATTAGAGAAGGTGGTGATTGAATATAGAAGCAACAAGCTGATAGCCTTTAAATATGTGAACTTCAAGAAACTCAGCCTACAAAGATATGACTCAAAATGAATAACCCAGTAATGGAAATCATGTTAAAAGGATTGTTTGTAAACACAGAAAACAACTAAGTACAAAACTAAAACTAAACATCTGTGGGATTTATGGATAAGTATATGTAATGAATTTAAATCTACTGAGGATTATTTGAGATTTATGGTGTTTTATATTGTTTTCCTTCTGTGTAGTATTGTTTGATTAGTTAAAAAAGATCATGTTTTTTTTTAACAAATCAATTTTATTGATACATATTAATAAAGCATAAATCCACTCAAAGTGTACAATCAGTGGTATTTGGTATAATCAAATAGCTGTGCATTCATCACTCTAGTAACTTTTAGAGCATTTTCATTATTCCAATAATAATAATAATACTAAAAAACAAAAACCAACGAGCTAACCAAACAGGAGACAAAAAAACTCACCACCTCTCAATCTCTCTGTTTCCCCTGCTATATGTAGCTCCTATTCTGTTTCCTTCATTCTAGTATATATGTATTTATAAATTATTAAAACAGTCTTATATATGCAATATCACACATTATTATTTTAGATGAGGTTTCACTATGTTATACAGTCCCATGTTACATTTTCTAGCTTTCCTTCTAGTAATATGTATTTCCTTATGTTTTCCCTTTGTCAACCACTGTCACTACCCATATAATAGCTCTGCTTGTTACAAACACCATGATATGATTTCACCATTTCTATTCATTTCCAAAGATTTGCAAACAACCTTTTAAACAATTCTGCACAGATTTACCCTCAGCTTTCTATTCTCTACCCTCTTTCTATTTACTGGTGACCTAAACACCAGCATGATTTGTTCTCACCATTTCCATTTATTTCCAAAGATGTACAAATATTTTTTTAACCATTTCTGCACAGATTAACCCTCAGCTTTGCATTTTTTACCTTCATTCTATTTTCTGGTGACCTATGTTCTAATTATTAATTCCATGAATTTACATAATATGTTTAGTTCATAATAGTGCAACCATATAGTATTTGTCCTTTTTTTCTGGCTTACCTCAGTCAACATAATGTCCTCCAGGTTGATCCATGTTGTCATATGCTTCATGACTTCATTTCTTCTTACTGCTGCATAATATTCCATCATATGTATATACCACATCATACGTATACACACTTCTGGTTGTTTCAAACTTTTGGCTACCACGAATAATGCCACTATGAACATCAGTGTGCAGATGTCTGTTCGTGTCTCTGCTCTCAGTTCTTCTGGGTTATGCCTAGTAATGGTATTGCAGGGTCACAGGGCAAGTTGTATTAGTCAGCCAAAGGGGTGCTAATGTGAAATACCAAAAATTGGTTGGTCTTTATAAAGGGTATTTATTTGGCGTAGAAGTCCACAAATACCAGGCCATAAAGCATTAAGTTTCTTCTCTCACCAAAGTCCATTGTCACATGTTGGGGCAAGACAGCTGCCAATGTTTGCCAGAGTTCAGGCTTCTTGGGTTCCTCTTTTCCCAGGGCTGCATTTCTCTCTGGGCTTAGCTCTTCTGGTTCCTCCACAAGGTCAGCTGTAGACTATCAGACAAACAGCTCACTTCTCTTCTCCTGGGGCCTTCTCTCCAACATCAAAACTCCAACATCAAAACTGCTTCTCAAAAACTGCTGCAACTCTGTTCTTTGTGATGCCTTTTATATTTTCTCCCCCCACTCACCAAGGGGTGGGGCTCAATGTCCTTCTGACGTGGCTCAGTCAATGCCCTAATCATAACTTAATCATGCCCAGGTTAACAGATCAGTTTACAAGCATGATCCAATTGTATTTCTGGAATTCATAATTACATCAAATTGCCCAACGGCTACACAAGTCTATATTCAACTTCCTTAGGAACTGCCAAACAGTCCTCCACAGTGACTGTACCATTCTACATTCCCACCAACAGCGAATGTGTTCCGGTCTCTCCACATCCTCTCTAAAATTTACAGTTTTCTGACTCTTTTTTAAAACAAATCCATTTTATTGATACATATTGATAAGCATACACGTTATCCAAATTGTACAATCAATGGTATTTGGTATAAAAATGTAGTTATGCATTCATCACTTCAATCATTTTTAAAGAATTTTCATCATATCAACAATAATAATAAACAAAAAACAGACAAACAATCAAACAAGAAAATTCTTCACCTCTCCATCTCTGTTTCCCCTGCTGTGCATAGCTGCTATTACTGGCTATTCTTGCACAATTATTTATTTGTTTATTAAGCAGTTTTATTGAGATATATTCATATATAATAGGGTCTATCCAAAGTATATAGTCAGTGGCTATTTTTTTAGCTGTTAAAAAGTCTATTGTAAATTTGTAAAAGAAATAGAAAAATAGATTGAAAGAAATTACAAATTTTAAAAGAGAGTGCAAGGCCAGGTTAGATTTAATGTAATTAATTATAAAAAATAGATAGCATAGCAACAAATACTTATAAATGTAAAAAATAACAGATATAATAGATTTGATTATAACATAATTCTAATTTTTATATTATAGCTATAACTATTGGACATATTACACTCTAAGAATGAAATAAATTATTGGTTTAGTTATTTAATTTCCATTTAGGCCATAATTCTTTCTATTTGGGAATTCTTCACATTTTATTGAAATGAATTACAGCAGAGAACAATTTGCCAACTCATAACTTTGTGAGGCAGAAAAACTCAAAATCTTGTTCAACAGGAGTCATGCTAAATAATTACTGATCCAGACAGATTATTTTAATTAAAGAGTATGAATAAGAAAGGGTTAAAGAAAAATGAAGTATCCAAAATTATATCTCTTCTCCAGCCTTCCTCAATTTAAATAAAGCAATGTTTATTTTATTTGAAAAAATTACAGAACACTGATCACAGGAATATCTTGACAGTTGCACTGAGTAATTATTGTTCATATACTATAATATTATTTATGTTTATTTACTCCAGCTCTTTTTCTGCTACTATTTGTATGGAATAACTTTTTCTAACCTTTCACTTATAGCCTGGTTATGTCCTTATACTTGAGGTATGTCTCTTGTAGTCAACATATAGGAGGCTTATTTTTTTACTCCATTCTATCAGTCTATGTCTTTGATTGGGGAGTTCAACCCACTAACATTCAGTGTTATTACTGTGAAGTTGTTATTTACTTCATCTATTTTGTCCTTAGGCTCTCTGTTATATCGTTCTATTGTCTGTCTCCTTATCCTTTAGTTTGCCCTTCCTAATAATCTTCCTTTCTAAACTCTTCTCCAAATCTATTGCCCTTATTTTTTCCTTTCAGGGTGCAGCACCTCCTTTAATTTGCTTGGAAATCTTGTCTTTGGGTAATATAGTCTATCAGTTTTTGTTTGTCTGTGAAGACTTTGAACTCACCCTCATTTTTGAAGGACAACTTTGCCAGATACAGAATTCTTGACTGGCAGTTTTTCTCTTTCAGTACCTTAAATACATCACACCACTTTCTTCTATCCTCCATGGTTTCTGATGGATAACTGGCTTTTAATCTTATCTAGTTTTCTTGTATGTGATGCTTTGCTTTTCTCTTGCTTCTTTCAGAATCCTCTCTTTATCTCTGATATTTGTCATTCTGCATAGTAGGTGATTCAGGGTAGGTCTATTGGGATTTATTCTGTTTGGGGTGCATTGTCCTTCTTGGATATTGATATTTACATATTTCATAAGGGTTGGGAAGTTTTTAGTCATTATTTCCTCAAATATTCTTTCTGCCAGTTTTCCATTCTCTTCTCCTTCTGGGACACCAATAATGCAAATGTTTGTGCACTTCAGGTTGTCATTCAATTCCCTGAGAACCAGTTCCATTTTTTCCATTCTTTTCTCTTTCTATTCTCCTGTCTTTTCCAGTTTAGATGTTCTGTCTTCAAAGTCACTAATTCTGTCTTCAAGCAATTCAAATCTGCTTTCATGTCTCTAATATATTTTTAATCTCATCCATCTCCATCGTGTCTTTCATTCCCATAAGGTCTGTTACTTTTCTTTGCAGGCTTTCAAATTGTTCTTTATACTCTCTGAGTGTCTTCTTAATATCCTTTATATCTTTAGACATGTTTCCTTTAAATTCTTTGAAATGATTTAATAGAGTTGTGTGATTATCACTGATTAATTGTCTTAAATTCTGATCTCTTCAGGATATTTGGTTTGTTCTTTTCACTGGGCCATCTCTTCCTGTTTCCTAGTATGGCTTGTAATTTTTTGCTGATGTCTAGGCACCTGAATATGTTGGTGAATTTACTCTGATGGCTAATTTCTCTCTCTTGCCTATTGTTTTTTTTTTTTTCTTCACAGATATTCTTTGATATTTGGTTCAACTTATTCTCAGTCTTTAAAATTGCCCTGGTTAAGTTTTCAGAATCAGTCCAGGGACTCACTAGTGGGGCACAGATTTTCTCCCAGGGGTTGGATATAGAGAGCAAGAACAGTTTTTGTCCATGCAGTTTGCAGACCGGCCAGCAGATGGTGATCCTCGGTGCACCTTTCCATGGACATGTTTCAGTTTCAGCTTTCCTTTGTTCCTGTGTTAAATCTCCAGATCAGTGATTCAAAACAAGCTCTGCTGGCCAAATTCACTGAAGAAAACACCCTGACCTCCCCTGCCTTTTCCCTTGAAACAGCTGACAGGGAGGAAGATGTCTGCTCTCCTCTCAGTTGGATGCAGTGAGCAAGGTGTTTAAGCCCAGCTTAACTTCTTGGGGTGGGGAAGGGGAGCCCTTCCAGCCACCATGGGGGTTTAGTAACTCATGTTTGTCTTTTTTACTTCTTCTCTTTGTCCCTCACCCTCCTGGGAGTTGTGAGCACTGTCCTGGTCTGCTGATCCCCAAAGCAGATCCCTTGTCAGCTTTTGGCTCTTTCTCCATTGTTTTGATGATAGCTTTCAGCTCTATTAGTCCATTGCCATCTTCCCCCATATTTCTTTTTAATAAATATAATGAAGCCATTATTCCAAGATTAAAGAAGAAATAAAGTTATTCCATAGGAATTCTTATGAGCAAAATAAATCCATTTTGGCATTCAAAAATTCAAAAATTTGATATTATTCAAATATCAAATCTCACATTATACATTTAAAAAAATTTATCTAACTGACGATTGTTCTAACAAATGCTTATAAATAAAATGAAACATTTACATTTTTCTTGGCACATCAAAAACTCAGCAATTTGGAACTTTAAGCTTTCTTTCCTATTTTTCAAGTTTTATCACTCTTTTGATTTTACCATTGCTTATTATTCCTTTGATTGAGAAAAAAAAAAGTTCCCACATACCTTGGAAAAGATTAATTGTCCTATAGTGGTGGTAGCAAGTAACCACCAAAATCTGCTAAAGACTCTTCAATTGGTCATCAACAGCTCAACTCAAAGAAAAACTTTTAGTAATCCAACCAATCAGTATCAGAATATTGTTTCTGAAAGTCATATTATGATACTTAGGATATAGGCTTAGCTGCCTTATACAGACACCCCACAATAAAATAGAAATGTATTTCTTTCCCAGATAAAATCAAACTTATTTAAATAAATATGCCTCTGAATGCCAACTGATCAATAACATTTCACCTGAGTAGCCAAGTTTTACAGATAATGTCAACATAGTTTTGCTTCTGTATGTCTGTCAGTCCCTGTGTCCGTTATTCTTCAAAACCCATTTTAAGATCACCAGCTTGCTTTACTCAAACACTGTGCCTGACTTTTTTATAATAAGAAATACATTCAGAAGAATCTTTTATTTCAGATCCTGTATGGTCTCATTAGCATTTGACAGTTGTGGAGTTTCCACTAGGTTTACTTTGAAGCTGTTCAGCTGGCAGCATTCCAAAAGGCTCACAAGCCAGTGGGTATGCTCACACTTAGGCCAAACACCATTTGTCCTTTGGAGTTGTTGGAAAGTGACTCAATTACAACAATGATCTAAGCTCAGAATAGTTTTATTGAGCCCTTGTTTATTTATAACCGAACAGATTTTTTAAATAAAATCATTAAACCTAGAACTTCATATAAAATTTCCAAGCCTGGATCCTTGTAAGAAGTAATTAGTTCTTTTGGTTTGAAGGTACATCATTTAATAAATTAGACCTAGTTTTTCATGTGAAATCATTAGACCTTTGGTTTGAAGGTGGACTATTTGAAGGTGTACTGTTGTTTGCTTTTAACATGCTTATTCTGAGATTTGCTGTTCTTTTGCTTTTGTTTGTCTATTTGTATACATTCTTGTTATAAGGGCATTGGCTTTGTCTTTGATTTACTTGTTTCTGTTGAATACATGAAAAGGAGTCTTTGATAGATAGAAACTTGTCCCATATAATATCCAGTTCAGCTCTGAATGCTAACAAGGAAGTCTATTAGACCAGTAACAAGTTCATGAAAAGACATTAGTCAACCTTTATCATAGATGCCTTACAAAGCCTTCATAAAGGTACCCTCTCCCTCTTTCCTCTTGATTTGTGAATGAACATAACTTTGTTCATGTGGATTCCAGTTAAACAATTGTCAGGTTGTTGATCATATGACCCTTTCCTAGCATCTGCTTCATGGGCAACTCAAAGACAATGTTCATAAACAAATATAATCAACCGAACAGTGTTCTTCCTTTCTTTTATGCCATGAGTTTGTCTTTGTCAACGTCTCAACCTCCTTCTTGAAGAAATTCAATTTCTATTTAAAATCTCAAGATAACCCTAACTCTTGTAGATTCCTTGGAAAATGGCCAAAAAAAAATGTAACTTAGAATAAAGATTCCCATTATGGGGGAACTTCTGACATGTGAAAAATTAATAAATTAATATACTTAAGAGCAGTTCTATAAAATTTAGAGGGTAAAATGCCAAAAATTCAAAAGTCAGATTATTTAATTATGTTGAGGCTTCAAAACAGTTTTAACTTCAAGAAAATCTCTATTTACAATATGAAACCTCTAAAATTTACCCTCTTTCATCTCTCTCTTTCTATTCAGCTTTATTTGCCCTTCTAAATGAACTATCCTTTCTTTAGGAATTCTTCAATAAAAAAAATCATATTGTAAAATTGCTAGATCAGAAGGCATTGTAAAATTGCTAGACTCTGATCTAGAACAAGGCTAAGGGCTATAATTAAAAACTTTCCTGAACTTTAATAACCCAGGCAAAAAGTTGCTATAAATTCAGGATTTTATTAGATATTTGTTATCTTCAAAGACAGATCTGTAGCAATTAGTTCAGTTAATTATTAGGTGCACAGATGGAGAAAAATGTTTAATAAGAAAAGCATAGGAAAGAGAAGATTTAAATAACCCAGCTGAGTACAATATTTAATTTTCCTTGAGAAGGTAAGTAAAAGATATAAACTACATAAGGCAATTTCAAAATCCATATGTAGAGAAGATTGAACAAAGATCCAAAATTATAGATTAAATTAAATGTAAATGAAGAAACTATTGCAGGACAGTTGCTACAAGAGCAAGCTGATCAAGACTGTGTTCACATAGTAAGCTGTGCTCTTGCTTTCACAGTCATGCATTCCACATTCTGGAAGTCTAAATGCAAAGCAATATTTTGTATTGCTTTCAGTGTTCACGTCTGAATATGCAGGAATACTCAAAATTGGCCTATGACCAATCTTCCAGTTAATTTTTGGCTTGAAATTCCTACATTAATTAGTATTAATTTGGATTGCTAACCTATAGGGGAAAACTGAGATTTTAATTTTCCAGAGACATCCTTTAAAAGAGGGTATTTTTGCTTTCTCCCTGTGCTGGCACAATTTTTCCATCCACTATATCAATGAAGAGTAAAGTCCTTAGAAGGATGCCACATTATGCAGGGGATCTTAGTGCCAAATTCTTGCTACCTGTGGATGGGTTCGACACCTCAGATTCTGTTCTTGTGTGACATTCAAACCCTTTGCACCTAGAATCTATTAAAATTATGATATATACTCACACCCACCTTGGGCCCAGAATATAAAAGAACTCTCCAAATAAGAATTCATATTTTGTACACACACTTGTTTAACTATCTTTACCAATTACATTTGCAATCAGAATGCATTCTATAGAAGAATTAAGCAAGACAACGAAAATGTGTAAAGATATGGAGAATCTCTTTACCCACAAAAAAATCTATTCAAATTCAATAAAAAATCTACAATATGACAAAGAATTTGGCATATATGTGTAGTTTTTAAATTCCAAATATTATATTAATATAATATTTCATTATAATATGTCAAAACATGGAATATAATATAACCAATATAATAAACATTGCTTGACATAATATAATTACTAAGTACACAGAATAAGAAATCACATCTAGGAAGCCTAGCATCTTATTCATGTAACTTTGGACAAGTTATTTAATGTTTTTAATTTTCTATTTCATCATATACACAATGGAAAAATATTTATATCTAATTTATATTGATGTTGTTAGGATTAAATCTAAAGTACTTACAGAGTTTCTGTCACATAATAAGCAAAATAAGTTCTGAATATTATTTAACCAAGATCAATGTTATTATTATTAGTAGTAGTAGTATTTTTTATATTATTGTAATACAGCAGAGTTAATAACTAAATATATGTATGAAAGACCAAATAAATGGATTTTAGTTAGCACTATGGAAGAAGCTATGTTCTAAATTTAAACATTTTTATCTAATATATTTTCTGTATTTTTAATATATTTTAGTGTATTTTCTTCTCAATTTTGTCTTGTTAAATCAGGTAATTTTTGTTTCTCTATAACCATTTGGTTTGATAAAGGTTTTATTTCCATATTAATCTAAATTCTACAAAATTTTTAACTGTGTATACACACAAAAAGAACTGTTTGATATGCAAAAAAAAAATCATTAAAAGTTTTGCATTCAAGAAGTTTCCATTTCAAGAAATAAACATTTTGGCTGTCAGCAACCACATTCATTTCCACTAAAGAAAGGTCAAACTTTACATTTTGCATTCCCAATTCTACATTTTAAAAACCTTATTGTTTTGACAATATTGCAAAGTAACAGACATAAAAATTAATGGTAGTTAATTTATTGAAAAATTCTAAAAGTTTAGGGATGTTTTTAGGGTGTCAAATAGTTGTTTATATCAGCCTTCTTTTCCTTCCTAAATCTTAGTTCTGAACAGCATTTATAGATATCCATGCTCCTGAAAATACCACTAGACAGCATCCCAGGAGAAGCAGTGTGAAAACAATTTCAGCCCTGATTCTAATGGAAAACCCAAGTGTCATTGGACTTGTGCCTTTCTTCAGCTCCTAATTTTATCAAATGGCCCTTAGAGTACTCACAACTGTGTTTCCAAGGCAGAATCTCAGGAAAGGAAGTTGTATCCTGCTCTGTTACATCCCCCAATAATCCATAAAGACTTGACTTCCTTCTTCTCTTAAACTGATCTTCCCCTCCCATAGGAAGGTATGAAGAATTGAATCATGAATTTGCATAGTGCTTGGCTTTTAGGTAAATAAACAAGATCAAAAATATACTTTAAAAATAATTAGAAAGGATGATCTCAATTTCATTATGAGGAGGGAGTTTACCAAAGATGAATATATACAAGTGTATCAATTTATTTTCATTTGCATCACAAAAATCCAGAGCATATTCGTTTTTCTATAAATTTTGAAAGAGCTTGGCATTCTAAATTAACATATTTTGGGGAAAACGTCTATTGAATTACAATTATATTCACCCTCAAACAATAGGAAAAAAAGCACAGGAAAATTACCATGTCAAGGCCTTACATATTATAGAAACTCATTAATTAATATTTGAGGGAATCAGACCTAAAACCTAAAATATGTGTCCTCTTAAGTAGGTTCTATGACCTAGTCTTTTCTATCTCCCTTTATGATCGGTATTACCTTTTTCTTTGCCTCAAAAATATTATTTGTGAAAAAAACCTCTCTACAGACTTTCTATCCATCTTTGTCATTTGAGTATACACTCTTCTTCATTACTTTCAATTTCTTGGGAAGAAATGTATTAAAGCCACCTGAGTCTGTGTTTTGATGGATAGTTTCTCACAGAATCTTAGAATGTGCTGATTTAAAAGAGGCTTCTACTAGGTCATCTAGTTTATCTCTCTTCACAAAGCTATTTATTTCATGATATATTCTCTGAAACATTTCCAAAATAAGAATAAGTTGTAATGTCTGCAACTTTCTTTGGTCATTGATTTCTTCCACTTGTTCAAACATAGACTTTGTGTTGCTATGTTTTTACTCACACTGTTAATAAGTTTTTGTTCTATGTTACTACCCAAGATTAGAAGAATCAGTTACAACAGGCTTCTGAAAGTTTTTGAGAGCCACTGTAATTTAGTAATGTTTGTTATCATAAGTTTTATACTTTTTTACCTAGGTGGCATTTTTCTTTTATCTTTTATTAAATATCATTATCATAACTCACAACCTTATGAGCATATTGTACTGAAAGAGGAATGTTGACAAATATAGAATTTGCCACTATAATATCTTTTATGTAATATGTTTAGAAGTAATTGTCAGTTAAGAGAAAAAAATCAAATTAATACAATACCCACAAAATTGAACATTTATAGGAATTTATAGCTTAAATACTATAAGGCAATTCACAAATTTTCAAAATATGTTTCCTCCTCTAAAATAATTGCAGTAAACATTAGAAAAATATTGTTTGGAAATCATAAAATTAAAGTTTTTGAGAAGAAATTGTATTTTTAAATAAGAAGGTTCAGAATGTGTGGAAAGGATAGGAAGAGATTAATAGAGTAAGACAGAGTTAGAAACAGAGTAAGACATGGAAAAAGAAAGAGACAGAAGATTAGTGGGTAAGAACACAAAAGTTTATGAAAATTCATGGTGGGAAATAAAACAAGAAAATAGTAAGAAATAAAGAGTAAGAAAAAAAAAAAAAGCCAGAAAAGCACTCTGGTAAAGAAGATATCCAAAGAGCCTATGTGAATAAATTGCTCAAATTCATTCAAAAAGAGTGAAAAATAAATTAAAAGCAAAATGAAACACCAACACATGCATACAAGAATAGGTAAAATTAAATGGATTGGCAATACCAAATATTGTTGAGGATCTGCAGAATAGCAGAATGTTAAATTGGTAGCATCTCTTTGGAAATCAGTGTGCCACTATCTACTGAAGTTATCTATGCACAACCTAGGATTTCATTGATCAGTATAGACAGGAGAAAAAGGATACAAATGTGCATCAAAAGACATGTACAAAATATCTTAGCATTTTTCAAAGTCCCGGAAACTGGAATCCACCTAAATATCCATAAACATTGAAATAGATAAATATAATCATGATGGTTTATAATGGAATACTATACAGCAGTAGGTAAACGCGATGAGAAAGAAACCTGCATTTACACACAAGAGCATGAGGGAATTTCACACACACTATATTAACTGAAAGAAGCCAGACCCTTGAAAATTTAAAATAAAATATATATAATTCAATATGTAAGATATTCTAAAAGAAACAACATTAATTTCTGGTGTTAGAAATAAGGATAGATATAACCTTTCAAGAAGGAAGGGTTAAAGTTTAAGAGAGAACAATGGAAAGATTTTCAGATTTTTTATAATTCTACTTCTTGCTCTGGGTAGAAGTTATATGGGTATGTCCACTTTATGATAGCTTACTGATTTGCATTTTATAAATTTTGCACTTTCTTGATGTGAGATTATTTCAATTAAATATTATAAAGCAAAACAAAAGAAAAAATAATATACACTTTAAGGAGTAAACATGAGAAGAGAATATATATAAATATCATAATTATGAAACCTAAATTAATAGAAATTCAAGAAGAAACCACCTGACATGTAATAGGTTTAAAAACAATGGAATTTGGGAAGTTGGAAAAACTAGTTTTATGGATGAAATGTTGGACATACTACATATATATGTAAATATATATATTTATATACGTAAAATAGATGAACACCAAATAGTTAAAAATAAATAATTGCCATCTGTTTCAGACAAAGACTGTGGTTGTTCTGAACCACTTGTTGGCGGAAGGGGAACGCTGAGCAGCAACCAGCGTTCGGGGGCCCAGACTGCGTGGAGGGCGCACGGAGGAAAGACCACCGCGGAGACGAGGTAAGTACGCAGGTCTAATTTATTGAGGAAGTGCACAGCCTTTTATAAGTAGGGTGAGGGGTGGTGTAGGGGGTAGGGCATGAAAAAAGAGGAAGTACGTGTAAGGCATATATGGCAGGCTGGTATTGGGCACAGTTGGTTGCTAGGGAGGGTTTGCTATCTGTGGAAGGCGGGAAGGTTTTGCGTGCGCGGGAGCAGGGTGAGCTACTTCCTCAAAGAAGGCTAAATATAGGATCAGGCTTGTTCTTTGTTGTCGGTCGGCCATTTTAGCTTCACCTCTTTCTGGCTGCCTCCAACATCTCCTCCCTTTTTGTTTTATTAGAGCCTTATTTATTGTATAGCTAGCTGAGGGAAGTAGAGGCCTCATTGTAGGAGGGATTTCGTATATGCAAATGTGCTATTTGCAAGGGAGGGTCTGTGCCTGTCTTAGGTCGGGGCTGCACCCGATCAGTCTTACCCGTCATTGGAAAACATGGCAGCAGAAGGCCATGTCCCTGTCTTAGGTTGATTGATGGGTCAGTCCAGTTGTCCGTCATTGGCTAGCCAGCCCATTGTTTTATTGAGCATTCTGCTCAGTTAGAACGAGCCCTTGTGTTAATGAGGCGTGCTTTTCAGAGAACAGTTAGGCTGTACTCACTTTTAACTGTCTCCTGCAGTGCTTTGCCTCACACTCAGCTGCTCATAGGCAGGAAGGGTTGAAGGATGTTGTTACTTACAGAGGGCAGACATCTTCTAGCATGTTTGGTGCTAGGCCTTGATCAGCAAGGTGAAGTCGGTGGTAATGTATTTGAATTGGTTTATTTAGGGAAGAATTAATTTGATCTTTAACTAGCTGTATTAATTTTTTTATAGCCCAAGGTTCAATAGATAGTATAAGAAGTAGGGTTATTATGGGACCAAGTATAGGGAGGAAATAAGGGAGGATTCCGTTGAATCCCCAAGAAGGGCCTCCTTGGGCCTCTCGTTCGTGTTTGCGAGTTGCTATTCTTTCCCTAAGTTTAGTTATGGAATCTTTAATTATTCCTGAGTGGTCAGTATAGAAACAACACTCCTCGCCCAGTGCGGCAAAAGCCATTTCTATTTTTATAAAATTTGAACTTAATGGACACATTTTATTGATAAAGTGGGAAAAAAGCCACTATTATTATATGAGGAAGGGAGTAATTTGAAACAAAGATGAAGCTAAGGTGCTGAATGATAAAATAATATGAAAAATATGGAGTTAACTCATTGAGGAGTCAAACTATGTCTCCTAGGCATTTAAAACAATTGGAGATGAATTCTTAGCAGAAAACCAATAGTGGAGACTATAAAATAATGAATATCTTTTGCAAGGATCATCACTAAGAAACCAATGCAGGAAGCATTGCTCAGTGAAACACAATAATCACGAATGTGTTGACATGACAATTCAAGCTCTTGCTGTCCCATGCATTCTCCTCTATGTGTGACAGTTTGCTGGGGATCAAATCATGTGCCCCACAAAAGAAAAGCTCAAAACTTAATTCTCATTCTTGGGGATGTGAACCCTTTGTAAATGACTTCTTGACTATGTTATTGGTTAAGGAGTAGCCAAATTGAATCAGGGAGGGTTTTAATCCAAATGATTGAGGCCTTATAAAGAGATGAAATTGGGATGCAGTTAGTAGAAGCCAGAAGTAGAAGCCAGAGGGGAGAGAGAGATCACTGTGTGATAGACAACTGCCATCACCAGAATGCTACCAACCTAGAAAGAAAGCATGGTATGATGGTTAGGCTTATGATTCAACTTGGTGCCCAGCTGTTTGGTCAAGCAAGCACTAGCCTACTTGTTACTGTGAGGATATTTTATGGTCTTAAATCATTAGGAAGTTGATTGCACCTATGACTGTTTACAACTACAATTAACTGAGGAAATTGTCTTCAGCAATGAGAGACTCCATATCCAACTAATTGAAGGCCTTAAAAGGAGAAGTGATGACTTAAGCAGTCAGAGAGAGAATTTTTCATATCTACTTCAGCTAGCCAGTTCCTCCTGGGGAAGTCATCAACAGTTTTCATTAGAGTTCCTGGCTTGCAGCCTGCCCTATGAAATTTGGACTTGAGCAGCCTCACGGTCACATGAGAAAATTTTACAAAATTTCATAATCTTACATATAGTTTCTGCAAGATCTGCTTCCCTGGAGAACCCTTACTAATACATATGGCCTTATCAACATCTTGATTTGGATTTCTTGTCATAGCAGCTCTGGCAAACTAAGACACACAGGGGAAATGTATTGAAGGATCAAGAGGTCTTGTGCCTGGAAGAACTATGAAATTGTTTTGTTTTACAATTTCTGCTTCCTTCTTCTGTGATCTTTTCTTGGTTTAAATTCAATCTTATTCATTCTTATTTAATTACTAAACTAAACCCTCTTTTAAAAAATCACAGCAATGGGTTCTGACTTAATGAGTCTCCACTTACTTGAGGGTTTGAATTTTTAAATATGATAGTGATTATGGCCAGCTCATGATTTATTATAATAAATGCCATGCTCTCTATCCTTGAAAAGTTCATGATTTGAGTGTGTAAGACTAAAATATGAGTTTTAAAATGTCTAAAGCAAGAAAGCAAGGGGTAAACCTCAGGAATGGATTTAAAGTCCAGCAAAATAGAGTTCTGGGCAGGACTATGTGCTAAATCTCACCACAAGCACTGCTAAAATAGAAAAAAAAAAAAAAAAAAAGTCATGCCAGGGGAAAACTTTTAAGTGAAACTTTCCCAAGACCATTAGATAACTTAGTAGGCTATCATATGTAATGTTGCTTGGAGTAATATTTTTGGGAGTGGTGGAGCATTTAGCTTGATGATAGGTGATATTTAAAGAAGTTGCTCTTGCATAGTGGCATTCTTTGGAATATATTTTGTATTATTTTCAAATGTTCTTTCTTGGATTCTTTCATTTCTATGCTGCTAGAGCAGAGAAAAATGTGCCTGTAGTTTCCTCCCACTTGGAAAGTGGCCTCAGTTTAAGGAAGGAGTCCTCATTCAGGGAGAGGAGTCCTATCTAGACCATTTATACTTGTCTAATTCTGGGAATATCATCCTTCATAGTTCACTCACATTTGAGCCCAATTCTTCAGGGGACAACACGTAGGCTTAGTGATAGATAGGACTGATTTTGCCCAAACTGTCTCCTATGGACTTATAAAAGATCACCTGCACCCATTGCAGGCAACTGGCCAGTAAAGCTCTGGTTCCTGAAAGCATGAAGTGCATTTGTCAATGAACTTTACAGCTGCTTTTGGCAGGGCTCTAGATTAACTCAATTGATTAAAAATTAAAAATTGAAATTACATACTCTCACCCCCCCCCAAAAAAAATCGGTCTCTTATTTTGGTAGAGGAGGCTAGTAGGACTCAAAGCAACAGGACAGAGGTGAAACTTATGTAAAAGGCAGTTCTGTTGATTGCAAAATATTAATTTTTGCCAAGAGAATATACAAGTATTTGGGCTCTGTTAATAAACTAGAATTTAATTAAATTCAGCAAGCAGTTAGTGCCTTCATATTTTTGTTTAAGTGTAAATTTAGATTAAATTGTACCCCCAGATATTCACATATAGCTCTACCAAAGGCAAATATTACTTAAGAGAAACATCTTTGATGGATAGTCATAATTGTTTTCTTAAAATATCATATGCTAATGAAACTTTTCTCTACTTCACTCTTTTATAATGATATATTCTGACTGAACTGAAAATTTTCATTAATACTGCTTAATTTATAGCAGTTCATTTGTTTTTCTCTTAAACTCAAGTTTACAGAAGACAGATTAAAATAGGCTGAACATATAAATTCAACAAAAGACACAAAATACCTCTCCAAATAGATTGATTGCCTTTTATTAATACTGTGGAATTGAAGTTTTAAATTGGAATATCATTACTAAATACCATGAACAATGGCAGTCAGTCAAACTCAAATATTCATATCAAGGAAAAATAAAAATGCCTTCACTAATTAGTAACTGATTCATCATTATACCTAAAACTTGTTAATATGAGGCAAATACTAGCTTTGTCCCAATTTCACAGCTGGCAGTTAGCATTGCCTTACTAGTGAAGAGGTCAAAAAAGAGAGCAATTCTGACTTTAAGGGTCAAAGAATTTGAAATCAAGAAAATTTAAAAGAAATAGAATACCATAGGCTTCTAGATTTTGACTTTCCACGCATTATGGACTGTCAAGAATTTAATTACATTGCTTTCTTCCCAGAACATTCAATAACCAATTATACAGTTCTACTAATATATCTGGAATCTTTGCTTCACTGCTTTTCAAAGAATGAAAGTTATAATATTAAATGCTACCAAAGGGTTACAATATATATTCATTCCCATATTGTTATCTAAGTGGAATAAATCCTATCTACAAAGGTTTAACAATGACAGGAAATCTCACCACTAGGGAATCTAATAAGCTCCAAGGGACTTCTAGAAAGATTGTGAAAGAATGTTAATTATGGAGAAATTGAAAGACCCTTTGTTGGCATGGTCAGGAATCATTCTAAAGGAAAAGAACAAAACTTAATATAAGTTAGAGAACCTATAAGAAAAAATTCATTTAAAAAGAAATTATAATTTTCCATTTTTTTAGAAAATCATAGAGATAAAGCTTATTTTAAAAATATAACATTTCCTCCCAAACTCTAACTAAACAATGACTTAAGTGAAAAAATGTTCAAACTGGCATGATTTTGATAAAAAGAATATCAATTTAAAGAATCACAAAAAAATTGAATCTGAGTGAAACATAGAGTATATTTAAGCCCACAACCCATTAGTATAACGAGAATTCTTTCTATAAACACCAGGTAGGCAAACTCTGGTCTCTTTCCCATGCTTCTAGACACAATGTCTCTCAAGAAACTAATTTCCATTGTTGACCAACTCTCACTGCCACAAAGATCTTAATATCGTATTAAAGATTACCTCCAAGGACCTTTTTCTAACCAGTATTTGCTTTGCCCTAAAGAGTTCCTGTTTTCTCCCAAATAAAATATGATTCACTGCACAAAGCATGTTTGACAGTTCTTTGAAACTGGTCATTTTCCAAAAACACAATGAGATATACAATAGCCACATGATCATTTTAAATTCCCATAAATACATGCATTCATATATATAAACATACATATATACATAAATTAATAAATGAAGAAATATAGGTTCTAAACATATATTTAGTGATTTACCAAGTATTTTAGTCTTTTTCATATGCAATGCACAATGCTAGAAGATGATACCAAGAAAATGTATTAGTTTCTACTATAGAAGAAAGTGCACAGGTGTTAGTTATGTCACTCTGGGAAAATAGATTCAATAAACTCTGGATGCTAAAATAATCTGTTCCAGAAAAGTGACTGGGATGATTAATAAGGAGACGGACTCAAAATTTCATATTAAGATACGGAAACAATGCAGTGCCAGTGTACCCCCAAGAAGAAACAGTCACACTGTGCTTATGTGAATGACACACCTGGCTATTGTGCAGTGTACATCTAGTGTGGCCAAATGCAGCAGCCCTGGGAGTGTACCAAAGATCACTAGGAAGAAGGAAGATAACTAAAGATGATGTGCGTCAGAGGAAGCAGCATAGGCGCTGGAATTAGACACACCCTTGTTTCTATATTGCTATAGTACTTATTGACCATATGAAGCTGAATAAGTGAATTAATGGGTCGAGAATTCTTACCCTAAAAGTAGGAATATAATAAAACCTCCCTTGTCATAGCTTTGGGGATTGTATACATTTAAGAATGCTCATCCGAAGTAGAGCAACCTCTGTCAACCTACAAGGGCTGAGGCTTTGACACTGTAATGCTGCAAGAAGAAATATCCATTGGTTATCAGAATTCGAGATTGTTTAAATTTACCTTCAATATTAAAGAAATGATATGTCAGCTGTCTGTTTCTTTACTTTCTAAATTGATCCATTAATTATTTAAAATTATTTTCCCAATCAATTATATGTGTAAGGGTGTAAACTCTCTGAGCGGGAAGTTGAGGCAGGTTAGTATAGGGAAGGCAGAAGGGACCAGCAGAGAACATGGCCATGAGATTCCACCTGGAAACGCCCTGTGGAAAGGCTGCTGCTAAGAACAAAGCCAGAAAGACGCTTCCAAGACCCTGTCCAAGAGGTCCCATTTGGGACTCTTTCCGGAGTCAAGGGGAAGCCCTGAATAACTGCAAATGGGACTCCTCATTGGTCCTGGATAACTTCAAAACAAAGACTCATCATTGGCCCCTGAAAGCTAACAGATGGGACCCATCCCCAACCTTAGGAAAGGGGAGGGGGAAAGGTCTTAAAAGGTCTTACCCTGAGATCCCACGTGCACGTCTCACCCTGTAGCACATCCCACACCCAGCTTTCAGGATATGTACTTATTACTTACCTCTTTATTGTTTCTTAATAAACTCTTTACTCCCTTGCTTATCCTAAAAAAAAAAAAAAAAAAAGGATTAATAAGGTTTTTTTCAAAAGTTTCTTTTGTTAATTCAAGGTAGTGTATCTAAATTTGGATTATTTTAGGAAGGGCACACCTGTAATTAGTAACAGCTATGAATTTCCATTTAGTAAAAGTAGGGAGGATGAGTTATCAAACTGATCACATTTGGGTGAATGTCAAGTTCTTAAAAGAGGAAAGAGTTGAATAGATTTTTGGCAACATGTTGAAAATACTCCAAAAATAAATAAAAAATTAAAAAAAGATCCAAATATGTTTTAGCAAATCTTGTTGTAATGGTAAAATATAAATTATATTTCCTCCCAACCTCAAGTTTATTATGCCATTCACCTCTTTACCTCCTGTAGAGATTCCTCATTCTCTGGAACTCTTCTAATCATTTATTTTATCACCTCTGTATGCCTTTAGACAGATACTCACGGTTGCAAGGGGAACTCTAACCAGATCACTCATTGTCTTCAGAGAGCTGGGATTTCAGATGAGCTCTGGAAAATCATCTTAACATTAGACTTGCAGCAATTTTGAAAATGGAAAACAAAACATATTTACTACACCTGGTGAGTCTCTAATTACAATGATCTACAGGCATCATTTAGACACATTTGTCATTTTAATTAATTACTCAGGGCTTGATTCAATCCCTATGCTGCATTATAAAATTCCTATTGATTAAAAAAGGTATAACTGTTGCTATGAAGTAGTAAACTTTCAGGAATTGGTGGCTTTTATGCAATCAAGGACTGTTCCATTCAATTCATCTCCTACATAGAGTTCAGATTCCTGCCACTAAGAATCATTATGTCTTTCTTCATTCTGATTCATGAAAAATCTATTTTGATTATTTTAGAATGTCATTTTTAAAATTCTGTCAGTTACAAGTCCCATGTTTAACATTAATACTCAATAAGGTTTTTTCATTAAATTAGATTATATTGCGCTAATAATTATTTTAAATAAAGGCTTATTTGGCACCTAGTGTGTTATTATTCACCTCTTCTTTATTTTAACTGATTTATTATGTAGTTGTTATATCAATTGCTGAAAGAGGGATGTTACAATGTTCCAGCTATGATTATGGATTTGCATAATGTGTCATTTATTTATGTCACTCTTCTACATGTCTTTTGAAACTATTAATCACATGAGGGGAGGGGAGGGGAAAGGATGTGGGATAGCAGAAGTCAGAAGAATGGCCACTTCCATTTGTGAGTTCCCCAGAGAAGGAAGTGGGGGTAGATGAGGGATGGGTGATGGCTGTTTAACAGGTATCTGTGATTTCCCTACCAAAGCCATTTGCCTCAATATGACCTTTGGCTTAGTTAATAAGCAGCTTTCCAGCCCCAAGGCATAAACCTCTCCAGAGCACAAAGTCCACATCTGTGGCCACCACCCACATTACACACATACCTCACTGAAAACCCACAGCTGATCCCAGGTGATAAGCTAAGCATCCCCCTTGCCTTCAGAACCAGTCTCTTCACCTTTTCATTTGCATTTGCTTTAAACTAACCAATCCTTGCCTCCTGCAGGAAATCTACTAACCTCCACCCCTGGGCCACAATAAAGGTACAAGCCCACAGGTCTCTTGTTCTGCTTGTATGGGTAACGTGGGACAATTGCGTTTCTTGTCAACCCCTCTTAGCACCCCGTTCTCTCTGGGACCTGTGCATTATGTGCTCTAATATCATGGAAGACATCCATTTTGAATTCCCAACTTTACAGCCTGTTCAAAATAAGTGTCAATTGTGCCAAAAAAGTAACATTTCAGAATATTTCACCTAACTTCTTGTGATGAAGTACAAATGCCTTCAGGGTTAAGAAGAATCGGGAAAAACAGTAAATAGGAAGGAAAAATTTAGAGACTATCAGATGAAACAGTAACCCTAAGGCTAAAAATATTTAAAATGGTGAATTGAAAAGCATATAGTCATTGAAACCAAATATTCAGTCAGAAATAAGATTTCTTTATGAGTTACTATAACTGGTTTTATAAACACTAGCTATATAGAGCATTGAGGGAAAACTCAATTCTGAAAATAGCTAGGTTTTAAACTAAGAAGTATGTTTTCCTCTACTTAGCAAAGAAAAATGTAAATATTAAAGTTTCAAGTTCCTTGGAGAAATTATAATGTTCTAAATATTAATTGCTCTGAAACATTTCCACAGACACACATACACACACACAAACCAAACAACTTTAAATGTATTATTATGTAAGAATATGGACATGAATATAACTAAATGAGCTCTGCCTATACGTTCCTTTCATTAATTACGCAAATTAATCTTTGAAGCCTCATCTTTAAAGAGCCATATCAATATTCAGGGTACTGTGGCAAACAAATACTGTGGTGACCCCCATGATCCCCATCCACTGGTTCTCATGCCTTTGTGTAATTCTTTTTCTTTCAGTGTGGACAAGAGGTGACTAACTTCCAGCAGATAAAATAAAGCAAAATTGATAGGATGTCATTCCGATGAATACATGGTAGTGATGGGATTGTCAATCTCATGATTATGTTGCATTACATAAGATGCTGTCTTGCTGGCAGATTTAGTCTCTACTTTTCTTGAAAAAAACAAGCTTACATTTGAGAACTGTTTATGTGAGAAGATCATGTGCCAGGAAACTGTAGGCAGCCTCTGAAAGCTAAAACTAGAAACTGTCAGTCCAACAACCGCAAGGAAGTGAAGTCTGCCATTATCCTGAGTGTGTTTGGAAGTATATTATTCCCCAGTTTAGATGCCAGATGAGAACACAGACTGACAAACACCTGGAATCCTGCCTCCCGAGACCCTGAGTAGAGACCATGCTAAGCCATGCCAATAATATTGATCAAAAAAAACTAGTGAGGCGTAAATACGCATTGTTTTAATCTGCTGATTTTGTGGTAATTTGTTATGCAACATAAAGAACTGATACAGTAATGCTTTAAAATGGTTTTCTATTCTTAAAAACTGCATTCTTCTCAATTTCACTTATTTCTGATTACCAAGTTTTTGGGAGAATTTGCTAACTTACTATTGGGTGTTTGCCACAAGATGATTGGTAATCATCATTGAATTAATTAGACTTCAGGTTAAGACCTTATTTAGTGTATACGGCTTTGTTTCTATAAAGATTTAACCTGTTACCTTGATTTGAGATATGTATGGATAAGCAGCATGTCCATATAGATAAAAAGCAGTTTATTAAATTTAATTTATATATTCACTTATCTATCTATATCTATATCATCATATCTATATTAATATCTACCAATACATTTACCTATCTTTATTCATCTATATGTTCATTTTTATAATTCAGATTTTATATATTCATTTTTGATAATGAAACCCCCTTCAAAATCTTCACATTCATGAAATGCATGTGGATTATTCTAAATTCACTTAAACAGGTTTCATTTCAGCTATTTATGCTCAAAATTATAAGGTAATTTTTTAGAAAGCATATGAGAAGTCTCGTGATGTGTGGCAGATATAGATCAGTGCTTTCACTGTCAACAACTTGTAGAGTAAGATAAATTACAAAAATCACATTTTCAAAGTCATCACAAACCAACAAACACTAGATGGATTCAATTTATAAAGGAGACAAACTTTTCAAGTGTGAACTAAGGATGGGCATCTGGGTTTGTTTTTTCTTTCTTCCCTAGTTGCATTAGTCACACTTGCAAATTCAGAATGTAAACTTTGGCTATGTAGAAAAATCATTCCAGGATACTGAAGGGGAGATGTAAAGAGAAATGAGACAAGCTTTTAGCAGTTGCTTAAGACTCAAATAAAGTAATTGGGGATTGATGGGCCTCAAACTCATGCCTAGTTTAATCTGCAAAAATTTTACTGAGTTTTGAGGATGCTAAAGAAGATATAGTATTAGATTTTCTTGAAAGCAGAGTGGACTCTTCATGTATTGTTTTACATATTGGACAAAGACCTGGCAGAGCAAGTGACCCTAAGGATTTGAAAACCCTGGAGAGAGTATTGAATTGGCACTGAAAATTTTCAGCTGCAGTTTTTTTGAGTAACTTTCTACTGTGTTTATAGTTAGAGGACAAGATTATAGGCTTTGTTTCCAGTAGTAGGCTACTACAGAAGGAAAGAGACATCAACCTAGATTGTGCTGAAAGTATTAAATTGAAAAAAAAAAAAAAGAAAATCTTTAAAGACACAGTCAGTTGTCCCCTCAAGATATATGGCGTTTTTTTTTTTAAATCTGGAAAGGTAGATAGGAAATACTTTGAAAGAGTGAGACAAATTGCCAATGGTCTTTCAGAGCTAAGCATCCAAAGTCCAACCAGGCTGCCAATTAAGTTTTTAAAGGCCATTTTCTGGGAACAGAAGTGAATCATAGGTAAACTTACTCTAACAAAAACTGAAACCTACCTCTCACTCAATCCAGTACCTGATTGTATTATAGAGATGCATCTGATTATTAGAAGAAAGGTTAAACCTTCTTAGGTAGAAAATACTATCATCTGAAATGTCTACAGTTGTTTTATATAGAGAGTTCAGTATACATTTAAAACATATGTGGAAGAGGTAAGACTATATAATTTATAAGCAACTGAAAAGCCAGGCAATAGAAGTGAACAAATAGATCATCCAGACAGAACAGAAAGCAGACAACTGTGATAAATTTGTTACAGAAAATAAAGAAAACATGGAAGAAAAAATTGGTGAAAAGATAGAAAAGTTCAGTAAAGAATTTCAATGTATAGAAATAATTAAATGATTTTCTATAACATATATAATAACTGAAAATAAGTACTCAAAGGAGGGGCTTAACAACATTGAACATGGCCATACAGATGAGCAAATAGAAGATGTGGAGGGGGCGGGGAGGAATCAAACTGAACTACAGAGAAAAACAAAAGTAGAACACACAAAAGACCTTAAGAAATAAATGGATATACACAAAATTCTGGCATATTTATATCTGAAATAACAGATGGAAAAGACAAAGTGTAGAGCAAATTCAAAACTTAATAACAACATTTCCAATAATTTTGAAAAATTAATAAAGACATCAGCCCAACAAATCAAGAAATTCAGCATACTGCAACAAGAATAATATAGATAAAATAACAAATAGTTAACCCTCATACTAAAATGCAAACTAAGAGAACAGCTTAAAATCATTGGAAAAAAAAAAAAACATTATTTCAGATTAACAAGAATAAGACTGGTAGCTGATTCTCAAGAGAAAAGGTTTTAGAAAACAGACGTTAATGAAATAGCATCTCTAAAATGGTTGCTGAATAAAAGAGCTATACCTACCAAAAATCATCTAATTGAAGCACATGTCAAAATATAGATGAAGACCACATTTTTAATGCTCTGCAAATGAAGCCTGATAGAAACAGGTAGATACTGCATGATTCCAAGTATAGACAATTAAAAAAAATAGGCTATTAGAACCCATTATGGAATTTATTGTTACTGGGCTCTAGTTATGTAGGAGGGTTCTGTTTGTGATTTTACAAAAAAACAACATATATATAAATGAAGGAGAAAAGTTATTTACAGTTAATGAGAAACTGAGGGAATTATTCACCTGCAGTAACTGAAATTAAAGGAATAGTAAGGTAAAACAGGCAAAAGAAAAATGATAGAAACAGGAAAATGCACGTTGGCATGGTGAATACTAGAAATAGAGTTGGGTTTTTCAAAGTATATGAATATTGTCTGCTCAAAGCAACAGTCTTGTGGGGTTTAAAGATAGATAAAATGTATGACAATCATAATTCAGAAGAAGGAAAGCATCTGAAGACATATAATGTGTTCTAAAATTCTAGAAAATGAAAAATGTCAAGCATATATGATATAAACACTACAGTGGTTAAATTATTAAATTTGGAAGTTGTTAAATGGGAACATGGAGCTTTTAAAAATATTGACTAATTGAAAAGAAGACAACACAGGAGAGAAAATATCTTAAAATAAGTGAGCCAAATAGAAAACACATAATAAAATTTTAAGTAAACCCCCAAATATCAGTTATTATATTGAATATGGGCAAAATTCTACAAGTAATACACCAATATTATAAGAATTGATTTAATACAAAACCTTAACCTGTGCTATTCTAAAAAAATACAAAAATACAAAAAGATACATAATGGTTGAAAGAAAATCTGGAAGAGATATACCATGAAAAGACCAACCAAAAACAACACAAAAATAAAGCTATTAACACAAAATGTATTTTAAGACAAGGAAAATTATTAGAATAGATATGAAGGCAGACATTTCAAAATGACCAATCAATTATAAATATATCACAATTGCAAATTTATATGTTTGTAGTAACATTGCTTAAATATATGAAGCAGAAAAATCAAATTCAAAAGAGAAAAAGGCAAATTCACAATTATATTAGGAGGCTTTAACATAACTTTTTCAGTAACTGATAGAACAAGTGAAAAAACTAAGGAAGGAATAAAATATTTTTAAAAAGCCAATTAAAAAATTTAACGTCTTCCCATATATACAACCCCATACCTTAAAACAACAGAATTCACATATTTTTCCTAGCTTACCAAGAAGGATTTCCAAAAATGGGCTGGAAATACATCCTCAAAAATGATCAAAATATTGAAATATTTTGATTTTTCTTACTGCAACATAATTATACCTACATGGCTATCATAAAAGATGATGAGATTATTGCTCACTTCCTGGACATCATCCACACACCTCTGAATATGCCTTGGGTAAAACAAGAAATCAAATGGAAATTAGAAAATATACTTAACCGTATAATAACAAAAGTTTAATAAATGAATTCTTCTGGAATAATTGTAGGGGGCATTTTCGGGACATGGGAATTGTCCTGAATGACATTGCAATGATAGATATAGGACATTATATATCTTGTAATAACACAAAAATATGTGGGAGAGAGTGTAAACTACAATGTAAACTATAATCCACGCTTAATGGCAATGCTCCAAAATGTGTTCATCAATTGTAACAAATGTACTACACTAATGAAGGATGTTGTTAATGTGGGAAAATTTGGGAGGGGTAGGGAGCAGGGCGTATGGGAATCCCCTCTATTTTTTATGTAACATTTATGTAATCTAAGTAACTTTTTAAAAAATTAAAAAGTATGTTTAAAAGAAAATTGTGCATGCATTTACCTGTCTTTAAGGTACTAATTCAAGATTGTAAGTTTAACTGCCCCTTTCTCCACATATTTTAAATGACATCTTCATAATATAAAATTATATTTATGTAATAGTTTATTCTTGAATGTGGTAGGTTGAATTATGTACCAAGAAAAACATATTCTCAATTTTAAACCATTCCTCTGGGTGTTAAAGTTAAAAGGGACCTTTTCAGGATGTTGCTTTCAGCTAAGGTGTGGGCCAACTGAATGAGTTTGGGCATTAAACCTATTACTATAAACTCTTTTTTTTTGAGGTACTGGGGGCTGGCAATTGAACCCGGGACCTCATATGTGGAAGCCAGTGCTCAACCCCTGAGCCACATCGGCTTCCCTGAGTTGTTTTCTTTGTTTGTTTTTGCTTGTTATTTGTTTTTGTTTATTTAGGAGCCATGGGGAACTGAACCCAGGACCTCCCATGTGGGAGGTGGGTGCTCAACTGCTGGAGCCACTTCTGCTCCCATATTACTGCAGGCTTTTTGAAGAGAAAGCCATGTGGAGGAGCAGAAGCTGGGGAACAAAAAAGCTGGAAGACAGTGGAAAAGATGCAGTCATGTGATGGGAATATATATGAATGTAGAGAATTTTATCAAAACTATATATTTACATAAATAAAAATTCAAAACCATAAAAATGATAGCTAATTTGAGATAATAAAATAAATATTAGCGTATGATTTCCAGAAATATAAATCATATAATTTTAAAAGGTTAAAATGAAATATAAGTAAATTCAGTGTTGGTATTTTTAAATTTACCCTATCTTTTCGTTGAAGTTGTCTTTTTTTCTTTGTGTTTGCTTCAATAAGTAAAGGCATAATTTTTTTCTGATCAGTACAAAGCTGTTATGTTTAGAATAAACTCACATATCTTAAGAAATTGCCCTGACCATCTGTAAATGTATTTAAGAATTTCTGTTATTTCATGTACTCCAGTAACACATATAGCAAAGAAACAGCCAAGTACCAAAACATAGAAAATATGTTTGGGTATTTAGTCACATTTTTACAACTTTAAAGGAGTAAATGAAGCTTACAGTCCTTGGATTTTTGTTATTCCAGTTCTTTTGTAATTACCCAGGATCACCTTGGCACTAACACAAATGTGGTGTAAACTCCTTTATTTTGGACAATTAAATAAATTGGTTTATACCTTCTTACTCATTTACATTGATCAACAACTGTATCTTTCCAAGAATAGGCACTTCTTATTTTTTATATAAATTATTTTTAAAGATTTAGCTTACATAAATGTTACATAAAAATATAAGGGATTTCCATATGCCCCACTCCCTCCTCCCCACATTTTCCCACATTAATGATATTATTCATCAGTGTGGTACATTTGTTACAATCGGTGAACCCAGTTTAAGCATTGCTACAAACCATGGACTACAGTTGACATTATAGTTTACACTTTGTCCCACACAATTTTTTAAGTTTTTACAAAATATGCAATGGCCTGTATCCATCACTGCAAAGGGCACTTCTTGATAATTTTTTAAAAAAGAAAAATGTGGTTTATTGTATTCTTCTGAAAAAAAAAATGAGTCAAATCAGAATCATTCCAATTTTATGAGAAGAAAACTGTCAGGTAAACAAGATTTTCCTTTGTTTAATTTGGGGGGAAAAATGTGCTTCCTAACTATTACTCTATAGACATAAGGAATAATAGAGTAAAGCTGGACTAGAAACATTTTCCTAAAAATCATACATTTTCATCCTCTAAATGCAGTTCCAGAAAATATGGCAATATTCAGTGAGAATATTTTATATACAATTTTCCTATTTAAGTTCTTTATTTTAAGCAAATCTAGGACTGAATCAGAATTTTAAGCTAGGGGGCCCAAAGAAGCTCAACAGGATTAAAAATAGCAATACAAAATAGAAAACAAGGGCTAACATAATTAGAGGAACCTCTGGAATGCCATAGAATCTAATGACCTCTCATTCTACTTTACACAGTTATCAGACTTTACAATCACCACAGCACAGTCAAAGAAGTTTCTGTTCCTATAAGAAAAGAGTGAAGTGACTCTTAACATTTAGATCAGGGGTTCTTAACCTTTTGTGTTCCACAGACCCCTTTGCCAGTCAGGTGTAAACCACAGACCCTTTCTCAGAATGTAGCAGCAGATAGTTTTATGACATGCAGCTGGCTGCGGGTTTAACAACTACTGTAATTTCGAAGTATGGATGAGCATAGCGATTTTTCAAGATATGCAACAAGTATAATGTGATATGAAATGAATACTACTGTAACTTATTGCATACATTCACAAGTGAAGGAAATGCTGGATTTCAGTTAGAGATCAAAGAAAATAAAGATAAGTTGATTTTTTTCAATCCAAGCTCAAGGACCATCTGAAATCTTCTGACAGACTCCTTAGGGGTCCGAGGACTCTTGGTTAAGAACCCCAGCTTTAGATGATGAGTTTAAATTTCTCTCCTCCGGGACATGGCCATATGATATAACCAGTTACCAAAAGCACCATTCCCACGTGGCAGTAACTCTAATGTAAATGATCTTAATTTTTAAATAATCAACCAATCCTTATTGTATTTCTCAATATGAAGAGCCATTTATTTCAAGCAACTTTTTTAGGTTGTCAAGATGTCACATTTGGACTAAATTATATGCCTTTGATCTTATTCTTACCATTTTAAATTCATAGGAATACTGAACTTTCCCTGATAATTATAAAGTATAATTCATACAAATCATAATTAACTTTTAAAATACTGGAAAGTTTTGACCTATCAAGGACTGTTTTGTGTTTTGTTTTTTCTTTTAATTTTTACAACCTGTGTTTAATATCATCAATTACAGCTTCTTTCTGTAGAAATACAATATATGTTCTTTCATAAAGCTCCATGTAGTTCATATTTATTTTATATTATGCTCATGAAATTTCAATCAGGATGGAGATGGCTGCCATTATCCTTATTTTAGAAAAGAAAGAGAGAAGATAAGTATGTTGCTTAGATTTTGAGCCATAGAAAGTCAGGGATATCCTTCTAAAGCACAAGTCAGGTAAAAACATATTTAATGGCTTCGCTTTGCCCATGGAACTAGATTCCAAATGGCTTACCTGAGAATCCAAAGCCAGAGATAGTTTGGCTCAAATCTAAATTTTATTTCCTATTCTATCTCTTCCTAAACTCTTTTTTACAACTATCTCAGACTTATCACCATTGCCCCAATACAGTATGCATTTTCACAGTTCTGATGTTTAACTCTTGCTCTTCTTTCATTAAAATACCCTATTTTCTTCTCCACTCTCTGAAGTCCTGCTCTCTCTTCAAATTTCAGTGCAAATGTATTATCTTCCTATCAACCCTTCCTTCTTTCTTGAGATGGATTTAGACATTCTTCTGTTATGGTCTCATTGTCAGCATAAGCATTATATCATATTTGTTTCATTCTCCTGTATAATATAGCAAGTTAAATCCACTAATACAGTATAATTTATTAGGAAGCATAAGACCACATCTTGGGAAGCGGCTGTGGCTCAATCAGTGGGGCTCCCGTTTACCATATGGGAGGCCCTGGGTTCGGTTCCTGGGGCCTCCTGGTGAAGGCAAGCCCGCCCGCACGGCATGGTTAGCTGACCCAGCGAGCACAAGCAGCAAGGGGGGGATAAATGAATAAATAAATAAAATCTTTAAAAAAAAAAAAAAGACCACATCTTCACAGGAGTTAGCATAAAATAGAAGCTCAATAAATGTTTATTGAGTTTAAACCCTCGCATTTAGTAACCACCATGCCCAAACTGGTATTGGTTATTACACTAACCAGTAATAATTAAAATAAGATGTCCTGAATGATTTCTCTGTGATAAGCACTGTGCTAAGTTGTTGACAGTCTTTCTCACTATTGCTTTAACTCTGGCACAGCCATACCAGTCCCCACAGGGTCTGCAATGTTGGGTAGGTGGGCACTCAGGTCAGTTTTGCTTTACCACCTCTTCTCTCAAAATTGTACTTGTTAATGGGTGAATCTGGATGAAAAACACCTACACAAAATTCCACAAGTATGAACACAAGAAAAATGATTATACTGATGATCAAATCAGGAATATAACCTTGAATGTCACAGGGTAAAAAATTATGCATTATAATCTTTTATTTTTCTCTGAGTACTTTAGAAAACAAGGTATTCAATTTCAAAAATAAATGTCCTCATAATGACTTTGATCTTCCACTTACTTTTTAAGATATGCTCTATTTTTAGAGCAGTTTTATATTTACAGAAAAATTGGGAAGATTGTACGGAGAGTCTCATATTCCTTACACCCAATTTCAGCTAATATTAGCATATTCCATTAATAAAGTACAATTTTTACAGTTAATGAACCAATATTGGTATATTATTATTAACCAAAATTCATACTTCATTTGGATTTCCTTCGATTTTTTTACCAAATGACTATTTAAGTTCCAGGATTCCATCCAGGTTGCCACATTACATTTGGTTATCATATCCCTTTATTCATCTTGGCTGTGACCATTTCTCAGCCTTCCCTTTTTTTTTTTTTAACAATTTATTGATGTATATGATTCATATGTGAACATACATAAACTATAAATGTTCAGTAAACATCGTGATCTTACAAAACAAACATCCATAACATCACACAGGGCTCCCACACATCACCTCCCCCCTCAAACACCTTGCATTGTTGTGAAACATTTGTTAACAAATCATGAAAGAGCATCGTCAAAGTATTACTACTAACTATAGTCCATACGTTTTTGCTGTTTCTGTGTCCACTCACTGGGCAACTCTCTGTGTCCATTTCCTGCCTTCTCTTCTCATCCTTCTCCTCCTGTCTTCACTGGGATTCGATGCACAGAATCTCCGATGTGGAAGAAAGGTGTCCTACCACCTGCATCATCTTAGTTCCTGGTTTTTCAGTGTGTCTTGTCTTGGCTGTCCTTTGTATCACTCTCCTGTTACATCATCATCTTGCTGCGTGGCTTGTGGGGCCTGGTGGCCCACGCACCTTCTATATTTTTCTTTTTTTAATTTTTACCAGGGAGGTCCAGGGGGTTGAACCCAGGTCCTTCCATATGGGAGACGGACGCCCAATCACCTGAGCCACATCCATGCCCCTGCTATATCTCTTAAGGTTGACCAAAGATACCCAAAGTTACAGTCAAATAAAAGCCCTAGTCTTGATTTAATAAAGTAAAAGTGAAATCTCTGAATCTATACAATCTAATACACCCAGAGGAAGTTTACAAACCAGTTTACAAACACAATCCAATATCTATTTTTGGAATACATAAACAATACCAAACTGCCACACTGACTAAAAGTGGCTCTTTGTTTTAATAGTATAGACTTTCTTTGTCTCCTTTTAGCTACATTTATTTGTCCTGAAACCCTAATACACAGGGTGTATCCAGGATCTCTTTGAAAATATTGCTTATATAAAGACATGGAATTCTCATGCAATACTATGTGCAAATGTAAGTATTCTAGTTAACATATTACAATTTACAGTCTTTCATAGAGTGTGGGGGTATTTGAAAGCATTTTAATATATAAATATTCTATATTATTTTTAGTGTTTTAGAGTCAAAGCATGAGAAGCTAAATACTTAATGGGTGCATCTTTGATTAGACATCACACTTTGTGATCTTAAGGCTCTACTTTGTATAAACTTTGGAACAGAATTCAATGTCATACACTGATTGTATATATCTATAACCCTATAAAAAGGTGACTTAGAGTACCATCTATTTAACTGTGAGGTCCAGCTCTGCTGCAACAGTGAAGAACACTTAAGAATTTAGGAGTGATTGTGTGCTTAAATGCACTGAACATCGCCAAAGACCTGTGTGAGGTATGCCAAAAGTACTATTTTATTGCCAGCTGCATGAATCATATTAATGTCTGGGTGATTTCACTAAATGGGTGAGGAAATGTATTTAAGGAAAAAATAGCTATACCAGGATTTTTCTAAATAATTAAATATATAAACAAACAAATATATATATCTATACAATTGTACATGCATGCATATGTACATATACATATATGTATGTGTATGTGTACAAAGAGGCACACATACGAATACCTAAGGGAATCCCAACCTGGAGAAATACAGGCCAACCATAAAACAAGTGCCATCATGACACAGCATGAAAATGTGGTATATGAATTTGTACAGATTGTGCTGCAACATCATTAAGAGTGGGGATTAGTAGGAATGAAAAATAGTCCTTCAGAGACATGTTTTATCTAGAACCATTGATGAAGGCTTAATGTTTTCAGTAGGAACCACCAAAATGAATGAAGGTTTTCTAAGTTCTTACATTCTAAGGAGATACTAGAGCTATCAAAGTAAATAGATGATAGAAGTGACACCGGAGGCCCTGAATCAGGCTATGATGTGACATGTCGAAACTGAAAATGTGTTGGTAGAAGGTTAAGTTTCTTGGGTTACCTCTGTAATTACTCCTCTGTATAAATCTTCTAAAATTATAAATACTAAAAATTAAGGCAAATGCTGCAATTCATAGGAAAAATAATCAGAAAGATCTCATTTTACCTATCTTCACTTGAGAGTGTTGCAAAGTTTGAATATTGTGCTTTACTTACATAAATACACCCATGATAAGTATTTGTATGATAAAATTGCTATTCAACTACAGCAAACACGGGGACCAAAGTCCTCTCTCTGGCTTGCTTCTTTACTTTCCCAGACACATTTCTATCCAACAGCATGCCAGTTTGTTCCTTGGTATGATCATTTGATTGAGAAGGGTATGCTAAAATGGCTATAGCATAACGCCACAATTTCAAATAATGGTGTCTTCTGCAGCAGAGGTAGAGGAATTGGGGGAAATTGCTAATTTGTTTGTACTCAGAACCTCAGTTACAATTTTCTGGAAAGTCACAGTTTTACATCCCAAGGAAACTGCTCATGAAAAATGAAGTATATTTTTCAAGGGAAGGGATAGCATTTGAGAGAATGGGAGATATCAGTATCACAATACTACCTAAAAGGAGGCTCAATCCATGCCTGGGGCCCTGAATTCCTGACCTCAACAAATCTGCAAATATATGTAAATCCAAGGTACAGCAATGCACATAACATTAAATGGGAAAAGTGATAATACTAAATAAGGTAAATATCCAATTAAAAACAATTACATATTTCTACACTGTCTTAAGACAAAAATAACAACACTGAAACAAAGTAAAGAATGCTGCCCAAAGCTTGTATTCACAGAGAAATAAAGAGTGTTACATCTCTTTATCACTTGAAGAATATCAATATCCCAGCTACTTGGAAGACCTTTTTTGAAAGGCACTCTGCCTAACACCTATTATTTGAAAAGCCCTTTAGAAAATTAAGTCATTTTTTCTTTCACACTCTCATTCCAGATCCCAGTAGGCATGTTTTGTGGATAATAGGAAGACTTCCAAAACACACATGGACATTTCATTTAATGCATGATAACACTTGATTTTCTCCTGCCACTTGAAGAGATTTTTTCCACCTCTCTTTTTGATTTTGAATAAAAGTCAGCTGAGGACCTTTTTAGGGATAAAAGTAATTTACAAAAGAGCAAACCATCAAATCAATGGACTGTTTCAATATCCATGAGCATGGCTTGGGCCACCATGCTGCTTACTTCCTCAAGGATTGTGAAGAGCGGTGATGTGCTCAGGAATTCTGGGAGTGGGGAAAGGAAGCCGAATTCCAGTTAAAACAATGAAGAGAACCAGATGTTTTCTCCCAAACAACACAGATTTTACAAAAAAAAAATATTTATTCCAGGAATTTTATATTCTGCATCTGATCCCAGACATTGAAAGCCTTTAAATAAAATAAAGGTTTTTAAATATCTGTACCCTAAGAAATCAAAGCAATTCGTGTCTTTGGGACAACATTTTTGTATTGAGGGAGTGTAGATTTAATAATTTCTCAAGGTTTATTTCTTAGAGATGTTCCTATAAAGACATATCCTTTAGTAACAATATTAGAGACAACTTATGTAGCTTTATAGAACTAAGTGAGAAATCTTGATTTTATAATAAAATATTTTGTGGAGGTATGAAATGTGTTGATGCAGGCTAGTAAAATAGGGAATCAATAGATAGATCTGGAACCTGGCAAGAAGCCCACGTGGGCATCAGTACCCCCAAGATGGCCACTGGAAGAACTCCTATTAGGAACGAGATTTCCTCTAGAATCCAGGAGAAGCCCTGGATATTCTCCAGGGGCCGTATCATTGGGCCCTCCCCGGGGATTGATGGGTGGAGTAATCAATGAAAGCAGCAAACAATAGGGACTCCTCCCCTGTCATTAACAAAGGAGTAGAATAATTAATGGTTCAAAAAATAAGGGCAAGGGTGAAAGTGACCCTCTCTTGCCCTTTTTCCTATTGCTCTTGCTTTTTTCCGACTGCCTGGAATAGCACAGAAGTAATACCAGAGCATTTGTAATCTGTAATGGAGAATTGCAGTCTGTAAATAAGCCTTCTTTATCCCTTTTCAGTCCCTTCCTCTCTACCTGGGACCCATAATCTGTTATTTTCTCCCATTTCTCTTCTCACCATTCCTTAATAAATTGCTGGCCTAACTAACCTGGCTTGCTGTCGAAATTCATTTCTCGTAGCTTAGCCAAGAACCTAAAGAAAACCCGACAACAGTATGATGAAAAAGTTTGCAATATTCATTTATGTACATATATAAAGAGGTATCTCATATTAATTTTTACTTCTTTGGCCTTTATTAATGAGAAAGCAAAAAAAAATATTTCTTTCTTTGAAAGATAAGTCCATAGGTCCAAAATTTTACTTGAAAAATATAATTGCAGAGCTCTTGGTTTCTGATGTTTGAAAACAAAACATACCAGATCACATTAGTTTAGTGAGATTGGGGTTTGGGGAAGAAGAGGTCTATTCAAAATTTTATTTTTTCTCAGACAATCAGTGTTTGCAAACACTAATCAAATTTCATAAAAAAACCATATTTTAGTTCAGTTATAGTTCTCTAGTGTTGTTCTACTTTTTCAAAAACAGGTAATTGGAAAAGGCACTATATATTGTACAAATGTTTTCTCTTGGTTTTCTGAAAAAAAATGACTTTTTCAAATAATAAAAGCCAAAACATTTCCTAGTCAGAAAATTTCACATAATTAAGCCTCCAGCTGCCTACGTTTTTATTGCCACAGATAACATAGTAATTGACATATGTGATTCTGGATCACACTTCAGATTTTAAATCATTTCAGTCTGCTGAAATGTGTTTAAGTGCACTAACCAGATATACTCTCAGTAATTCTGCTTTTAATGACTATCCTTCACTTCAGAGCTACCTTTGATGTTAAAATAGTCCAAGAAATAACGTAATTTCCCCACATGCTGGTTGGGTTACAGTCAGATGTTTCTTAAATATTTCATATAAGAACTCTCCTTGACCCCTACCACTGAAAATGTGAGGAGATTTTACTTGCAATAATTTTATATCTTGTAGTTCACTAAATTAACTGGAATGATCAGGACCTCAACCAAAACTGATTGCTGAACCTAAAATAAGATCAAAGCAATAAATCAAAAGTATATAGCAGATGCAAAAATACAAATTAGAAGAATAAGTTCAGAATAATTAGCATTTGCAAAATTGAACTGCAAAAAGACCTTAGAAGGTGTAACACTCGTAGCACATTAAAATCTAAAATTTTTAAAAAGGCCTCTGAACCAGAAAAAGACTACTAATCCCTTCTCATTTGCTGTGAGGCCAATAGGCAGGATACCATAGAGCTCTATTAACAATGCAGAACCTAATTTCTTCTAGTGCCTTAAACTTCTTTTTGCCGGACCATTCAGTGGGAAGCAACACATAAGAGCATTCAAAGGATTTTCAATCACCTTTCATATATATCAACCAAATTTATATTTCCTCTAAACTTACCCTTAAAGCATTTAGAGAAATATAAAGAAATACAAAGGAAAATCATAAATAATGGGTCATTGGTATTGATAGAAAAGTTTAGGAAAGAAACAAGGGGAATTCCAAGATATTTTGAATGGTTATGATGCTGTTATAGTTTGCTAAAGGCTGCCAATGCAAATATACCAGAAATTTGTTGGGTTTTAGTAATGGGAATTTATTAGGGTAAAAATCTTACAGTTCCAAGGCTGTGAAAATGTCCAAATCAAGGCATCATCAGAGACGTTATCTCTGGACATCTAACATGTGGCAAGGCAAAATGATAGCCGGACTCTGCTTTCTCCTCCAGGCTCACTTTCTCCCAAAGCTTAGCTTTTGGAGTTCAGGCATATGGTTCATCTCTCCCTGGACCTCATTTCTTCAGCTTTGAGCATCTTCACTGATTCCAGCCTCTGGCCTCTCTCAGCCTCTCAGGAGTTCACTGTCTTTCTGCATCTCTAGGTGATCCTGGAGTCCCTTGGCACATGGCAGGGTAAAAATGGCAGCTCCCTTCTTCTGTGTGTTTCTGCTTTCAGGTCTCTGTTTACATAAGATGCCAGTAAGGGGGCCAATACCTTCACATCTCACTGAAGTAGTTCGCTTAAAGACCCTAAAGTGAATTAATCAATAATGATCTAATCAAAATTTCCCTTGACTGAATCTGATCCAATCAAAGGGTCACAACCCCACAGGAGTGGAATAGCTCCAAGAATATAATCTTTTCTGAGATTTGCAAAAACTTCAAATGGTCACAGATGCTGAGAGCCCTTAACTACATTGTGGGCTCTCTATAAGAGACCATTTATATATTTTCATATTTCTGGGCAAAATTTAGTTATTAGTTTTAAGAGCTTTCTGACTAAATTATTGGAATTCAATTTATTTTAGTTTGTCCTTAAATGCTAATATTAAAAGATGGAAATTGTGCAGGAGGTTCATTGGATTGTGACCTCAAAATAAAAGTCTTCCGGGGAGTGAAAGAAATAGGATTGGAACAAGAGAAGTTGAAATGCAATGCAAAGACCTCAGCTGATAGCAGGCAGTGCCTGGAACTGAGGATGGGAAGGCAGAATGGGCCTCTCTGAGGGACAGAGCTTTATACCATCTACATCAAACAGACATTGTGTAGAGACTGTTCTCAAGAAGATAGAATATACCTAGAGGAGGCTGCTCCGTTCTTCGGAGGGAATTCCAAGAGAGGGCCTTAGAGAAATCAGACACCAATGCTCCTAGCAGCTGGCGGATGACTGGCTCAGTCTTTAAGGGGGATTTGGACAGCACACCACAGTATGCATTACAGGCCACACTGCTGGTTCCCTTATTTCACCCTCTGTCATAACAATGACATTGTCCCTTTACTTACTTTTGGCTCTCACTATCTCCAAGCCTTAAAAGCCAACCAGGAAGCATGGTGTACTCATCTCCCAGTGTGACAGATAAGTGTTCCCATATCAATCACTTCTTTTATATCCAACTGGATAGCCTGCCCACCTTGATCCAGTATTCTCAGAATCCAGTCCTTTATATTTTCTCCCAGCTCCTCTTGTTACATGTTGGCTACGCCCTGTCGCTCCTTCAGTTCTAAAATGTATTATTATTTCCTAGTATGAAGTAACAACACTTGTAATACTTGTAATAACTTTTGTAATTTTTGACAGTTTCTTGGTTCTTTCCCAGATTCCCGTCCAATCCTGTTCTAAGCAAACCCTCCTGAGTACTTGATTAATCTCCAGTATTTGAAGACTGCATCCTCTGTAAGGAGATGAGAAGAAAATGAGAACATTTGTTAAAGGTTTCTTAGGTGTTCTACACTCTATATGTATTGTCCTAATAACTGTGAGGCCAGTTTTACCTCCATTTTATAGAAGAGGAACTTGGAGGCTCAGAGAAGTTAATTAACTTGAAGTGAACAAATAGCTAATAAGTGGTAGAGGAATAATTTGCTTACAAAATCTGTATATTTGCCAGCTAATTCCTTATTAGCAAAGTTAATGAAAGCTGTCAAATACTGAATTGTGAAAGGTGCTTCATATATTTTAAATTTAACATTTACAACACCCCATCAGCAAAATATACCATTCTTGTGTTATAAAGTGAGAAATTTGAAGGTCAGAAAGGTAAAACTCTTTTGCTCAAGGTCAGGCTTCCAACTGTCTTTTTCCCAAGTCACTGTTACTTGAAAGTGCTGTGACCAAAATGAATGCTTCTTAGGTATGCTGAAAATCATCAAAGACAAAAAAATACATATGGAATCATTCAGATATGAAAACTGCCTTTTATGAATGTATAGTAGCAATCTCATTAACAGTATTCTAGATTAGAAAAAAGCCACACTAGAATAACTACCTGGTAAAGTCACATGCTTTATTCTTTATCACAGAACAGTTGAATATTGCCATCTTCTATGTAGTATAAAACATAAAATAAATCAAATAATGAGTGTTGTGTAGAAAATATAGTAGTATATTTTAGGTAATCTAAGCACCTCTTAAAATATATGTGTATATATATATATATAAATAACATTTTTGTAAGCAAATACACATATATCCATATATATTTATATATCATTTTGCAAATGTTTGTATGTATCGTGAGAATTTTGATTTTTACCCATAATAAAAAATAATAATAATAATAATAATAAAATAAAATATTAAAAAAAAAAAAAAAGAGGTGGGCAACATGGGAATCCCAGTGGGTTCCATGTAATATTTTAGGTAATCTAAACACCTCTTAAAATATATGTATATATATATATATATATATATAAATAACATTTTTGTAAGCAAATACACATATATGCATATATATTTATATATAATTTTGCAAATGTTTGTATGTATTGTGAGAATTTTGATTTTTACCCATAATAAAAAAACAACAACAAAAAATAAAATAAAATAAAATAAAATAACATATTAAAAAAAAAATATATATATATAGTAGTATATAGGGCTTTTGAAGTTCATTTTAGGCTACTCAGGAAAACCTAATAATATTCTTTATAAAGTACAGTAAATGCACTGTTTTTTCTTTAAAAGTCCCTAAAATTGTATCACAGATAAATAGAATTTTACTATTATTTTAATAAGGCTTGCATGATTTAAATTGGTAAGCCAAATCACTTTATTATAGCAAGTACTAAAACAACATTTAACTATCTTCAGTTAGTAGGTCAATCTAATGGATTAAGCTATTATGCTCAAAGTTCTCAGAGGTAAGGGAAAAACTTTTATTGGTCAATAACTTTCAGGATTAACAGATATTATAGGAACAACATGTATATGTTGAATTAACTTACGAATGGTAAAGAAGAAAACTATACAACCACCAAAGCTAAAATAAAATCTAAGCAAATAATCCTAAGATTAGAAGACAGGCCAGTACAATCTTTCAGATTACTGGAAAATAACTGAGAAGTTAATTTCCGTGAAAGACACTGATGCATTTTATTTGAAAAGCACAGAAGTGATGACATGGGCCTTTATAAAGAGGAGTGCATTCTAAGTTCACACAATTTAGAAATATATGGAGGAGATATTAAATTTCCTAAAACATGGGTTTGGCAGCAAAACAGGATAATTGTATAAAATTCTTCCTAAAATGGGTTTAATAATGCTGTCCAATAGAATCATGCATGATTTAATCTGCCAATATTTATTTGAAGATAAGAAGTGATTACTGTTTTACAACAATGTTAATCCTTTTCAGTCTTGTACATAAGAAGACAGAAATGCTAGAAGTAAAATCCAATGAACCATTATAATCACTGAAGTTTTTCAATAGAAATGTACAAAACTGTGTTATCAACACTTTGAAGATGATTTCAGAATAACATTTCTTGCCTGGATAATTATACCTAGATTTTTCTGATGTAACAAATATTAGCAGCAATAAGATTTCTAAATAGGATATTTGATGTTTTGGAAGGGTACTACAACTATGAAAATTGTAAATGAAATACCCTAATAGGTTATCTATTATTATTTTTTTAATAATATAAAATCCACAACTGTAGAAATGAAATCATTCAGAAAAGAAACATGGGTTCATCTACTCTCACTGATGAATGAAGCTGAATATTATCATTGATGGAAAGAGGCGGTCTGTATTAATAAAACCTTGTCTGCAACTCTGAACTCTACAAATTTTACTTTTGTGTCTACAAAAAACAATCAGTCAATATAGTATTAAAAAACAGGTTAATACTCTCTTCACATTACAAATATAAATATTCTTAGCTGCTAATTATATCAATAATGGAAAATTAAAATGAATTATGCTGCTAAACATGGGGCTATATAACACAGGGAAACCAGTGGTGGAAGATGGACTGTGTGAGAACTCTAACAAATTCTAATACAAATACATGGTGTTAATAATTAGGTGGGTTGGGGGGAAATATAAGATACAGGCTACAGTTAGTAGTAATATTTTGACAATGGTATTTCATAATTTGTACTAAAAGTTTTACAACAGTGTTGGTGATAGGGTGATACATGGGAGGCTTGGAAGATGATATGCCTGTTTGTTTTGTAAGTTCACAACTTTTGCTATATACTTATAGTTTATATACGTTCATGTATGAATGATATACTTCAATAAAATTTTATGTAAAAAATTGGGGCTTATTACCAGGAAAGGAGGAATGGGGAGTTATTAGCTAATGGGTACAGAATTTCTGTTTAAAACAATGATAAAGCTTTGGTAATGGACAGTGGTGATGATAGCACAACATTGGAAATATAATCAATACCACTGAATTGTACACTTAAAATGGTTAAAATGATTTTGTGTTATATATATATAACATATCTAAATTTTGTTATATAGAGTTTATATGTGTTATGTTACCATAATAAATTTTTAAAAAAATTGTTGACCATATAGTTGTTTTTATAGCAAAAAAATTATAAATGTGACTAACATTCTTGACAGGAAAGGAAGGGCATGTGTAAAGAACCTTGAGCAAAAGTAGGGCATGTGACAACTTGCTCATGCTGAATTTGTATAGCTCCACCAAAGCAACAGACAGGCTATTATAACTTTATTGTTTCAGGGTATAAGCCTATTATACTCTCCAAATGAAGACATTGACATTTTGCTGTATTGGTTGAAAAGATTAACAGTTCACAAAGCACAGTTCCAACTGTGCCAAATTAAATATACTAAAATTTGAAGGCTTACCTTTCTATATGCCCTCCAATGTAAATGCACATACCATATAGTTTAAAAGACTCCAGTTACTCTGTTAATAATACAGTGGCATTGCCAGCTTTGGAGATACAATTTAAGTCTTTTCTACTTTGTAATAAACCATGGCAGGGTGTATTTTTCTAAGCATTAATGAGTACATCTGGTGAAAAAGTGAAGCAGGATATGTTTAGAAGCCTATTTATTTATTTATTTTAGGCACCCATGTCCTGGGACTCCTTAATACATTTAGGAAGCGATATGCAAAATACTTAAAGAAGAATTTACAGCTAATATTTTAAATCCATAAATACATGAAGTTCTGATTGCTTCCCACTCACACACACACACACACTCTTTTTAATTTGAGTTTCTTATTATTTAGATAAATACTGTTCTTTAATTCAAATAACTGGTCTCCTTTTATTTGAATGCAGATGCCATGAAAAGGTTATGTTATTTTGTCTGCTTCAACTTCGTTTTTTTATATGTAACCCAAGGATATTAATACCAAAACCACAGGTTTCTTTGGAGGATTAAATAAATATTTTAAAGCATTTATCATAGTATCTAGCATATGAGAACATTTTAAAAATTAAATAGTGACATCTATAATGTTAATAATTATCTGTACCACATATTTGCGTTACAAACTCATCTGGTATTCACGACAAACACCTCAGAGAATTGGACACATTGTCTAGGCACTGGAAAATATGCACTGAATTGCCTGATCCCCTTCTGTGTTACAGTAACATCATTCTGACAATGATGCCATATCGTTTTATCTGCTCTTATTTTTTTCTCTCCTAAGAAGACAAAATGATGTAACATGTTTTATTTGCTCTACAAGAAATGCACACTCTCCCCAGAATCTTGTCTTGCCTCACCTGATGAATAACCGAGCATGATGACATCAGTTTCCCTGCCTCTCATGTAAGAGGACCATGCATCCCATTTGTAGCTATGGCCAGTTTCTGTGTGCATAGCTGTGTGAATATTTCTACTTATATTCAATAATTCTTTATTTTCAAATACAAAAATGCATTTCAGTATTACTTTTTCTATTTATAGCTGCTAAAAATGTCCCTGAAAAAATTGTATAACCAACATGCAAACTTTTTTTTTTCTTTATTTAGAGGGACAAAGAAGAGAGACAATATAAAAGTAGGAAGTAAAATCCTGGCATTCATCCTCCAGGTTGTTAGGATAGATTCTAAGCCTCTTTGAAAGAGATGGTTTAAACAGGTAGAGTTGTGGTTTTGAGCTGAAAAATACCCAGATTTAATAGCCTTTCATTCATTAACTCATCAATTCATACAGAAAACAAGTACTAAGGGTCTACTACAGGATGACCATATTTTTAGGTATTATAGAAACAGCAGAAAATAAAATAGAGAGAGACCCTGACATCACAAAGTTCATGGTATAGTGGGATATTTAGAAAAACTAAAGCAACTTTTCATTTTCCGTCCTATTCATAGAATTTTAAATTCTGTACTCAATGATGACAAATTATTTTCATTTTTAAAACACATTGTTAAAATCCATTTAATGAAATTCATAGGGTTAGATTTAGAAATGAGAAAATCAATTTAAGGAATCATATAATTGATTGCAACTACTTCTTCAAAAGAATCTGAAACATCTTTTATTTAATATAAGGCAGTATTCTAGAAGTACTTTGCTTAGTATCAATTTACTATTACAAAGCATTGAAATTATTGAAATCATTGAAAACTGAAGAAATTCTCTGTTGATGAATTTAAAAATATACATCTGGCAAAGGAAAAAAAAGTGAAAAACGAAAATTGCTCTGGCATTTTTCAAACAACCTTTTAAGCTTGATACTTAATAATCACTTTCCTACTTTTATTGTGTATCAAAAAAATTACTAGTATTTTAAGAATTTAAGAAATATTGTAGTTTTTTTCTTTTTGTGTGTGATGTGCAATATATTTGAGAACATTTTTTGAAAAGCAATGTACAGCAGAATCATTTTTACAGGAAACATATAGTGATTTTTCTCTCTATGTAAGCTGTAAAATGGTGGTAGGTCTTTCATGAATTTTATATTTTGTTACAGTTTTCACCAAGACAACCATAATAAGTAGCATAAGGAAAAATATATAAATGTATGGCTATAACTCCATATCATTTATAAAGTTTAAATTCTGGAATTAGATTTTGTAATTCAATAACAACAAAAATACTCACAGATATTAGTTTTAAATGAAATATTAGCAGTTTTACATATAATATTATGGTCATTTTTGGATGTGAATTTCTCTTTACAAAAGTCCTGGGATAACTAGAAATCTTGTGAAAAGCGTCATTTCATCTCCTGAAGCAGCTCCCAGAAGAGTAAAATCTTTTGATGAGTCATACAATCCATGCTCTCTAAACAAGAACTGTTTACAGGAGAGGCTACCTGGAGACAGCACAAGCACCCCTTCTGGATAAACCAATAGCCACGACTGGCAGCGCAAGCCTGACGGTTCAACACAGCAGGCCTGGCGGATCCACTCACGTGCTCTCGTTTAGTGACGACGTGCGTCCTCACTGTAAACTGAACTCATTTTAGGACAAAAATATATAATGAGAAGTGAATTATGTAACCGCCTGAGACAGTTTTCATATGAGAAACCTGTAAGGAGTATTGAAAATTAAAACAAAATAGAGATTATGAAATTTGATATTTAAAAATGAAGCTTGGAGTAGTAAATTGATGGATTCTGTTGCTAAAATTAAATCTTTGTTAGAACCCAATTTCACTCTTTCTGCTTTAAAATCAGACTGGTGTACATCATTATCTCAACATAGTTTTTCCAGATATTACCAAACAAAAATCTGGGGGCTAATCTCTGTTATATATTTTTCATCATAACCCATTATGCTTTAAGCAGACAATTCTAATAATCTCATTTCAGCACCTCACAAGTCCACGAACTAAACTTTGAATAAAGAAGGCAAGGAAAAAGTCTTGACCAACTTCACCAACTTTATCAAACAATATCAGATATTTTTACTAGGTTAACATTATCATTTTTTTTTACCACTTTCACAATTCAGAAAATATTTCACAAGCTACCAAAGATACTTTTAAATATACCTTCAAACACCAGAGGGATATATCAAATACAATTTGAAATTACTGCTTATGAATATACTCTTTGTGAAAGCCATCATACTTCTCTTCCTAAGTGGAAGAGATCACATATCCTGACATTTATACCCTTGGTGAGGAGCTGACCCGGAGGCTCCAAAATAACCAAGTCTTTCAAAGAAAGTCAAAGTTGTAATGGGTCAATGGGACTTTCTGGTCGTCAGCTGAAGCAAGAGACAAATCCTCTCTACAAAATTAAGTTAAGCCCTGATTCCTTTAAATTAAGATCAAGTAAGATTTTTATCCAGCAAAACAATTATTCAATTCTGAAAGAGAAAAACACACATTTCAAGACCAAAATATTATTTTTTGCCACACAAATACAATAAACACATACTTCAAAAAGAAGGAAACTGATCTCAAATAAGATGCAAGAAGAAATGGTTATCAAAGAAATTAGTAAGCATCCAAGTAAATCTAAACAAACATTTTCTCTAGATCATCATAATAATCATGTATGTAATATAGAATTAAGAAAGAAAGAACTGAAATACAAGATCATAGTAGTACATGTGCAAACAAAGACCCTGAGTTCCTGATGCAAAATAAACTGTAGAATTAAGATAAATCCAAGTAAAAAAGGATATTAATGAATTTATTAATAAATAAAATGCAAAAAAGTGAAACTATGTAGAGTTGGAAAAAATTAAAGCTAAGATATTTGTACTTCAAGACACACTAAAATTTCTCATATGCATTTTCTCCATTTTATATTCTCAAGAGGAATCAAAGGAGAATCGTTTTATTTTGTTTTGTTTTGGTTGGTTGTTGCTGTTACTTAGTATTGCTCACTGCTCTCTCAGCAATATTTGCTCTATTCCTCCAGAATCTGAGGTGGCTATTTTCATGATGACCTTTACTAACTTTATAAGTTACTTTTCTCAGCAAAGATGAGTATAGGTCCAACAAACACAATGCCTCATTCCAGCTAGCGGAGCTCCTGTGGTGAAGTATCAGTTTTATCTTCCAAATCTGCAGGATAAACATGAACAGTACAAGCTGTGTATTTTCTAACCAATATTGCTAGATAGCTTTGCATTGCCAAAATACTTTTATTTAAAACAGATTTTTTGGATTCCTTTGCCTTATCACCAGATACTGCCAAAATTGAAAATTATACAATTAAAATATGTTTAATGCTGAAAAGCACTATAAATGATAATTCCTGTAAAATACTCATTGGAAATTACAAAGACAATCCCTCCTTTGTTTTCTCAGGATGTTACAAAGGTAGATTTTTGTTTACTTTACTGTTATATTTGAAGCCTCACATTGTCATTATTTTTATTTGTACTAAAACGTAGTCTAAGATGTGATCAGGTATCTAATGGTCTCAGAGGTATTTGTACATTTTTTATTTACTAGAAAGACTCATGATTACATTGGCATCAATATGCTTTCGTTCTACCATCTTTTAAAATATTATGAAACTTTGGGTCTCCAGCAAATTGTGGTTTGAATTCTCCTGGTAATCAAGATTGGTGACTTAGAAGGCTTGACTCAGATCCCGATGGAAAATAAGTGCCAATAGCCCAGTGACCTTTGAACCTACTATGAATCAGATTTACAATGTTGCTCGCATCAGTAAGTAGAGAGTGGCAAATAGGAGAGATTCCTTTGGAGAGAATTGCTGTTATGCTCTGAGTGCCTGCACTTCCTGTCAAGTGCAGACAACCACAGAGGTTCTACATCCTCTCTGAACATAAAGAGATGAGACCAAGAGAATACCATCAAGTCCATTCTCTTGTTCACATATGGTGATTCTAGCAATGCAAGAAATTATAACAATGAGGGGGAGCCAGTGGCCACTTGACACTTTTGGGGTAGGAAGGGGATGAGCAGTTGAAATACAGGGGCTTCTTTGGGAGTTGGAGGTTGTCCTGAGTACTGTTGTGGCAACGGATGTAGGCCATTTTAAATCAGCACTCACCACTCAGAACTGAGTGGGAGAGAGTGTGGTCTACAGTGTGAACTGTGGTCTATGGTTGGTGGCAAGGCTCCAGGATGTGTAAGTTCATTGAGGGTGGTGGGCCACACTTGTGGGAGATGTTTGTGTGGGATGTGGTGGGTGGTGTGGGAGGTGGGCAACATGGGAATCCCAGTGGGTTCCGTGTAATATTTTGGGTAATCTAAGCACCTCTTAAAATATATGTATATATATATATATATAAATAACATTTTTGTAAGCAAATACACATATATGCATATATATATTTATATATCATTTTGCAAATGTTTGTATGTATTGTGAGAATTTTGATTTTTACCCACAATAAAAATAAATTAAAAAAATAAAAAAATAAAAAAATAAAAGAGATGAGACCAAAAGGATCACTGGTTGTGGAAACTGAGTTATGTCCCATGGAGTTTGGAAGGTAAAGCGGATAATTGTTTTGAAGATTCCTACTCAGGAAATCAATAAGACAAGACAGAAGTATTGCTGAAATCCTTGGTAGTGAATTTCAGTTTCACTCCTAGAACTTGGCAAAGTAAATGATGGGTGAGTGTTTCTTGTAACACATCAGCTGTATTGTCATGTTGGAAAGAGTCAATCTAGATTCAAGACAACATCTGCGCAAGGGCATCACCTGCATATACAATGAGAATCAAGCATAGAAATTTTCCATGGAAGGACTCCTGAAAAACCAGGAACTTATAGGGAGCAGTACTCGGAGGAAGGATGTCCATTACCTAAATCATAGCAGAGAGACTAACCAGAGGAGTTTCAGAAGAGCCGTGAAATCTAATAATAAACCCTAGTACCTAAAAAGCGTCAACTTTCACAATCCGTCACACCTAGAGAACACAAACATCTTACAGCAGGGCCAGTCAAGTAAGAACTTTGAGAAAAGCTTTATCCCCTTCAACCCCTCGCTCTCTGCATTCCAACTCAGGTAGCTTTGGAAGAAAGTGAGAAGAAAAGAAAGAAGAAGTTGGCCACGCCTACTTCCAGACAGCAGGCTACCTGCCTGAAGCCAGTCCTATATGTCACAATGGAGATTTAAATGAAATTCTGAATTTTGAATATTATAAACAGCTGAGCATTCTCAAATTGCTGACTTGAGGTTGTATTTTGTGGTTTAAAGTTATTCAGGACTCCCTCCTCAAGAATGAGCAAAAAGATCATTGAGCTTACCAAAATTTTCATCTGGTGGCAAAAGAATAACTTCTCTCATTTAACAATTTTAAAAGAATAGTAGAAATGAAAGATGAACACATATTTTAAAAGAATCTCACAAGTCACACCCCATCAATATTTGGGTATCATTTCAATGAAGGAATCCTCATTTCTTCTACTCAAGGAAGAAAAGAAAGTGTTCAAAACAGGAGACTGACTTATTTACCCCATAAAGATGGAAAGAGAAATGAGAGGGAAAATATGTTTAGTAGATTTTTTTTTCATGCTGTCCTCAGTCTCAACATCTGGCTTTATCCTGGGACAATTACTGTAGAAACAAGTGGCTCTTATCCCAGCAGTCATTGAAACACACAATAGACATTCAAAAGAAAAAGAATCTCCAATCATATGCAACACAGATGTCAAAAATGTAAAATGGTTGGGTAGAGTTTTACTTCTTTTTTCTCAGTTTCACAAGGCAAACAACACATTTTGATCACCCTTTACTTCTGAATACAATGATTAAACTGAAGCAGGGTTTCTCGAGCTCTTCACTATTAACACTTTGGGCTGGTGATCATTCTTTTCAGGGGATGTCCTAGGCATTGCAGGATATTTAGCAGCTTCTATGGTCTTTACACACTACATTCCAGTAACATCTCTTTCCAATTGTGGCAACTAAAAATGTCTCCAAACATTGCCAAATATTCCCTGGGAGGTAAAATCGTCCACTTTCCCCCACCATGAAAACCACTAGTCTAAATAAATAATCAAAGAGCATACAATCCTGACATGCAATCAAATTCTAACAAACTTTATTTTCATTTACCAACTTTTTAACAAATCATGGTAATTTAACACAAAATGCTATTTCTTGGTAAATTTCAGTTGGAAATAGTTGATACATTATAAGATTTTGAAAATTAGGAGATTTCGTTTCCCTAAGGCTACTTGAGAGGAATCTTTGTGGGAGTATTAAAATGTGTCATGGGATTTGGAAAAGAGAATTATTTGCATAAAGTCATATTTCATTGAAAATTTAATAAAACTGTATCTCAACTTTAAGACTAATGTTACATAAGAGGTTCAGAGGGTATCATATTTTTTTTATACTCTAAACAAGATTAAATACTTGTTAAAATTCAAGAACACCTTCACATGAGGATTTTCTAAACTATTTTGTTATAGAATAGAATATGTCATGCTTCCTCCCAAATAGGCACTTTATTCTCGATGACTACATATTAGTTTCTGTTATCATTGTCATGGTACTCTTTAAGTAGAATCTAAACAGTTAAGACAGAAAACAACAAGGACATCACTCTAATGCTATACCATTATGATGTCTATGATGTTGATTAATTTTGTTAAGAGTGACAACTATGAATACATTTTCATAGACTATTTTTAATAGAAGAGATAGTTCACAATCTTTAATGAGAATTATTTCCCAAATGATTCTGTTCTATTGAGTGAATTTTGATTATTTTAAACTACAAAATAAACGATATTCAGTATAAGTTCCTTATATTTCTCAACACAAACTTTCTTCTCCAAAATTCTTTCTTGAAATGGGATTAAGTATATTAATTCCTATATTATATATCAGATCATGCATCAGGTCAGAAAATAGTCATGGCACAGCTAATGCATGTGCTGTACTCTTCCATTCTTAATTCCCATTATGGGAGAGAAGGGCTTGAAGCTGTGTGTATATATGAACATGTGTATATTCATAGTATGCTTTACTTTGATTGAGATAAGTACACAATGGTATACATATTCAAGGCACTATATGATGTGGCATCTTAATGACCCTTAAAAATTTTGGTCTACTGCATTCCATGAGCAATTAATTTACTTCCAAAATACATAACTCTTTACAAAACCACAGAATGCTTAATCTCCCAATCTCTACTTCTCTAGCTAGAAAACCGTGATTCTGTGTTAAAGTGATATTCATAAGGTCCCACAGGAAGTCAGAGTTTTAGTTAGGATTAAAAAGATACTGAGTCACTTCACTCCTCCATTAAGTGATCAGAGTCTGCTGAATATAATGTTTCGAATGGAGAGAAAAGGCAATTTTACTTCAACAACAACAGTAAAATCTTGAAATGCAAGCACTATAACATGTCCTAAAGTACAGGAGTGGAATTTAAGAATATTGAAATATTTAAGGATTTATTTGGACATAATAATGCCTCTCAGGACATTTATGATGCCCCATTTTTGAACAGTTGGCAGCTACTTCTGACCCTATCAACCTCATCTAACTATCCTCCAATGAAAGCAAATGGTGGGCCAATAAATATACAGTAACTGAAGATAAATCACATTTTTAGATTTTTAGTTTTGAGGTAAGATACAAATGCAAAATGGATTACTGGATCAACTAATGGAGAAGTCAGTTAAACAGTAGTACAGATAACACAGTGGCGAAGAATAAAATAAAAAAAGTAAATGGTTCTGTGTGAAACATTGCCATGACAATGTAACAAAGGAGCAACAGAATAAACTAAATTCACTCTAATTAAGCTCATACAAAATTGAGTCACCAGACAAAGGCATCATTGCAGATAAAAATTCATGCTTTAATTAGACAATCACCATTCACCTCAGGTGATAAGGCTTAAAGCTTATTTAATAAATTTCCAATGAAATATTTATAAACAGAAACAAATTCTAATTAACTAAGAGTCATTTTACAAAAGAAAACTAATAAGAATCCCTCTAACCCACATTCTTCCATTCAATGATTTAAAAAAAAAATTATATAGAGCCCGTTTTTAGTTGGGGGAAAATACAATAGATGTTCAGTAACACTATAACTGCAATAATCTGAGGGAAAATGAGTCATGGCCTTTTCCTTTAATCAAAATAATTTGTACTATTAATTTAGACGTACTGGTCCCAGATGCAAAACACTTAATTTCTGTCTTTAAGACATCTGTATCTGGAACCAGATGGGTTTAGAGACTAAAAATAGAATTTGGAAACTATCATAACAGCCATTCACTGTAATATCATTGCTTAACAATAGTCCATTCATATTGAACAAAGTCACCCTAATTGATTCCATTGCTTATTATATGGGATGAACCACGGTAGATGGGGCAAAACCTCAGAAAAACTACGAAAAAAAATGTTTCATTTTCTTTTCCAGTAAGAACTCAGATTGAGTTTTTCATAAATAGAACTAGAGAAGAACTAGTATTGCAATTTCCTTCATAGAAAGATGGCGTCTCTTTTCCTGTCATAACGACTTCTACATGCAGTAGAAAGCCAGGGCATGTATCAGGCTTTGGGCTGTGAAGTTCCCAGCTTTCCTGTGAGTTACATTATTGGCAAAACATTAGACAACTCAGTCAGCTCTCTCCGATGTTGCCCCCATTGACCGGTGGCCAACGCTCATGCATCCCTTGCTCAGAATCTCCTGCCTTTGGAACTTTGACCATGTTACCCTGTCTGTCCAGAATTCAGTTAGAGAAACTAACCGAAAAAGTTAAAGAGGGATTTATATCAGGTGGGTGATAAGTAAGAGTGAGTGCAAAGTGTGGATACACTTTTTTATTTAGGGAAACCTCCGAAAGGTTTCTCGGAGGTGGTGATATTTGATAAGGAATGCAACTGAAGGGAAGAACAGAATCACGAGAGTATCTACAGGGAAAACATTCCAGACAGAGACAAGAGCAAATCTAAGGGCCTGAGCTTGCTTAGTATGTTAAGGAGTTCAACATGGCAACAGCAGAATGAGCAAGTGAACGGGAGGTAGAAGGAGAAATCAGAGAAGCAGCAGGAATTAGAAAAGGGAAATTGTGTAGCAGCAGATTGTATAGAGTCACATGGGTCATTGTGAAGAATTGATTATATTTTGCATGACACAGGAAGCCACTGAATGATGTTAAGCAAGGAATGCCATCATATGACTTTCCACAAAGGAACCTCTCTGGGTTCTGGGTGGAGAATATATAATAACAGAAGGAAAGGGAATCAGTAGCTCAGCCAGTGGCCTGCAACAGCTCAGTCAAGAGACTATGGTGTCTTAGGTTATTGGTAGAGAAGGCTAGATGTGGCAAGAATCTGGATTATTTTGAAGACAGAAGATTTACTAATGGAATGGATTTGGTGTTAAAGAAAGAAAAGTATAAGAATTAATCTAATGTTTTTGGCTGAGAAACAAAAAAAGCAGAATTCCTGTTTTTTTTTTTTATATTTTAGCTGTTGTGGTATGCTCAATAATGGCCCCACCCCAAAATATCCAGGTCCTAATCCCCATAACCTGTAACTGTTGCCTTATACGGCAAAAGAGAATTTACAAATGCCATTGAGTTAATGACCCTGAGATGGGGAAATGATCCTGGATTATCTGGATAGGCACTAAATCACAAGGGTCCTTATCTGAGAGAAACTGAGGCAGATTTGATAGCAGAAGAAAATAGTAATATCAGTGCTAGCCAAATGCTCTGGGTTCTGGGCTTCTAGGTTCATGGCCTATGTCGCATAAAAGAATTTAAGGACATGCCATAGGGTAGGCAAGGGAGTAAAGAGTTTGCTAAGAAATAAGAAAAGAGAACACTATCTGAGACATAGACCATGGACGTGCCGCAGGGTGAGACGTGTGCAGGGCCCCAGGTTAAGCAGGTTAAGACCTTTCCTCCTCCAACTTCAAAATGTTGGGGAGGGGCCCCAGCTGTTTGCTGTTCTGATTTGTTGCCCCCCTGTTAGCTCTCAGGGAGCCAATGGGGAAGCCTGTTGTTTGGAGGTATCTGGGACTTCTGTTTGACCCCAGAAAGAGTCCCAAATGAGATCTCGTGTCCGAGGTTCTGCAGGGTCTTTCCAGCTTTGTTCTTTAGAAGCAGCCTTCCCCTCAGGAGGTTGCCAGGGGGTCGTGCAGCTATGTTCTCTGCAGGCCAAGTTCTCTGCTGGGTCCCAACCACCTTCCCTCTTTCAACACCACTGAAGCAAGAGGCTAACCTACTGATTTTGAATATAGAAGAAGGGATCAGCAGTCAAGGAATACAAGGAATTCTGCTCTAAAAAGCTGAAAAAAGCAAAGAATTGAATTCTTTCTCAGAGTTTCTGGAGGGAAACATGGCCTTAGGAAACTAATTTAGGGCTTCTGACCTCAAGAATTGTAACAGAATAATTGTGTGTGTCATTTTTTTTTTTTTTTTAGCTACCAATTTTGGGGTAATTTGTTACAGCAGCCATGGATGCCTATGAAACATCCAAGTGGATATAAGTAGGTTGATGGTTGTATGACCAGCATTCAAATGATAAGTGTAGGCCAGAGATAAGATTTGGAAGTCTTCAATCTACAGATGGCATTTAAATCATGTGACTTTACAAGATACTGTCAGGAATGTGTGTAGTTGAGTACAAGTCCAAGGACTGGGTCCTGGGGCTTTCCAAATTCTGGAGTTTGGAAGATGAGAATGAGTTTGAATGAAATGAACACTGAGAAGGAACAAACAGTGAAGTAAGAAGAAAACCAAAAGGAAATGGTTTCACTAGAGAGCAAATGAAGAATGTGTTTGGGAGGACATTTCAGAGGTTACAGTTAGGCACATCTCGGGCAGATCTCAGTAAAAAAAAACAAAATGGAGGTGCTCCTGAAGGCTCTAGAGACATATGGACACTATAGGCAAGGCACACAGCTGCATAAAATCAGCACCATGTTGGTGGGCCTTACCTTGGAATATAAGATAACCTATTTCCCCACTGTAACAAAGTTAGACTCATTTATAATTTCCTCACACATGATTCTTCTGCCCCTTTTATTTGAAACTACAGTTACCACTGTGCCTATTAAATATATGTCCCAGGCACTTAAATCTGTGGTCTGTTCATAAGCTGGTTGAGCCCTGAATCTCAGAAGGGTTTTGGCCAACACCCACTCTCCAGTTCATTGGACTCGCCAAGGACAACTAACAAAGTGATGATGATGGACAACCCCATCCCCCCAAAACAAGAATATTTACAATTGTAAGCAAGGCAGTTCCTTCCATCTGGCCCATAAGATATAATCCCACTCTCAATCTGAAGCAGAGCAGGCATCACCATCCCAAAATCTTCAGGACAGAGGAATGAACAAACATAAGAGGGAATATAATGGTGGACCAAAGTAGACTTACTATTATTATTGTAGTGGAAGAACTTGTAACATTGATCTAAAGATAGTGGTTATCAGAGGTTACATGGGGAAGGGAAGGAAGAACAGGTAAAACATAGGGCATTTTTTTAGGGCATTGGAATTGTTTGGCTGATTTTACAATGACTACTACAGGTCATTATGCATTTTGTCAAATCTGGTAAAACTGTAGGGTCAAAAGTGCAAACCATATTGTAAACTATAGACCTCGGTTAGTAGCAATGCTTCAATACTTGTTCATTAAGTATAAAAAAATGTACTTTAATGGTGTAATATGTTATTAATAGGGGAAAACGTTGGAGGGGAAGGGAGTGAGGTATATGAGAATCGCCATACTTTTGATGTAACTTTTATGTAATCTAAAATCTCTCTATGAGTAAATATTGTATGGGGGAAAAGAAGCAAGGTTGTGACTAGAGCATCATACACTGCTATCATGTGATATTGGAACTGAGGATTAAATGTTGAGTTTGGCAATGTGAACCTCACTGATTAAATGAAATGGTGTCAACAAAGCCTGAATGACGTCGCTTTAAATGAGAAATGGAGGAGAGAATGAAGGAAGGGATGGGACAGCAAGGAGAGACAACTTTTTGGATGGGCTTTGCTGGGAAGAGGAGCAAAGAACAGGGTGCTAGGGAGATGTGAGACCAAAGGATTTATTTTTTAGGATAGGAAATATTACATATATTTGTATACTGACAGGACTGATTAAGTAGATACTTAGAAAAAATATAAAGCTGTAGAGAGAGGTACATTTGCAAGAGAAAATGTCATATAGAAGCAAGGAAATGAGAGGAGACAAGATATAACATGCAAGTGAAGGTTGTGAAGCACACAGTTCCATACAGCCTTCTGTGGAGACCCCTGCATTACTGTCAGATAAAATGTTAGGTTACTTAGATATTTTAATTGCATCTCTACACCAAACTTATAGAATTTTGTAAATTTGCAAATTCAGGTAAAATAATTTGGGAAATTTCTGGAAGGCCAATCCTTTTGTAAGTTTCAGAACTGAAATTAAACTCATATCTCTCTTACCCAAAGCCCACCCTTTTTCCACTCCTCAGTGGTTTCTAAACCAGGATGATCATCATAATCACAAGAAAATGTTTATAAGCCAGATATTCCTAAGCCCTGCTCCAGACCTGCAGAATCATAGTATCTGGGAAAAGGAGGTCAGAAAATTATTATTTCAACTATTCAACTACATTTGTGAACCATCTCATAAAAGTTTCTGTGCAAGGATGATGGATGTGCATACAAGATACAGCCTTAAAATCACAGAAGAGTGATTAACTATGTTTGGGGAGGAGCAAAGTATATGTCACAAAAGGAAAATGTAAGCAGAAATTTGGAGCACAAACTGGAGTTGCACAATGAGGCAAAAGATTCAAAGAAATAGTGTTTAGATAGATATGCCAGAAGGGAAACCCTCAAATTCAAAATGGGATCGTTCTTCCTCTGAGACTGGAACTAGGAACAGAAGCATAGATGCAGGGATAACATTCCTTTATAGAGATAAGTGTTAAAGCAAGTTTATACCCACTAGCCTCAATTATCTCTGTAAATAGGAGATGAAGTCAGCTGTTTGAGGAGGTAAATTAGGATGTTTGGGTAAGAGGGCTGAAGAGAAAGGAGCAACATTTTTGTTTTGTTTTGTTTTAATATATATATATATATATATATTTCTAAAAGATACTTAAATTACATAAAATGTTATATAAAAAAATATATAAGGGATTCCCATATGCCCCAGTCCCCACACCTCCCACTTTTCCCCATATTAACAACTTCTTTCATTGGTGTTGTACATTCATTGCAATTGATGAACACATTTTGGAGCATTGCCACTGAGTATGGATTATAGTTTACACTGTAGTTTACACTCTCTCCCACTCAATTCTGTCATTGTAAATGGCAGGATATACAAGGCCTGTATCTGTCTTTGTAATGTCATTCAGGACAATTCCAAGTCCCGAAAGTGCCCCCATCTTACACCTCTTTTTTCCTCTCCCTGCCCTCAGCACCTCCAGTGGCCACTAAAAGCAGAATGAGAAAGGCATCCAGAAAAGAAAGCATCGAGGTAAGATTCCAGAGAATACATTATGGCATAGAAAGAAGAGAATGCATTATATACTTACTTCGCTAGTGCGATTTTCTTTGTTTCACTCAGCAGTCTGGCATGTGAGCAGAGAAGGAGTATTGTAGAAAGGTTTCAAGTATGAGGATTTGCAGATTTTGAAAGTGGAAACATTCTAGGTGAGAACAAATATTTGTTTAAAGAGCTGTGTGAGCTTGAGCAATTTATTTATCTTCTGTGCATCTCAATTTCCTTATGTGCACAAATGGAATAAACCTTAGCTCATTAGGCTGTGAAGGGTAAAAAAGGTAAGCCAACTTGATTATTGTCTGATAAATGTTACAAATTCATGGACTGATAACTGACATTACTGTTGTTACTCCTGTGCGAGGATGATCCTAAATAGAATAAAGGTAAAATCGTCTGACTTTAGAAGTCCAAGAATAATGAGGATAGATATTTTGAAGGCTCTTATACAGAAACTTTGAAATGCTCAGGATAGTGGCAGTAGGACTCATTAGTAAGCATGGAAGACTGATGTGAAGAAAGATAAACTATTTTATATCTTTCCAATCTGTTTATATCATTTTGCATCACAATCCTGCCACCCAAATAATGTATTTGCTATAACTCCTTTCTTTGAGTCATCCATAGCTTCATTTCCCTTGATTTACATTTTTATGAGTCTGCTGATCTGATATTAATCCTTGCAGTTTTTTTTTTTAACTTTATTTATAAAGAAGTTATAGATTACAGAAAAGTTACAGCAAAAATATAAGGGATTTCCATTTACCCTACTCTCTCCCCTTCCCATACTTTTGCCCATTAATAACATGCATTAATGTGGTCCATTTGTTACAATTGATGAACACATATTGAAGTATTGCTACTAATCATAGGCTTTGAAAAAATGTATAATGGTCTGTATCTATCATTGAATGTCATGCAGGACAATCCAATGTCCTTGCGGTTTTAATTCACGAAAGTGAAAGAGCATGCAGGAAGTGTTGTTGGGAGCAATTATTTTACTTTTGTCTACACAGGCTATTTCCCTTTCCTCACCTCTGTTCTGTCTTTTATCTTCTGGACCTTTGGCCACTGACCCAGCAAACACTCCTGGCTTCCTGAAACCCTCCTCACTTGGCTTCTACAACATGGCACTCTCCTGGCTTTTGTTTTACTTCTCTGACTGTTCTGGCACATTCAAATATTACACATTCAGCAAACACTGATTATGTAGCAAATCATTTCTATCATTGGACTCTTTGAACAATTAAGAGAAACATGATTTACTCCTACATGTATGGTAACTGCGCTCCCTCTCAAAACGGAGAGAATATATCAGACCTGGTTTTGCTCCTCTTTTATGTAATCTCTGCATTTAGAGTTCTCCAGGGCATGTGTGGATCCTTTTTTTCCATATACTTTCTTCTTAGAAAGAAAGAGGTCAATGAGTCAGGATCATTAAATATCATTTACAGACTGACAAATTCTAAACACACGTGCCTAGATTGTCTGTTCTAAATTCTAGACTACCAAATCCAAAGGATGCTTGCTATTGCACAGGGGCACTTAACCTAGCATGTTAAAAACAAGCAAGCAAACAAACAAAAAATGATTGATCTTTTATGTTAAAACTATAGGATTCCTACTTATTAGCATTTATTCTCCCATCCTTGCTCATTTTTATCTATAAATTATACACAATAAATATATTTATGTCATAAATACATATTAAATCAGCAAATTATAAATTTTACTTAAAGCAGAATACAATAATTTTAAGACATAGACATGAATATTTGCTTAAAACCTTTAAATAGCTTCCATTGTCCTTCGCTTCACATCCAAACTCCAAATCCAGACCTACAATACTCTCTGCTCTCTGCCCAGCTCCCATGGGCCTCTTCCCATCCACTGCACGGCACTTCACTGACCTCTGTTCAGACCCTAGCACGTGCCAGGCTTGTCTGCCTTTGTAGGAAGTCCTGATGCTGTTTGCTTCCTTACCTGGCATCCTCGTCTCTGTTCTCCCACATGACTGGTTTCCTCTCAGTGTTTAAGTCTCCTATTACATGTCACCTCATCAGAGAAACACCCTGTTAAGGCTGGTCTCCTCCACTATTCTTTATCTCTTCAACATTTTTGCTTCCTGTGCAGCACTTATCACAGTTTTTATTACATATAATTCACATTTCTTTTCTGCTATGCTTTCCCCATCACAGAAACACCACTGCTTTGAAAGAGCCAGGCTCTAGAGAGCATGATTACAGCATTCCCCACTCACTACCCAGCACATAGCTCATCCCTGGCACATATTAGGGATATAAAAATATTTTGAATGAATAAATATGTGAAATACTGTCATCCTTTCTAACCATGTGAAGAAGACTTTTCTTTTTAAATCTACAAACAAACTTGGATTAGTAAATAGCCAAAATAGCTCCAAAATCTTTGAATTTCTTTTTTTAACTGTCCTTAAATAATATGTCACTTGATATCTGTAACAGTTTGAATTTGGTGAATCCCTAAAAGAGATTATGCATTTGAACTAATCTGTTCCTGTGGGTGTGAGGTCCTTTGATTGCATTAAATTTAGCTAAGAAGCTTCTGATTCCATCACTTGATTAGATTGATTAGATCGTTTTAGGGTTTAGATTGAACTACATCAGTAAGGCATGACAAGGGTTGGCTCTCTGCCCTCTTGCTGTGTCTTATATAAACAGATACACAGAGAGAAACAGGACATAGAAAAGGGAGCTCTGCAATTTTGACCTGGCCATGCGCGAGAGAGGACTAGAGGATAGCAGCCGAAGCTGAAGCATAAGGCCACCAAGCAGTTGGGCCCATGGAGCAGCTCAAGGCTGAAGACACAGGGAGGGGACACAGGAACAGAAGGCAGGGACCTCAGCAGAAATCAGCTGCCATCTTACTTCACCACATGGCAGGACACCAGGTTTACCAATAGCTGATTTTGGTGAGAAAGCATCTGTGATAGTGCCTTGATATGGACATTTTATGGCCCCAGATCTGTAAGTTTTTGCCCTAATGAATTTCCCATTATAACCCATACATTTCTAGTAACTTGCAATGGCAGCCCTTGGGCATCTATATTTTATATTGTTTTTGAAATAGTGATATTCCATCTTATGATCTAGAGAGAAAACTACTTAAATCAGCGTGAAGAAAATGTCAAGCTCTCTATAATATTTTGTCACAATAACATTTAAATTAAATTTGTTCTAAGGATAAAATTTTTCAGTGCCATGGCCAATTCAAAGCAGAAAACTATATCAAATATTGTACATATACAGTTTAGGATTGAACTCATCTTTTAATCTTCAAACAAAACTGGAATATCCTTGGGTTGGTTGCATAGGATATTTGCAAAAACTCCATGGAACATAGCTTTTCTTCCTAAATGTTAGAATCTGCATTGGAGTTTGATTATAACCCATCCTACCATTGTTGTTCGTTTTTAATAATGGAATTATTCTTTTTGCCAGTGTTTAAAAACCATTCTGTAACTTTCATAACACTTTTGGAATAAACAGCAATACTTTATTTAATGCTTATATATTAAACACTACCATGAAATAGATTGTTTCATTTTTGCTGCAGATTTCTGTTTTTTGTTATTGGAAAGGTTTTAAAATATCTTAATAGTGTCATTAAAATAATTATATTAGTTCATAAAAATGTACACTAACAGACTCCAAATATAGTTTATGTCCTTCAAAATTATTTTCAAGGGAGTCTTAAAAATATCAACTTTTTATAAATTAACTTTCCTTAAGTAAAAGTATTTTTCCAAAAATAACATCCATACTCTGGTCACAGTGGGACACTTAACAGTCATTGCCCACTGTATAACTAAAATTACATATGAAAATATTTCATATTGTAATTTCATGGTTCTTCTTGAACAAAGAAAAGCTGATTGATTGCAATCATTTACACAGTCATAGAAGAGAAGAATATAAAAAAATCAAATATATCATTTTAAGTTTCTATCTACAAAGCTTTGATACGTAACTAAAATGAAAAAGCCTGCAGTCCTTCCAGATTGCATGAAGCAGCTGTGAATTCAGATTCCACACTTCATCTTTCATTTTGATGTGCATTCTTTTGATCCCCAGAAAGACATATATTTATAATTTCCTAAAGAACTGCCTCAAAGGTAAGTGGTATCCAAATATTGTTCTGCAGAGATAAAAAGTATAAAATGTCAGTGGCATTTGGCTGTGGATTGATGATGCACTGCACAAGAATAGAGAGACATGATTCCTATAAAACTTGTAAAATTAAAGTTTAGGGATTATTTAACCTTTAACACAAATCATTTTTATTTTCCCACTGGAATTTAAAGCAGTTTATTCAGTTACATTGCATTTCTTTTTATTTTATCATTTTCCCTACACTCTGTCCACTGAAAATTTTGTCTTTGACAAGATGCAAAAGAAGAAAAGAATAAGGAACATGTATATAAGACCAAACAAACTGGGATAAGATAGAAAAACAATTTCCTGAGAAGCTACATTTTTAGTTTAAATGAGCATAAGTCCAAAACAGTAAAATAAAAAAAATAAATAAATTGTTTATATGTTTCTTCTGATGAGTTCTGCCAGATAAACCTAGGAGTAAGTAATAACAAATAGACAATATGAAAAATAAACACTTTCCTACCAATAAGTTTTCTCCTGGAATTTTCTCTATTCAATGTCGTAGACATTGAATATTAGAATTACTTGAAGGCACATCACTGACAATGTGGAAAGAGAAGAACTCTAAATGACCCTGAAAATAAAAGGAAGAAAGATAAGAGTCTGAGAAATAATTTCATTTCATAAATAATCTGACTTCAGTGACAAATGTCCATGCTGCTCTATTTGGTGGAAATGGATACATTCCTTAAGGAGTTCTTCAAATGTGTGCCACACAAATCAGATTTAGCATGTCTTTTCTTTCCATCCTGACAGAATAACATTGTAGTTGGCATACAGTGCCAAAGAGAAATATAAAAGAATAAAATGTTTTGAGTTCTACTGGGACAATAAAGTTGATTTGTACTAAAGGTTACATAGTCCGTGAGCTATAATGTTACAAGTTTTATGGGAATGGTGTCTCTATATTCTTGTGCAATGCATCATCAGTTCATTGCCAAGCACCAGACTGTTGTAGGTTTCTATTTCTGCAGAATAGTATTTGGATAGCATTTACTCCTAAATGCATCCTTCTGGAAATGGGAGCAATGGACACTTTAAGAACAAAATCAGCATTCGTGACTTTAAATGGCACAATAGATCATTCAGCATAAAGGTTATTGCTTAAGTGTTTATTATGTGACTGTATTTTTGTGTTTCCCCAATTATTAAAGGAAGTTAGCTAGTTCTTTCCACATACACTGGGGAATAGTTTGCTTTAATATAGATTAAGATTTGACTCATCTATATTAAGATTAACTTTGTCTATTTTTAAAACATCCTTGAGATTTGTGATTTTTTTCGATTCCTATGAATTAATCATATTTAGGAGGCAATTTTACAAAAGTATGCACAGAATTGGCAATTATTCGTTGAATTCAGTCATCCAAGGAAACTCTAAATAAATGTTTTAATTAAAAAATTGTATTATTCAAATGTGCACCAGACTTTTAGAAAAGTCTAAGTACACATTAAATTATTTCTACATATAGGAAATATTATAATTTTGACTTCTTAAAATAACTGTAAGAAACATGGCTTTTTAATATTTCTTTTCATGAGGTTATTTGTGTTTCTTCCCAAATTAGTAAGGACATTAGAACTAGTAAATGGCAATTATAGTGGAAAATTAATGTCATTTTAATTTAGGATATTTTCTGTAAAGGCTAGTATATTTTATGTATATTTCTTTTGGCTGATTTTTAACAGAGGATACAATATTATATCTATGTAACTTTGATGGAGCAAAAACATTAAAGTTACATATATGTTACACATAATATTTATGTTATATAAATATACATATATAGAGAGAGAAATAAGATTAGTCTGTTGAAAACAAAAATTAGTTTCTAAAAGTACCATAAAAACCTATTTTTAGGTATCTTTAAATGTAAGATAGATATCTTTATTCTTTATGTTAAGGAGGAGTTAGATGTGGTTCCTCCAAATCCTGTTTTGTTCTTTAGCTGGGGAAATAGCAATTCATTTAATGTTAAATCTGGAGGCAAATTTAGGGGTCAGAGGTGAGGCATGAGATATAAATTACAGAAATAGTTCAATTGTAAAAAAAACTCAACTGTCAGAAATATATCTACAGTTTGTTTATTTGTACTGAAATATGGTATAACTATATTGTGACAAAAAAAGGATGTTATTGGAAATTGCATTTTAAATTCAAAGTGGAACAATCAAAAATGAAAAACAGAATTTTCTTTCATCATTTTCAATTCCTTTTATTTGGAAAGGGAAACTTGGCGTCTTTTCATTTACGTAAAGATGTCAAGATCAGATATCTCTCTTTTCATTGTGGTGTATTTTCACAGTGTATGGAATTCCGCTATCAATCTCTTAACTGGCAGTAATATTTAGTTTTATTCAGTTTCCTACCTGAATATAGATAATTACAAACCAAGGTGCTTTCACACACAGAATCTTTGCATCATGGTTTTGTGTATTTATAATAGCTACTGCTAAGATATCTGTAAAATTCAGATATTTCAACAATATAACATTTGATGTTGCAAACTGGACTGTGTGATAATTCTATTTCTAGCTCTTGATTCATGCGAACCATATTATATTATTGAACAGTTTGAGGTCACTGTAATAAAATTTTAATTCTGAGAACTTTTTATTTTTTTTATACTTAATTCCCCAACTCCACAATTTTGGGAATATCATTCAGTAAATCATGTTAATTTCCAGAAGGTGATTTCTGACAAGACATATGGGCTCATTAATACTTGAAAGAGAAGTTTTCCAACTATAATTACTTCTCAGCAAATAGTATTATCAAAGCACAAATTATTGTTACAACTTTTATTCTACTTAGCAGTTTATAAAGTGTTTAGGTGTTGAATAACAATAAACAAAGAAACCATGTCGTTGATGCCATCTTTGTTTGTGAGCTGAGATGGAATTTTGACTTTAGAAAACATGAATTCATTGCATTTAATATTTCAAAGAATCTGATGAATATCATATGACAACTGATAATCCAAATTCCAGATAGCTCAATGAAGGATAGTTGAAGTCATGGGTATATACATATGCAGATAGATTGCTTAATTATTGTATGCAACATGAGCTCCATGTTAACTTCTTAGTTAAAGCAATTCCTGCTGAATGATGAACTGAATGAAGGTAATTTCTGTTTAATTGCTACATATTTCCAAATTGGATTTAAGAATCTTATTAAGTACAAAATTTCTGTGAATGAAAAATAAACATTACTAAACCTGGAGCTGGTACACAAGACCCAAAAATCTGACCACCAACCTTCCCCAACCAGCTCCAACTCTTTATGTAAGAGGGAATTGAGATTTGGAAAATTAAAGTGATTTGCCCAAATACACAGGTAAAGATAATAAATTTAAATTTTAATTCATTTTATTTATTATGCTAGAAGATACAAATGGGATTTATTACATTTAAAATACATCTGACATTAATAATTTCATTGTGATTAAGTCTCAAATCAACCTGCCAGAGAAGGTGAAATAACACCAAAGATGTAAATTCTACCAAAATAACACAGAAAGCCATCTGTCTATAATTGCTTCAGATTTTATCTGAAGGTCAGATTGGTCCAGATGATTTCTGCATTTTAATTTTATTAGAAAGATAAAGACAGAACTCACTACTAAATTTTAAATCAAGTGCCTTATAGCAAAGTAAATTTTAAAATGTGCAATTATTCAACAATTTCAGATGGGCTTTAACAACTCATTCAGGCCAAAAATTCTGCATGACTAAATTGTCCAAACTGGCTCTTTGGACAACATCAGACTCTTGTTCCACCCTAGGTGCATAGCTGCACTCTCTGGCACTCAGTCACAATGCCAAAAGAGTATTATTAAAAATGAAAGACCTTTGGCAAACATGCCATATAAACTGTTGAGGGATAAACGTCTGCTGATATTGCTAAATTATTGGACTGATTTTGGTGAGTAAGTGAAAAGATTATAAAAAGGCATTTCCTATCTCCCAAGCAATATTTTCTCAAAACTATATTACTTTTCTATGCTAATGGTAATAAAATTGTGTTTTGACATAAATGTATTGCACACTACATGTTCAAAGACTGTAAAAATCGACCAGACACATTTAGGTTAATTAGTTTAAAAATTTTAAATGCTAAATACCTAAGTTACAGAACTTCAATATTGCCTTTCCCTCAACATATTAAACAAGGTTAAAATGTTCTATCAAAAATATTAAGCAATGTTAAGAGAACTCTTTTCAAATTGCCTTTTATCATTAACTGGTATGCAATAATTTCAGGCTAATCCTTCCTGAAATTGTACCTCTCTCAGAAGTAAAACAGCAGATTTCAATATCATTCTTTCTTTCTAAATAAACTAAGTTAACTTCTGCCTTATAATTTGTTTGGCATAAAAGAAAGCCCTACAGCACAAAGAGCTCAGTTTTATTACAGCTCCTCCTAAATTCACAGGCATTTTTTCCAGATATGAAATTCTCTTTAAAGCAACTTTCAGAATGAATGTATGTGTATATTACAAGAATTGGAGATAAGCAAGAATTCATGAACTGCTCAATATGCAGGGTCAGAGGCATGAATTTTCTAGTATCACTGTGCCTTTGTCTTTGGAAAATTTCCTCCTGTACAGACAGTTCTCTACAAATACTTCTGAAGATCTGGTCACTTAACCATATTTATGGAAGATGAGAAAGCTCTGCCAAGAGGAGCTTCCCTACTCAAAATTCCTTTTGTTCAGATGGTTATTCTGGGGATGAATCCCTGGCTAATATATTCATTCAACAAATACTTTTTTGTTTGTCTACAACGTGCAGGCACTAATTTAGCTACTATGCATATAGCAGTGAACAAAACTAACCAATTCTCTGTCCTTGTGGGTAAACATGCTAGTGGGGAAGACAGACAGTAAACAAGAAAACAGGTCAAAATATAAAAATCACACAGTGATAAGTGATACGTATGTAAATCAAATTGAGTGGGCTAATGTGGCTTTTAAAAACATTAGCTAAAAATTTCCTTTTCTGAACATTGTCATGAATCCTTAATGAGGATATAAACATTTGCCTTTCTATGCTATATCCACTCTCACCACTTTATGTTTAATAATTGTCCTTAAATTTTATGTTATGATCATATGAGGATTACGTTGAAGAATATAAAGTCCAGGAGGCCCTATTTTTGAGTCCATGCATCACTACTCTCCAATTTACTTTGTGTGCATGACAGAAAGGGACTGCTGCTGCTCTAATCTAATCTTTCTCTACTGATTTTCATTGTAATAAAACATTTATTTTCATTTAGCATACACAATATGGGGGGAGCAGTTCTCACTCTTATTATTCTGCCACTAAATAGTAAATTATCCTATCAGTCATCCAATTGGCTTATGATAGTGAGGATGCTTTTCAGAAGCTTGGGTTGATATCTGAGGCCTTCTCTATTAGTCAAGTGGAAAGAATCCTCTTGAGTGAAATTATCCTCATCCTAACTACTAAACCGATTAGACCAAAGTGATTTTTCTGTTGGATAGTGCAGCTGAGCTCTTAAGAGAATATTAACACAGAGATGAAGGAAGTGGACGACTGAGTGATATTTCCAGTGAAACACAGCATGTAGAATGGTAAACCAAGAAAGTGGGAACACCGGTAAAAGCAATATTACTTCAATAATGTATAAATAAAATACAAATATCTGAAACTCCTGAAAACCTGTCTAAGGAGCTGAATTGACTATGTATACAGCAGGGCTATAACATAATTATTTCACTTTTAGTTCATTGTCTGGCCTTCATATAAGCATATGTTAAAAATTTCATACCATTTTTTTCTCATTTTGTGTGGCACATATTTCAAGGAAAGAGGTAAGAATTTCTTTTTAATAGACATTAATAGACATTATTTTAAAACACGTTTAGATTAACAGAAAAATTGTACAGAAAATACAGAAAGTTCTCATATACCCTTTCTTCCACCCCCTGAAGAAGAAAGTATGTATCTCATTATCATACTGAATAGTTTCACTGTCCTAAAAGTGTCCTCTGTCCACCTATTTATCCCCCCTAAGCACCTGGTGACCATACTTTTTTTTAAGTGTCTGTGTAGTTCTTCCCTTTCCAAAATGGCATATAGTTGGAATCATACATTTTGCAGCTTTATCAGCCTGGCTTCTTCCAATAAGCAATATTCATTTAAGTTTCTGCCTCATCTTTTTGTAGCTTGGTAGCTCATTTCTTTTCATCGCTGAATAATCCTCCATTGTATGGATGTACCACTCTTTGTTTATCCATTCACCTATTGAAGAACATCTTAGTTGCTCACAATTTTGGCAGTTATGATAAAGCTTCCATAAATATTCATGTGCACGTTTCCGTACAGACCTAAGTTTTCAACCCACCTGGGAGCACTACTGCTAGAGCATATGGTAAACATGGGTTGAGCTTTATAAGAAATGTCCAGCTTGTTTTTCAAAGTGTCTGCACAATTTTGTATTTCCACTGTTAATGAATGAAAGTCACTATTTTTTTTTTTTAAGATTTTATTTATTTATTCATTTATCCCCCCCTTGCTGCTTGTGCTCGCTGGGTCAGCTAACCACGCTGTGCGGGCGGGCTTGCCTTCACCAGGAGGCCCCGGGAACCGAACCCAGGGCCTCCCATATGGTAAACGGGAGCCCCACTGATTGAGCCACAGCCGCTTCCCTGAAAGTCACTATTGCTCCATACCCTTCCCAGCATTAGGTGGTGTAACTGTTTTGATTTTTCGCCATTCTAAAAGGTGTGTAAGGATATCCTATTGATGTTTGAATTTGCAATTCCCTGAGAGAATATGATATTGATCACCTTTTCAAATGCATGCTTGTCATTTGTATATATTCTTTGATGAGAGGTCTGTTAGATTTTTTGCCACTTTAAATTGGGCTGTTTGCTTTCTTACCATTGAGTTTTAAGAGGGTTTTTTTTCCCCTTAATATTCTGGATAACAATCCTTTAGCCTCAATGTGTTTTGCAAGTATTTTCTCCCATCTGTGGGTTGCCTTTTCATTCTCTTAACAATGTCTTTCGCAGGACGGAAGGTTTTTGTTTTGTTTTATTTATTAGAGAAGTTGTAGTTTACAAAAAAAAAAATGTTACAGAAAGTACAGAGTTCTCATATACCACCCCCTATTATTAACACCTTAAATGAGTGTGGTACATTTGTCATAAAAATCATTTTTATTCTTTCATCGATGCTTTTGGTATTGTAGCTAAAATGACATGGCCAAACCCTAGGTACTTAGGTTTTCTCATATATTAGCTCCTAGAGGTTTTATAGATTCGGGTTTTACGCTTAGGTCAATGACTATTTGAGTTAACTTTTATGAATGGTATAATGTATTTTTTTGCATGTGGAAGACCAGTGGGTCCATTTAATTACCTTTGCCCTGTTGTTAATTGACTATATTTGTTTGGGTATATTTCTGGGCTCTTTACTATGTTCCATTGATCTATTTGTTTCTTCTTTTGCCAATTTCACACTATCTTTATCACCTTGGTTTGATAGAGTCAGTCCCTTGATTTTGTTCTTCTTGCTGTATTGGTTTTTCTGGGTCTTTTGCCTTTTCATATAAACTTTAGAAAACCAGTTTGATGATGTCCACATAAAAAGTATGCTAGGATTTTGACTGAGATTGCATTGAATCTATTGATCAATTTGGAAAGAGTGACATTTTAATAATTATGTCTTCCTATCCATGAATAATGAATATCTCTCTATATTTAGACCTTTGATTTCTCTCACAGAGATTTTCCTCATTTTGATACTGCACATATTTTATTAGATTTATACCTTATAATTTCATTTTTATGCTAATGAAAATGGTATTATTTTTTGAATTTCAAATCCTAATTGTTCATTGCTGGTATATAGGAAAGCAATTTACTTTTGTCTATTAACTTGCAATCCTGCAACCTTGTTATGATCACTTAGAAGTTCCAGGACTTTGTTGTTGTTGTTATTAATTCTTTGGGATTTTCTACATAATCAAATCATCTGCAAACAAAGGCAGTTTAAATCTTCTTTCCCAATCTGTATACATTTTATTTCCTTTTCTTGCCTTATTACAATAGCTAGAAATTCCAGTATAATGTCAAATGCCACTGTCTTATTTCTGATCTTAAGAAGGAGACTCTGTTTTCTGACCATTAAGTATGACATTAGTTATAGGTTTGTTGTAGATGTTCTTTATTCATTTGAGGAAGTTACTTTCTATTCCTATTTTGCTGAGTAGATTTTTGTTTGTTTGTTTTTTTATCATGAATTGGTGTTGGATTTTATCAAATGTATTTTCTGCATCTATTAATATGATCATAAAGTGTTCCTATTTAGTCTGGTGATGTGATGGATAACATTACTTGATTTTGAATGTTGAGCTAACCTTGAACAATTGAAATTAATCCACTTGGTTATGGGATATTTTGTTTTTATATATGATTGGATTGGATTTGCTAATATTTTCTTGAGTATTCCTGTATCTAGGTTATTGTGAGACATTGGTCTTTTTTTTTTTTTTCTTTGTAATGTCTTTGTCTTTTTTTGGTATTAGGCAATGCTGGTCTCATAGAATGAATTAGAAATGTTCCATCTACCTTTGCTTTCTGGAAGAAATTGTAGATAACCGGTATCATTTCTTCCTTAAATCTATGGTAGAATTTATCATCGAAACCATCTGGAACTGGGGCTTTCTGTTTTGGAAGTTTACTTAATTGTTGATTCAATTTCTTTAATAAATATAGTCTTAGTCAGATAATCTATTTCTCCTTGTGTGAGTTTTACCCCTTTATGTCATTCAAGAAATTGGTTCAGTTCATCTAAGTGACCAAATTTGTGGGTACAAAATTGTTTACCGTATTCTTTTATTGTCCTTTTAATGTCCACAGATCAATTTTGATATGGTCCTTTTATCATTTTTGCTATCAATAATTTGTGTCTTGCCCTTTTTTATTGGTTAGGGTAGCTACAGGTTTATCGGTTTTAATCATCTTTACAATTTACCAACTTTTGGTTTGGTTGATTTTGTTTTTCGTTTTTTTTTATTTTTATTTTTTTTCCTCTTTTCAATTTCACTGATTTCTGTTTTAACCTTTATTATTTCTTTTCTTCTGCTTACTTTGGGTTTAATTTGCTTTTCTTTTCTGAGTTTCCTAAAAATATGATTTATTAGAACTGGAAGCTTAGATTATTGACTTTAAATCTTTCTTCTTTGTAATATATTTATTCAACACAATAAATTTCCCTCTAAACAATGCTTTTTCTGCATCTCACAAAGTTTGATAAACTGTAGTTACTATTTTCATTTTCATTTAGCTCAAAATATTTTCAAATATCAATTTCAAATAATTTTCAAATTTCTCTTGAGAATTATTTGACCCATGTGTTATTTAGAAATGTGTTGCTTTATCTCAAATATTTTGGGAATTTGCCACTGTATTTCTCTTATTGATTTCTGATTTAATTCCTTTGAGGCCTGAGCACATAATTTGTATGATTTTGATTCTTTTAAATGCAGGAATATGAGTTTTATTGTCCAGTATGTGTCCTCTCTTGGTGAATGTTACATGTGAATTTGAGAATAAGGTATGTTCTGCTTTTGTTGGACTAAGTATTCTATAAATGTCAGTTAGATCTAGTTGATTGATAGTGTTGTTCAGTTCAACCATATGCTTTCTGGTTTCCTGCTCACTGGCTGTGTCAATTACTGACAGAGGCATACTGGAGTTTACAACCATAATAGTTTGTCTATTTCTCCTTGTTGTTCTAACAGATTCTCCCACGTGTATTTTGATGCTTTCTTGTTTAGTACATAGCCATTCATGATTGTTATATGTTTTTGGAGATTTGATTACTTTACCATATTTAGTGCTCAACTTTACCCATGATAATCGTCTTGCTCTGAAATCTGCTTTGTCTGAATTCTGAAATTAATACAGCTACCGTCTCTTGATTAATGTTATCATGGTATAACTTTCTGCATCCCTTTACTTTATTCTGTCTTTATATTTAAAGTTGTTTTCTTGAGGCAGTATATACTTGGATCTTGTTTTCAAAGCACTCTGATAATCTCTGCCTTTTAATTGGTGTATTGAGACCACTGGCATTTAAAGTGATTTTTAATATTGTTGGATTGCTATCAACCATATTGGTAACTGTTTTATACCATTGCCCTTTTCATCTGTTCCTTTAAAAAAAAAAATTCCACTATTTTTGTCTCTTCAGATTTTAACAGCACATTTTATGTGATTCAATTTTCTTTCTCTTCTCCTAACATATCAAATATATTTTAAAAATATATTCTTTTTGTGGTTGCACTAGAATTTGTAATATACATTTACAACTAATGTAAATCCACTTTCACTTAATGCTGTACCACTTCATGGTTATTGCTGATGCCTTAAAACAGACTGTTTCCAATTCCCCTTTCATCCCTTTAATATTCTTTAATATTCATGTCATATATTTCACTTATACATAAGCTATAATAATCCAATATGTTGTTGCTATTATTATTTTGAACTAACTACTATATATTAGAATAATTAAGAATAAGGAAGAAAGTAGATTTTATTTTCATATATTTCTCCTTGAATGTTCTTCCTTAATGCAGATATGAGTTTCTAATTTATACCATTTTCCTCCTTTCTAAAGAACTTCTTGTAACACTTCTTGCAAGGCAGGTCTACTGATGACAAATTCCCTCAGTTTTTGTTGTCTAAGAAAGTATTTATTTCTCCTTCACTTCTGAAGTATATTTTTACTGAATACAGAATTCTGGGTTGGGGAGATTTCTGTTGTTTTGGTTTTTTTCTTTCAACACTGAATATTTCACACTACTGTCTTCTTGCTGAGAAGTCCAGTGCAATGCTTAGTTTCATCCCCAGACATCTTTCCTTGTTTGTTTGTTTGCTTGTTTTCAGTCTGTATATGATATGCCTAGGTGTAGATTTTTTGTTATTATCTTGCTTGCTGTTCTCTGACCTTCCTAGATATGTGGCTTGTCGGTCAAAATTTTGGGGAAATTTTTAATCTTTATTACTTTAAATATTTCTTCTATTTTTCTCTTTTTCTTTTCCTTCTGGTATTCCCTTTATATTTGTGTTATACCTATGCAATTGTCCCACAGCTCTTGGATATTCAACTGCATTTTACTCATTCTTTTTTTCTTTTTGCATTGCAGTCTTGAAAAAAAAATTGACATATATTCAAGATCGCTGATTCTTTTTTCAGTCATATCCAGTCCACTGAGGACAGTCCCAAACATTTCTTTTTCATTCTTTCTTAGAGTTCCCATTTCTCTCTTTAGGTTACACATCTGCTCTTGCATGTTGCCCACGTTTCTCAGTTAGAGCACTTAGCATATTAATCATAGTTATTTTAAGTTCTTGATCTGATAATTCCAAAATTTATGCCATATCTGAGTCTGGCTCTGATACTTGCCCTGTCTCTTCAGACTGCATATTTTGCCTTTTAGCATGTCTTGTGATTTTTTCTTGAAAGCCAGTCATGATGTATTGAGAGAAAAAAAAAAAAAAACCTGAAGTAAACAGACCTTTGATATGAAGTTTTATTTTTATTTGGCTAAGAGTTAGGTTGTGTTTGCTGTTTGATGTAGCCATAAGTATGAGAGAATAAACATTCCGCTGACATCTTTGTTTTTGTCTCCCCTTTTGTCTTTAAATTCCTTTAGAGATTCCTTCATAAATACAGACTGAGTCTTACAGTTCTATTTACATTTTTTTTAATTTACTTTTAAAATTTTTTTTAGAGATACTTAGATTACATAAATGTTACATAAAAAATATAGGGGATTCTCATATGTACCACTCCCTACACTGCCCACACTTTCCCACAATAACAACATACTTCATTAGTGTGATACATTTGTTACAATTGGTGAACACATTTTGGAGCACTGCCACTAAGCATGGAATCTAGTTTACATTATAGTTTACACTCTCTCCTGCACAATTTTGTAAGTTATGACAAGATATATAATGGCCTGTGTCTGTCATTACAATATCATCCAGGACAATTCCAAGGTCATGAAAATGTCCCCATAGTACACCTATTTTTCCTTTTTCCTCCCTTCAGATCCTCTGGTGGCCACTGACTCCACATCAATGATAAAAGTTCTTTCATTGCCAGAATAACAATAAGTCTATAGCAGAATAATAGTAAGTCTACTCTAGTCCATTGTTCATTCCCCAATCCTGAGGATTCTGGGATGGTGATGCCCACTCCACCTCTAATTGAAAGGGGGCTTATATCCCATAGGGCAGATGGACGGGACTATCTTGCTTGCAGTTGCAGACTCTCTCTGTTCCTTGGGGTGATCGTTGTCCATCATCATCTCCTTGTTATTTGTCCTGGGTGAGTCCAATGAACTGGAGAGTAGGTGTTGCAAGTCTTTTGAGATTTAGGGCTCAACTGGCACATGGACAGCCCAAAGATTTAAGTCTCTTGGACATACACTTATCAACTCTATTACTAACTATAGGTTTGAATAGAAGGGTCAGAAAAGCCATGTGTAGGGAAACTACAACTGTGTTCAACTCTGTCACACTGGGGAGCGTAAATTCCAAAGTAAGGCCCACTGGCAGGGTGCCAAACTCCAGAGCCCTCTGCCTTGCCTATAATGCTTGGATGTCTCCAGGGCCTTCGGGAACTCTGCTATTTGAGGCAATATTTATTGAGGCAGTTAATGAGATCCTGCTGAGATGTGCATAAGCCTTCTAAGGATTGTGTTAGTATTCAACTTGTCATAGTGCTTTGTATCAGTGGGTGGAGAGCCACACAATAAGAAGGAAAGTGTTAAACTCCCATCCTGGGGAGTCCTGCTGTGGTTTCAAATAGAGGGGTGGGAGTCTCTTGACAGCATAGGCAGTGCCTAATAGTGAAGGACAGACCAGTATGTCAAGCCCTCAATTTTGTTGCAAGTAACTATGAATTTTGTTCTTCAAGGAGCAAAGCTTGGTAGTTACTGTGTGTCCCAAGGGGAGGGGGAGGGAGGAATAGAATAGATGGAACATGGGGCATTTTTGGAGGGGGTGGGGATTACAGCATTCTATAAACCTATAGCTAAGTCTCAGGCTTTTTGTGAGCCTGTGCTCCTGGGATGTGATCTTCACACATATTTGTAAGTTTTTTTTTTCCCTACTTAGGTGACACAGGAAGACTAGAGGAATTGACTAGTTGGAATTGAGTGTTTCACTTCTTCCATGGAGGTTAGGTTCTGGTAAAACCCACAGTGATTAAATTCTGGTAAAAAGTTCTCCTTGAGGGAAAAAAAAAATTGTTAAGGAGAACAGAATGCCCCAGCTTCTTTCAAAATGGCTACTGCTGCTTCTACTCTATTGCCCTGACACCACTTCCCATCCCCTCAACCCTCCCCACCCCCACAGGAACCACAGGGGGAAGGTTTGTCTTCACAGTGGTAAGCAGGTGGGGCTCTTGGAGGTAAAACTCAAGAAAATGTGGGGAGCTCCATTAAGGTCACACCTCCAAGAGTTTTTAAGCTCTCAAACTGACTTTCAATTTCTAGTAATTAGTCAATTACCTTTAAATATGCTTACCTAAAATTTTACCTGTAGTTCCTGCTCTCAAAAAGTTCTGATTCTCTGTATTTGCCGGTCTCTCCATTTTTGGGTGTGGGGGTGGTTTTCTGTATCTCCTCAATTCTTTGAGGGATCTACAAAAAGATGATTTCCAGTTTTTCAGATTTTCTTTTTGTCGTTCTTAGGATGAAAGTGATGATGCCTTCTGAGTTCTTTACAGAGAAGAATGGAAACTGGAGTCTGTCTCTATAAATTTATTTTTCAATGGAAAAAAATATAACTTTTCAAATATTAAAGACATCAGATGGCTTTTAACCAATATATTTCAAATAATCCACATTTACTCAGGAGTGAAAAAAAACATGTGATATCATATGCTGAGGCAATCTCTAGCTAGAATTAAAATAAGGTTAGGTGACCCTCAGACAGCAGAATGCACGCCATTATGTGTGTGTCTTACCTTCAAGAGTAGTTATCAGTTCTTTCAGTGGCCTTACACACACATATACCCCCCCGACACACACATAAGAGCAGACCTACAAAGAGTGACTCTATAACAAATCAAAAGACTAATTTTATGCTGACTCTGAGAGAACAAATATATCCATTAGACAAAATGGTTTCCTGACATGTCCTCTCAATATCTGTTCTATTTCAGGAAGCTTGCAGAAGCCTCAATCTTGTGCTCCCCTCCACTCTCCACTGTGAGCCCTAGGTAGCGGAATTGGGAACTGTATCATGTTTCTTTCCAGATATATTCATTTACTCCCTACCAACTTGAAGGCAAAATGGAACAGTGGTACATTGTTTATTAACAGCAAAACTGAACAGCTCTTTATTTATGTACTCATTCATACTACTAACAAAGATTAGTCAACCACTGATTAATCTGCTTGGTCAAGAATCACCATACCATGTAATAAAACCCCAGATACGAAGTAATTGCCTTTTTAGAGGAAAAATAGGCAAATAAGAATATTAAGTGAATGCAAGAAGTTAAGCTAGGAATATAAATAGAAAGTAGTAGGGGAACTACAGTTTGGGTGCCTGAACTCTTATGATTTTGATAGGGTACATTGCGTGAGGAACAGGAGTCCAGCAATTCCTACCCCCACTGCACAGACTTCTGGGAAAGGGTTAGCACAGCAGTCTGAAGAGAGGGGGATGCTATGTCAAGGAGAGGAAAAGAAAAAGCTGGAAGAAAGGAAGGGAAGGCAGGAGGGAGGGAAGGTAGAAGGTTGGAAGGAAGGAAGGAAGGAAGGCAATATTATTTTAGTTCTTTCTAGGTGTTAGGTATTGTGGCTAACATTTCCTCTTGAATATCTCCTTGATTTTCTGCCTGGTACGATAGATAAAATTATCACCATTTTTATGTGCAAAAAAATGAAGCTAAAGGAGACAAAGATATTTGCACAAGATCACAAAGGAAAATCTGAAAATGTTTAAAACTTGTGTTGAATAGATTATTCCACCTAATCTCTCCATTTAAAAAGATTATATAACCATTAGTAAAGATTATTCTCAGTTGCAGTTGGCATCTGTATCTACTCACTTGATCTTGTTTTATAAAACTTTGTGTAGTAATGAGAAGCCTTAATTTAAATGAATTAAATATATAAACTTTCAGAATTACCCAAAAGCCAAATTTGAGGGTATCTCTTTTAGAACATTTTTTTAACTTAAAAAATAAAAGTTTGATTTAAATAATTGCTTTAGTGGATTAAAATATTGCTCTACTGACAATAACTGGTATCATGCTTTGATCAGAAAGGAGCATTATATAGAACGAATACACTTTTATTATTATGGGTAACTAATCTTTATGTAGACTTCTTCATGCATTTCTGCTAACATCCCCCACAACAGATATGTGGATACATAGAAGGCCAATTTTGGCTTCCTTGGCATAAATCCCACACTCGAGTCAGATTAATAACCTCAGAAGCCAGGTATCAGCCACGATCGAATCAGGAGATAATGAAGAATGCAGAAGGAACAGTCCCTTAGGCAAAGGATTCTTGACACTTAAAATGATGACTAACTGCTTGACGTCTACCAGGAATGAAAAATCATATTATTACTAAAGCTTATTTTGTAGACTTTTGGATAAGATTAGCACTCATAACTTATTTTCTTCTAGAAATTGTGAGAACAAGAAAAATATAGTGGAAAAAAGAATTTTTCAGCAATGAAAAATCTCATTCAATGGTTACATCAGTTACTTATGAGGAAGTCAGTTATTAACCTTACGGGAAAATTGTTGATGCAGCTATCACTTTCAAGTATTCTATGTAGACAAGTATCCAGTCCTAGTTTTTCAGTATTGACAAGCATAATGAAGAAAAGAGTTAAGCAGTTATTCGGTTGGTAGGACGAATGAGAAAAGGCAATCTAGAAAATTCTACATTATATTGTTTTCTGAATTATATTCATAGTCACCCAACAATCTTTATTGGAGAGATTTCAATATTACCCCAGCTTTACTATATGTAGATTATGCTAAGGTGGTCTTTAAATATTATACCCCACAGAGGACAGAAAGGAATAATGTAGCATATTTAGAATCTGATCAGATCTCAATTTCTGCCATTTATTTTCTCCCTACCTTCTATATAGAAATACTTCGAGTAAATAAATATTTTCCCTTTTAGTTACCAAGTCTATTATTTATATGATGCTCCAACTCCATTGTAATCTCAAAATCTTCTAAGCATTTTGCATTATAATATAGAGTACACCAGGATTCAACTTTACAATTTATGCAATCCAAGTGGAACTTTGAGCTACACATTTCTACTGTTTTTAGACCCCCTTAAACTTCATTTACAGTCTTTTCTAAGATTGCTTCAGGCAGCTTCGGGGAGCTTAGATATGGGATGAGTTTTCCCTTGGGCGAGGGACATGTTAGTGGTACTCAGGTAGGCTGACTAACTACCCAGACCTCAACAATATCACATACCCAGCAATGCTTAGACCTTCCATTAAACTTTTAGGTTCTCAGTTTTATCTCTCCTGTAACATTTCTGCCAGTCCTCCAGTGATTGTAATAAACCTTTATATTTGAAAAGATGAAAAAATAAGAACTAGATAACCTGTACTGGAGATTCCTAAAAGTTAGCTATTCTTTAGAGGATAAGGATTTGTCACATAATGTTAATTTTCCCAAATGCCACAATGCACAGAATTAACAAAGTCTAATGTTTCAGTTACAAATGTTAATACTTGAAGCTTAATTCTCAACAGCAGGTCCCATTTAAATATTTTATAATGGAGTGTTGAAAAACATCTTTAAAGTATATTATTGCGATTGTTCATCATTTTCATATCCTAAAAACTTCACAAAGGGAAAGGTATTTCAGCTATATAATAGAATTTTGTTAGTCAAGAGCCACAGATATTTCAGTGTATAGTAGAATTTATCTGATTATGAGATTTTTCTTCACATACTCTTCATGATACCAAAGAAAATTAATGTGGTGGCCTTTGAGTGTACACAACACAGACTTAGTGATTATTAATTTCCTCAAAAAGTGATTTAAGTCTGAATAATAGAGGTCTCTATGTCAAAATATGAGTGCTGTGTAATATTTTGCACATTTTTCTTTATTGACAGAAATCGTATTGAGTTATGAGTATACCACTGTCCAAACCAAATAATAAACATATTTTTATAAAAATATGCCTGTCTTTAATTGCACTTAGTCCAGCAAGATCCAGTAAGATAACATTTAGTAACGTAATTCAGAAACAAATTCCCGAAATGCAGTTTGGCCTTTCTTTTGATTCTTTATAGCTGCAGGGCAAAAGAATACTGCATCTAATCAAAGGGTGAAAATAAGAGTGATCTCATGGGAATGCTTTTTATCGATTATAGCAAAGAAGAGGGGAGCAAGTTCAGTTGGCTCCCACCACTTGGTCTTGACATAGAAGCAACTTTGTTGAGGAGAAAATGAGGATGAGGTAATGCCATCATAAATAATTGCTTAAATCATCTCAGAACTATGGGAGCTCAAACTTTGTATAAGGAGAAAGCCCTGTAAATGTAAAAACATGGTGAAGGCAAGCTCTTAAGGTAATTGAGGATTTTTCATTGGACAGTAGCTTTATGCAATACATGGCTTTAAATCCAAGTTTGGAGTACCCTCTTGTAAATAACTGCAGATCAAAGCAGCTTTTTAATTTTTTTCCTCCTAGCTATAGCTACTAGGAACAGAATTAAAGGGGCTAATAGAATACATACAATTAAATAGCTATCCATCCAACATTGTTCAGTGACACAAGTAAGAGAAAGGTGTTTGCTACAAAAAGCCCAAACGCTTTTAAATGCATTTATTCTTTAAATATTGAAATCTATATTGATCTATATATTTTTTCTTTATTTTTAAAGAAGATTTAGATTACATAAATGTTTCATCAAAAAATATAAGGGATTACCATAGTCCTCACTGCCTCTACCTCCCACACTTTCCCCCAAGAAAACATCTGTCATTAGTGTGGTACATTTGTTACAACTGATGAACACATATTGAAGCATTGCTACTAAGCATGGTCTATAGCTTACATTATGGTTTACACTTTGCACTGCACAATTTTACAGGTTTTGACAAAATGCATAATGGCCTGTATCCATCATTGCAATATCATGCAGAACAATTCCAATGTTTCCAAAATGCCCCATGTTACACCTACTCTTCCCTGTCCCTCCCCTCAGAACCTCTGGTGACCACTGTCTTCATATCAATATTACAAGTTCTTACAACACTAGAATAATAAGTCAACTTTTGTCCGTAGTTGCATTTTCACCTTATTTTTGTTTGTCCCTCAATCTTGAGGATTGATGTAAATATTTAAAAAAGGAAAGTCCAGCAATGGATTTAATGAAGACTGGTAAGATGTACTAGTTAATTCCAGGATTTATTCTTGCCTTTTTGGGGGAAGGCTAGTATTTAAGAAGGAATGGAAAATAAAATGCATTTTTTTCGTGCCAATTGCCTATTTTTCCAAAATTTTTCTTGGCTTCCATATATGAAGACAAAAGTTTAACTATCGTCAAATCTAATTCAATATTTTTAAAGATTTTACTTCATCCATGTAATTTGTAACTTAACAACATTAATGAATAGATAATAATAGAAAGCAGGTACCTTGCTACATGATTTATATAATTTTATTTAACTCTTTGGGGAAATACCTTAAAGGTAAGTGCTGTCATTTCCATTTTATGGTTTAGGTAACCATATCATAGAAAAGTTAAACAATTTGCAGCACATGCCATTATCAGTAAAGCAGGAGCCAGCTCTGAGGTGGCTGGAGACAGAGCCCGGGCAGGACCCTTTCTGCCAGTGTCTGCTGAATGTCTCCTTAGTTTCTTAGCCTTTTTGCTTCCCAGTTTCCTCTTCAGTAAATTAGGGTAACCTCCTCAAAGGATTGTTATAAACATTAAATTAGTTAATCTTTTTAAGGCACTGCAAAAGTTGTTGTTAAATAAATTTTAAAAAGAACTAAAATTGTTCAAAACAAGGTTTTCCTTTATATTTAACAACACTGCCCTTTTACTAGCTTCATGGAGTGGTTTGTCTCTGATAAATGTAATAGCCATTAATTATGGGTAGGAAGCCTAGGTGAAAAATAATACATTGCACAGAGTTGGTAATTTTTTATTAAAATGGAGCTCTATAGAGAAACATTCAATATAATTCAGAAAAATAATTAGAAAAGGATATTTTAATGCATGAACCTAACAGAATCTCAATTGTAAAGAAATTCATCAAAAAAATCCTTTTTAGCCATAGATTAGAGTGCTTCAGAATTTACTGTAGAATCTGCATAAATACCAGTAAAATCTCTCCTGAGAATGATTGTTAAATAAATGATTTTCACATTAAATATTACGTATTGTACTTTCTATAATTCTACTTAAAATAATATTTTCCACAATGCTATTTTAATGAATTAATGTTTACCTGACTTTCATATAAAGTCTTTTATTTGTAATTAGGACCTTATGCTTAAAAAATTCCTAGAAGAAACAGAATTTTTCTAATCAAAACATACAGAACTACAATATACAAAATACAACCTACCAAAATATATTGCCAATAACTTTTCAACTGTTTGTTGAAAATGTAGTTTCTTATGTGGCAAATAAGTTCTTCTCTGTACAATATAATACAAGAATACTTCATACAAATCTTTATAACACAAAGTTTAATTCTTAAATGTTATTTCAATTTCCTAACTTCAGCATAAAAAAAGACACTTTCTGTAATCTGATTTATGTTTCAATTTCCATTATGTATGTGTGTGTGTATATATATATATATATATATATATATATATATATATATTTACTTATTTATTTATTAAATGGCGTATTAGGCAATTTTATTTTATACTTATTTTGGCATAGGAAGTAATGTATCTTGTAAACATTTCAGAAGATGAAATGGTAATGAACTTCTTAATGTATCAACTAAGTAATAAAAGTGAGTATGACATATGGATAAATATAATGTACTAAGATAATTACAGATGTATTTCATTTTATTCAACAGCAGATTCCTAATAAGTTGTGTATAAATCACATGTTTTTCAAGTTGAATGAAAACTTAAACGAAATGGAAGAAAATGCAGAGAACTCTAGAGAACATATTTTATGAAAGGGGGCTTTCTTGAACCTCGCCTGAACTTTCCTCCCTTCTTTCCACTTGCAATGGAGTTGATTCTGCACAAGAAGGTATTCTCTGGAGGTCTCACTGATTTCTATGGCTGGGAGATATGCCAAAGCTTTCAGCTGAAAAGACCATGAAACTTTATCCTGGTACCTGGATGGGGAGCTGATCACTGCTGGCTCACATTAATCAAGGAAAGGAGAATCCACTCTAACTCCTACCACTTACAGGATTTTTGTCACTCAATGAATCCTATTAGTGGAACCAGAGAACAATTAGTAGTCCAAAAAGAGTTAACACTTAAAGCAATATGACATGCTAGACAATCAGAATAAAGCAGAACAAACACAGCAGGCAATATCTAATAATTAAAAACACACAATTTGAATACCACTGCATTAACACAGAGAGGCCCCACAAGGAGATTCAATTCAAGCTCAATACTCACACATTTACACACTCAGAATTATTTCTAGATCTAAAAGAAAGGTTTGTGATCAAAGAGAAAAAGAAGACAGTTATTAACAACAGAAAAAGGTTCAAACTGACCATGGCATATGAAATCCCAGGAAAGCAGAAGTTAAAAGAGTATAGTATATCCAGACTGTGGAGAGACAATGACTACAGGTTATAAGTGTAGTTTCAAAGCCAAAATATTATTGTTATTAGGGTGAAATATGATACATTGTAAAATGCAAGGATGTTGATCATTTATCACCAATATAGCACATGTAAGAAAAATAATCCAGAAATATCTCCAACAAACATAACTATACCAGAACCCATACCGCAATATGGAGGAAAATGACGGTATAGTTGAAGTGTAACAACCCATTATATAATAACTGGCACTGATGATTTCAATATTAAAGAAGTATTAAAGAAATACCCTGTAGGATAAAGAACTTATAATAACAGGGAATTAAACACCAACCATATCAAGAAAACCTAGAAGCTTAAGTGTGCTTTAGGGTCATAGAAGTCATAGTAAAATTCTCAGAAGGGAGTCCCTGAGAATAGGGAAATATAAGCATTAAGCTGGTCCTATCTTTTAAAGAGGGTAAAAAGATAAGAAAAAGCAAATTAGAGAATTTCATATGATAATAGAGAAATATATATTTAGTTATAAGTCATTTGAAAGAGAAGTTATCTTTAGTAGAAAGAATGCAAGAGAAATTCCAAATTAAAAAAAAAAACAAAAAAACAATATGGCTATTCCTTCAAAAACAAGAAAAAGGGCAAACATTGAAAGAGCAAAATATAGTAAATGTTAATATGAAATATTATGGAAAAAATAAGGTATAGCTATTGCTATACTAAATGGAAATGAGCTGAATTATTCTGTTGAAGGAAAGAGACACAATTTTGCAAAAAAATAAAAATCAGACATGGAAAAATAAATGACAATAATTGTATAATGTTTATTGAGTCTAGTACAAGGGAAAAAAAGGTAAAAATGTTGTTATCTGTCAGAATGCAATTTAACATTAAAATCATTAAGCTGGAGAAAGCGTCTAAATTAATCTTTGGAATAACCACAGATCACTCAGAGTGAAAGTTATACCCCAAAGAAAATGTCCAAGCTTAAAAGTCTTCATTATTTGAGATTATTAAAAGGAACAGTATATAGTGACAAAAATTTTAAATTTTAAATTTTGGAAAGAGCATAATAATTAAATATAAAATCAAAAAATTTATACTTATGAAATTATTTTGACAAAATTAATTTATGCTCAGATATCTCAATAATTGATTTTTAAAATTCAAACAGTTTAAAATTTTTAAAAGTATGGTAAAAAAATAGAAAACACAACCATAAAATTCTTTTAATAAATCTATTTTTCAAATTGAGACTATATTCATGGTGTATCCAAGAAACAAAAGGGAAATTAATCATATATTTGCACCTAATTGCTGATACTAAAATTAGATATAAATAATAAATAATAAAAAGATAATCTAAATGGAAATTAAATTCACCCATCTATAGTAACCTTTGTGTCTTAAGAAATGCCTGAGAGTTGAAGATGAAGTGCTCTTTTGACAGCTTTTAAGAGACCATAATAAAAATTTCAGATATTATTTTTTATGAATTTTTAGAATTTTCAACACTTTATCTCTGTTATTACCTTTTGGTCTTTTGCATTTTTATGTTTATGCATTGTAATTGTACATGAATTTTGTACTCCCCCAAATATTTACTTACATTAAACACATATTTGCCTTTTACATCACCCTTTATTCCTTCCTGCAACTCTGTATTTCTCTTTGAGTTAATTTGCCTTTGGTTATTGAATGTATCTTTTTGGGGGACACAGTTCACCTACAACATTGATTTCTTTCTTCATTCTCTCTCTCTTTCTTCATCTCTTCTTTTTATCTCCTTGGTCATTATGTTCATGTTTGTACTCTTCTTTATATCTCCCATGTCCATAGTTCTTTCTTCTATACTTGCCTTTTAAAAATAATTATTTGATTTTATTTAGATATTTCATATTTTATTATCTTACTAATTCTTCTGCTATGTCAAATCCTCTGATAATTTCAGATACTGTGAGGTCATACTGTATTACGGCAGGATTTAACCTAATGACTGAATTTATGAAAAAAAATATGGCAACATTCTTTGAGTAAAATATATGCACACTTACAACACATGAACACAATGAAAAAAATACAGAAATATTATAAATGGACATAAAGTGTTAAAAACTCTAAAAGAAGTGATCTATTTCTATTTTCAGTTTTTATCTCCTGGTATTTATGTGTGGACCATCTGTGTGTGTCGTTGACTGTGTTTGTTCTCATGTCAAATACTTTACAAAGGCAAAATGGATATATAAATAAATCCAAAAGAGAGAAATTTCAACAAACTTTATTAAATATACAAAAAAAAATCAAATGTATACAAATTTATGATGAGAAGTATACTAAGGGGAGGAGAGCTTTAAGAATTTTAAGAGAAATTTATATTACATTTTTATATGAAGAAATACGAAAAGCTAGAGGTAATGAATACATGAATAATGACAAAAATGATTGGAACACTTCAGTATGGTAATTATTTCTAAGGCGAAGAGGAACACATTAATCTACAGAAGTGTTTGGTTTTGTAAAACCGGCACTAGGAAACCATCTTCTCTTAGAAATAATGGGCAAGGTAATTTGCACCATCTCTCTGCTGAGAAATCTAAGAAAGGTAAAAAAAAAACATAAAAAGGCATCTGCTTTAAGGCATAAGAGAAGTAACAAAGATATGAAGGCCAATGGGTTAAACAAGATAAAAAAATGGAAAGATGCATCCCAATATAAGGCTACTTGTCCAATATCTGAAATTATAATACAGTTAATCATGTGTGCCTGTTGTAAACACTAGGATAAAAATTTTCTAAATTACAAAGTAACATATATTAACAAGTAATTGCAAGCAAAATGGCATGTAAAATTAATTGATAATCCCAAAAGTAGTAAAGGAAAAAATAGAACATAAAAAATATGGGTCATACTTATTAAAAACATAATAAGATTTGCTATTAATTGTAAACTTAACATATACATAATTAAACTACATGTAAAAGTATATATATCCAAGAAAAATAAAAAGATTACAAGTATTATTGAGGAAAAATAAAACTATATAATGTTCCCAAGAGAGAAAACATAAAATATATAAATTCAGGGAAGCGGCTGTGGCTCAATCAGTAGGGCTCCCGTTTACCATATGGGAGGCCCCGGGTTCGGTTCCCGGGGCCTCCTGGTGAAGGCAAGCCCGCCCGCACGGCGTGGTTAGCTGACCCAGTGAGCACAAGCAGCAAGGGGGGGATAAATGAATAAATAAATAAAATCTTAAAAAAATATATATATATATATATATATATATAAATTCAGTAAGGTAGAAAGCAAAAAGATGAGAAAATCTATAGCATGCAAACACCAACCTAAAAACATATTTCTACATAAATGTGAAGTAAGTTATATTTTAAGTCACAAATTATTTCTAAATATTGAGTGAGGTTTTGAACTGATAAAGGGGTATTTCAACAGGAAGATAATGATAATTCGATTCTTTATGGATACAATAACATGTTTTCCATATATAAAACAAAAACTGAAAGAAGTAAAAAGAGAAACACACCTTTATAAATGTTATAACAAAAATATCACCTTTTTCTCCTATAGTTGATAGGATAAGAAGACAACCAGATCAGTAAGTATCAGAAGGTGTGAATAAACAATTTCTAAAACTTGCCTTAATTTGCCAAAATCAAATTTCTGGCATTGCAGAATAGGAATGGACTGTTAGAAACTAAACTGAAAATCAAAAAATGGTAACTGGCACCTAACTAATATTAACCACTGCAATGATACAATAAAAACATAGATAATAGTAGTAGAATTATCCAGGTAAATAAAACAAATAGAAGAAAACCACAGTTAGAGTGCTATACCTACCCAGCACAAAAATATTACTTTAACACATATCCTGTTTTGCCACACAGTAGAAGTTGTGATATGGCACAAATGTAGCTTCTGGAGGTATCAAGAAGATCCTTCATACCGTAGAAGATACGGTCACACTGATTTTAGGTCCAGCTTAATCTAAAACACTTCAGGATAATAAGAGGAATTATTGATTATTATTACCAAAGATATTGTATTAGTCAGCCAAAGGGGTGCTAATGTGAAATACCAAAAATGGGTTGGTCTTTATAAAGGGTATTTATTTCGGGGTAGAAGTCCACAGATACCAGGCCGTAAAGCGCTAAGTTTCTTCTCACCAAAGTTCATTGCCCCGTGTTGGAGCAAGACAGCTGCCGACGTTTGCCAGAGTTCAGGCTTCTTGGGTTCCTCTCTTCCTGGGGCTGCGTTTCTATCCGGGCTTAACTCTTCTGGTTCCTCCACAAGGTCAGCTTTAGACTATCAGCTATTTAGACTTCTCTTCTTCTGGGGCCTTTTCTCCAACATCAAAACTGCTTCTCAAAACCTGCTTTAGCTCTGTTCTTTGTGATGCCTTTTATATTTTCTTCCCCCACCCACCATGGAGTGGGGCTCAACGCCCTACTGACGTGGCCCAGTCAACGCCCTCATCATAACTTAATCATGCCCAGATTAACAGATCGGTTTACAAGCATGATCCAATTATAAATTTGGAATTCATAATTACATCAAACTGCCCAACGGCCACAGATATGTATTTTTGTTGTTGACCAAATTAAACGACAACACATGGACGTCTATGTCTAAAACACAGGGAAGGAATGGGAGAATAGAAAGCACAGAAAAACAGGCATTAATTAGACAACATAATGATGAAAAATGGGAAATTATGGCAACAAGGCACAGAGGCCCTTTTTAAACCAAGCATCAGAATGATGAATCTCCAAGAGTTTCTTGTAAGGACAATATTAGGTACGGGGAATTATAAACTGCATTATACATGATCCTTTATTAACATAAAGACTATTTCTTCATTTTATTCTTTAGCTCCCAGGGCAGAGAACTTTTCTTCATCCTGGTATGTGAAACCCTGGAACCTTCCTCAGAATTATGGTTTGTGTTAAACCTTGGCCCAGGTATTTGGAGGTCAGCACACCATCCCTGCACATGCTTCTTTACCCTGAATTTATCATTCTCCTTGTGGAAAAAATTCATTTATAATGGATGCTTCTGGGCCAATGAAAATAATTTTATTGGTGCTCTGAAGTATGTATGTAATGATTTAATAGGGTATTTTTTCAATGAATGAAGGTTCTGCCTTCACCTAAGATGTTTAAATCACCCTAACAAAAAGAAACATCTACAAAAGCATATTTTTTCTTGAATCCATCAGCTTAGGTAGCAAGGCAACCAAACAACCTGCAATCTAAAGAAAAACAGTGCCTACAAGGAAAGACAGGAGACGAGCACTGGTTCAACTGGGGTAGAGCATGGGAGAAATACAGGGCAGCCACAAGCAGGTAAAAATATTCAGTTAATATATATATATTTAATTTGCTAGAGCCCAAATGTGAGCTAGTGTGAGAATTTAGACTTCAGTCACAGAAGGGTCTATACATATTCACAAGTACTTTTCCATAGTCCTCAATGGACACTCATAAGAAAAACAGAGGCTGAACAAGAAATTAGGAAAAGTCCAAGACTGTAAGAAATAAAGAGAGAAATATGCATGTCCACAACCATGCTGGGAGATATTTATTAATCATATTTCTCTCCATAACTAGTGGTACCAAAAAAATGGCAAGAATTATGTATATGTGTTAAATAACATGGTTAACTAACAAACTGGATTTAACTTAACTTACTTGATTTATCTCCAAAAGACAGCAACCTGTTTATATTACAACCCAACAATTCTACTCAGCAGAAATGGGAAATGGATGTGCACATGTATAGAATTAGATATAATTGAGATTTTAAAATGCATTAAAATCTCACATGTCCATTAACAGTAAAATGGATAATAAAATTGTGGTACATTCATACATTGCAACTTGGGAAATTAAAAAACAAGTGCTATACACAATTACGTGGTTGAATAGTCCAAACATGATATTAAGTAAAAATGCTAGACACAAAAGAATACCTGTTCTATGATCTTTTTATATAAAATATATGCAATAGACAAAACTGAACTGTAATACTCACTATGCATTCTGTAGGGATAGAAGTATTTCAAAAAGCAAGGAAGTAATTGCCAAGAAGAGCAGGATACTGGTTAATTTTGAGGGACAATAAAATATAGTTATTAGGAAGGCTCAAAAGGATGTTTTCTGATCTTTGTGGTGGCTACATAGGTTTCAGCATTTGCTAAATCACTGAGCAATAAATTAATTTGTTTAATGATCCTTATGTGTTCAAATGGTTAAAATGTTTATAATACTGAAAACATTAAAACATTTTAACAAAAGAGAAAATTATCAAATATTTTAAAGTATTAATAATTCATAAATAATTGTTAAAGTTAGGTGATAGATATATGAACATTTATTACACTATTATCTCTACATTTGTTTGTAAATTTCCTAATAAATAGTTTAAAATGCATTTATAATAACAATATATTGAAAAAAAAGTAATATCTCCCCTTTGATGATATATTTTAAAGTTAATGAGCAAATTTGATCAAGAGTTATCTCTGACTCTTTTAGTGCCAATTCTAATCAGTCAAGTTGATCAAGGAATCTATTAAAGGAAGTAATGAAATGTAATTTGAAATTTACCAAACAAAATAATTCTAAAAGGATATGGAATAATTAAATGAATCCCAGCCCTAGTGATATATACTTCTAGAGCCTTGCAGTGCAGATTATAATTAGTTTCCAAATCTCAAAGGACTTTTCCTAGGAACTGAACCATTAATCATTTAAATAACAATTCCCTTAATAGTTGAGATTTAAAGTTAACATCTGGATTATATTTGTCCAGAGGCAACCATTGAATAAGCTACTTTGTGGTTCCAAGACTTGTGCCTTGGAAATTACAAAAGTAAAAACACTGATTCATATACTAAGAAGTTAAGAAATCTGGCTATATTTTCAGGAAATGGCTTTCATGTACATCAGGAAGAAATCTCTCTATTGCTTTCATTTTAAAGAATATACTTTCTTCACAACTTTCAAATATTTCTATATACAAATATGATATGTCAACAGTTTGAAGCTCAGAAATTCTTGACTTTATACTAAATAGAATTCAGAAATCTTTCTTCGGTAACTCAGAAGACTAGTATTTGCATTAGAAAATTTAATTCAATTCCAGGTTACTGGACCAGATGCCCATGTTCCAATGACAATATGACATGGTGAAGGAGACACAAACAGGAGTCTTGAATAATATTAATTTAAAAATGACTTCCCAAATAGGAAAAAATATAAGTTTTATTTCTGAACATTCATGTAAAGGATTTTGATAATAGACTGAAAAGAGTGGATTGAAAAAAAATGAGATGGAAAAAATTAAACATGAAAAATAAAATTAATGAGTATTTTAAATGTTTTCTTAAAAGGGTAATTTCTCCTTACTTCATGTTTATGTTTATGGGGTATTTTTTAACAATGGGTGGTGAAGTAATCATAGCCACACCAAATACAAACTCCAATTATTTCTACAATAAGTAAAATTGTAAAATATACTATCTTGAAGATACCTTGGCATAATATGTATAGTCATGCTACCAAAAAACTGCATGTTTGCCAAAAGTGGATTTCCACAACAAAACATAACCTTGGCCCAAGATATATATGTATATATTTTTAATGTTCTCTAGGTCTCTTAACTAAATCACTTACAACTTCTTCCTAAGCTCTTCAACACACTACCCCAGGGCACCTTCCCCCATGGCATGCTCTCCAACAACCCTAGATGTCCATAGGAAAATATGCCTGCCAGTCCTATATGTAGAATCTCTGCTTTTTTTTTTTTTTTTTAATGCTTCAACTCTATATTTTGAATATTTTCTTAAATGGCCCAGATTGTCTCCACCTCTGTAGATACATAAATGCACAGATATTTCAAATGATAAGATGAAACATGATATGACTTGTTTAAATCTGGGGTTCTTATCATGGAATTAGTCTATATACTAAAAAGTCTATAGTATGTCTTAAAGGTGTCAATGATCTCTCTAACAGTAAATTCAAAATTTATGAGTGTTTGGGCCATTTATATTTTATGTGGAAATGTTTTGTAGTTTCACTGGTTTTTAAAACATTTCTGTGACCACAAAAATATTTTTAAAATATGCATATAAATAGAAAAAAGGTAAAGTATATGAATTAATCTAGAATGCGTTTTTCACAAAAATATATCATTTACAAGCTCAAGATATTCTTCCAATAACATACAATGGAAAACAATCTAAAATGTCTTTTCTCATGTTGTAGAGAAGGGAAAAATTATAGAGATAAGATAAATTATTAGACTAGTAGAATTGTGTGATGCATCACCAGAGAATTATTACAGCAAAAGAAAACTTCCAAAGGTTTCTGTGAATGCAAAAAAAAATTAAAAATAATCTTCTAAATGCTAAACTATATTGTGTGATTAATTTTTTCATAAAATATGTCATTTAAAATTTCCTCTGCATAACCTACAATGGAAATGAATAAACTAGTAAAATATCTAGAAATATTTACTATCTTCTCATATCATAATGAAGGGAGAGTATTAAAATATGGAGAAAAGCTTAATTGTTGTTTTAGTTTCCTTGGGCTGTTCAAGCAAATACCATGAAATAGGTTGGGTTAAACAATGGGAATTGATTCATTCATAGTTTGAGGCTGGAAAAAAGTGCAAATCTTTCCAAAGATGGGTATTCTGGGATTGGCTGCTGACAATCTTTCGTTCTTAGTTTGTCATATAGCAAGGCACATGGCAGCATCTCCAGGTCTCTCTCCATTCTCTTACAGATTCCACTGATGTTCAACTTCTGGCTGACCATCTGTGACTTTCTCTCTGTGTGTGAATTTCATTCTGCTTGGGAAGGACTCCATTGATAGGATTAAGATCCAGCGTGATTGAGTTCCATCACACCTTAACTAAAGTAACCTCTTCAAAAGGTACTTACAATGGTTCAACACCCACAAGATTGATTAGATTTAAGAACATGTTTTTCTGGAAAACAAACCACCATGGTTACAAAGTAGGATTTTATGAAGCACCACCATAATTTTGAAAATTTTTGTACATTATATGTTCTTGTGTTTAGGCATTTAAACAGTGTTGAATCATGTAAGCACAGTGTCTTTAGGCAACATACATCAATCTCAATATCAAAACACTTCCTAGAAATTATGTGTCTTTTAGATGATAAACTTCAATAACAACAAGTTGATTTTCAGAGTCAAGTAGCCACCTTATACTTCTATGCCATTACTAAATATATCATAAAAAAATAATTTGAACAGTATTAGCCAGGGTTCTCCAGGGAAACAGAAGTGAATGGAAAAATATACATAATATAAGATGTTTTTATAGGAATTGGCTCAAGCAATTGTGGGGATGGGGAAAATCCCAATTCCACAAGGCAGGCAGAAAGCTGAGAACCATGATGAAGGTTTTCAATGAATTTCCCAGGAGAAGCTGGCTGGCTGAAATAGAGATGCATATTCTTCCTTCTGACTGCTGAAATCATCAGTTCTCCTTTAAAGGCCTTCAACTGATTGGATGAGACTTCTCTCATTGTTGAAGGCAATCTCCTTAGTTGATTGTAGATGGAATCAGCCATAGATGCAGTCAGTTTACTGAAGATTTAAATCCCTGATATAGCCTCATAGTAACAGGCCAGTATTTCCTGAACCAAGCAACTGGACACCATGACCTTGCCAAGTTGACACGTGAACTTAACCATCACAAGCATCATGCCTTGTGTTTGCACATGCATTAATTAATAAGGTATGCCAGTATTAAAAATGCAAATTAAGCCATCATTTAGAGCACACAAATTGTTTGTATAAATTGCATATCACATAAAAAATTGGAATATAAGACACCTTTTCATGTCCTCCTTATCAAATTTAATTAGCATTTGAGGCAAAAAGACTGCGTGTTTTGATAGATAGCTTAAATAAATGTACCATCAGTGCTGACTGTGCATCACTTCCCAATCTGAACATTTTTACATTGATTTCACTCTACCTTTCAAAGAAATATCCTTATCAATGACTGCTTATAAGCCAATACCTCTATATAATAAACAAAGAAGCTTACTGAACTTTTATAACTTATTACATGAATTCAGGTAGCTCTAGAAAAATCTAACTTTTGTTTCACTTGTATTCTTGATAGAGCAAACAGAATTCCATGTTCCAGTGATTGTTCTAATGATTTATAATGAATCATTCATTTAAGTCCCTTTTACAAATTACATATGACCACTTACCTGAGGAACCGCTGCTGAAATTTAAAAACTATGCCTGCCTTCTAACAAAACGATCCCCAATTATTATTATCCCCAATTATAAAATGTTAAGAAATTGTGCAATTTGCTTTTTTCTAACATTACTTCAAAATTATAAAATACCAAACAAAATGTTTGAAATGGTATTTAGGTCAGTTTTACTCCCTCACAGTGAATGTGTAGTCAGTCATGAAGTTATATTGCTAACATGAAAGGAAACTAGTTGATTTTGCATTAGAACGCGCGCGCTCTCTCTCTCTCTCTCTTTCTCTATTCCTCATCACCATCAGGAGAAAAAAAATTCTACGTTTATCTATACCTGACACATATGATAATTATGGTACAAAAAGAATCAAAAGACAGATCCCTTAACTGCTCACAGCTTGCAGTCTATGGCAGAGAGCATCACTTTTGGATGTGAGGAAGGTCTGGCTGCGATATTAGTCTCCTCGTTAATTGACAGGTTGAGTCAGAACAGCCAGTAGCTTATGTCAAAAGATTTTATGTCAAGAACCTCTCAGAGCAGCTGCAGCTGCCTTTAGTAGAAGTGGTCACAGTTGAAATTTTGCATTTTATCATATAATTGATTCAGGTCTGTGCCCTCCAACATGATAATTCCAAAGGAACAGAGAACATGTTTTATTTCTCACTATTGCATCCCCAGCTGCCAGCGCACTGACTGGCACATGTGGGAGAGATGGACAAATGGCAGAGAGTGAGACATGACAGGAAGAAAGGCAGGAAAGAAGCACAACAATGGAAGGAATTTAAATATAAGAGTGAAAGTATAAAGACGTTAACATTGGATGGTTGTCAAAGCATACAAATTTGCATTCATATGTGAGTTTTATGAGACTCTCCCCTAAGGGTAAAAGATTAATTTAATGTTTTATATTACTTCCTTTCTTAACTAATAGAAATTTAAATACATTTACATTTTGTAATTTCAATTCAATTTAAAACTTGTTTCTTTTTCAAAAATTGATAAAATATAAAATAAATGTATTTTGTTTAAATCCCCTGTCTTTGGATTGCCAGAAATTGTTTTTAATTAGTCATTTCCAATTACTATCAGAACATTCTACTAATTAATATTTTGAAGTTGGACAGTTAACTTCTTTTTTGGCCCACCTTCCCAGTTCCAACCTTGAAAATGCTGCCTCATAGTCACATCCTGAGCAAAACCAATTTTAATTCACAGAGGCAGGAGAAGGAAACGTCTAACAAGAGCTGGGAGGTGATTAACTGTAGTACAGCAGCCGAGCATGGCCTGGGACACACCTCTTCTCCTCTTCCTGTTGCTTTCCATTAATATTGTACTGGGTTCAGTGAGAATCAGACTTGCTGGTAATAGGTTAACAGCCTCCCACAGAGAAAAAGCATCTATTCAGCTGGCAGGTCCATAACAGCAGGTTGCAAGTTAAGTTATTGCTGTGTTTCCTAACATCTTCTTTCTTCCCACCAAGCCACACATAGACAGTGATGACAGGAAAGAGAATATTTTCTTTACAGTAAAAAAGCATCACCTTGGTTGTCTCAGGAAGAGTACAATTACCCTATCAACATACAAAATATTCTCCTCACAGTGGTCCACTGTCTTGCATGGAAGATACTTTCTGAAGTTTTGGTGGGCCTTCTAGATGGCAGATACAGCTCTATGGAAGAACTTTGCCTTTTTGCAGGCAGAGCATCCTCCTCTTGTTTTGTTCTGCTGTGGGTTTGGCCCTCTGATACCTCTACCATGAGGGTAATCACCTCCATCACTGACAAGAGGCTTGGAGAGATGGATGGCTAATCTCTAACAGGGACAGCAGAACCATCCTCATCCTCTCTACAGAACCAGTTAGCAGACCTTTGGACCAGGACACCCTGCCTTTAATTTTCTTTATTTATTGTTAATCTCTATAATGATTGATTTATCTTCTTTTTAGCTAGTAAACAAGTAAGCCACAGTGTTTGAAAGGGAAAAAAAAAAAAACCAAAAAACTCTAACACAAAATGAAGGCATGCATTCTAATGTGTTAAATTCTTATCATAATAAGAATTTCTTGAGTTTGAAAATTGAAATATATAAACAAACATTTGATGTTTGAGAGGAGTGGGAAAGCAAAATCAAACCCAGTTGCTGGACAGAAATTTCCTACAAAGAACATTAATTGTGGTGCCGTAAGAACACTTCTTTCATAACATTTATAAAGTTATAAAAGGCTTCAGTTGTCTCATGCACTATCTCATCTCATTTTCATAATTCTCATTTTATTATTGTTATATAATTTTTTGGCATTGAGACTTCTGATTTAAAAAAATACAACAAAAGAATTCCCACTAGTCATTTAATCCCAAAACTTATAATTATAGCAGAGCTGGAACTCAAATCCTGATTTTGTCATTCAGGAGGAGTACACTTTTTTTTTTTTTTTTTTTTTTTTTTACCTCTTTCCACTACTTCTCACCCCTTTGCTTTTCTAAATTCAGATAGTTATAAATTTGGGGGTTTCCTTAATTTGACCTTACCTTTCATTTTCACCTCTGAGATGAAACAAAATATATCAAAAAGCAAAAACTTACCACAAAAATTAGACATTTGTGGCTAGCCGAATTAAATGTTAATCCTTGCATTGCTTACTTGGTATTAAGTCCTTTTCTGAATTCTCTTTTCATCTATTTTTACTGTGATCAAGTCTATAGGTCTTAATAGGGAGTCAATTCTTTGTCTCTGAAACAAGAAACAACTTTAACACTGTGCTGAGTAAACAATCTGTTTGATATAATACCATCATAAGTACGTTTAAATTAAAGTACCTAAACTGCCTTCACTTTCCCATTTTAATCCCCAGACTATCTGTGAAAAACACTTTGAGTGCCATAATGATCATGATATGCTTCTTATTACAAATGTTAACATCCTTACCCCGTAATGAAAGTTAACAATTATCGGTTTTCTAAAAATATAATAACACATATTGAAATTGTCTGTTTATGTTTATATAAACTGTCCATTGTAATCACTGAATTCAATGCTGAAAAAGAGAATTATAAAGGCATTTAAAGTAGTAGTGATCTTGTCAATGTCTACATAAGGAGTTAACTTTGCACTTACCAGTGTTCCTAAAACTGTTTTCCTTCCTTAAAGGTGGTTTCACAGGCAGTGTTGCTTTTTATAACTTTTCAACAACCAGAACTACATTACCCAGCCCTTTGAAATTGAATCAGAAACTGAGAATTTATATTACTCTTGATGACTCTAAAGCATCGTAAGATTTGTGCACCATTTAAATCATTTTAAAAGAGCCAAAATTGATCAGTGCAGTGACATCAAATGGAATGACAGAAGGAACTCTAAAATCTATTCTGCCATAAAAGCAGCAAGAAAGCTGGAAATAAAATTTAAAAAAAGTCAAAATCAACATTTTCCACAACTCTGAAAATTAATCAATGACCTTCAATGATTTACAGAGTTTGTTCAAAAAAAAGAAAGAAACAGCTGAACCTAACTAAGAATACTGATCATTGTGTCATTTTCAATGCCTAACCACTATGCACCCTCTCCCCAGCTCCATGGTAGCCTTGAAAACTAACTGTCCCACAATTGAAGAAGTTAAGGAAACCAGTACCATAGTAACAACTGAAGAGGGTAAAAAAAGCTTGGAGCTACCAAATAGCCTCATACCCAGATAATTGGAATATCTCTCTTGTATTATAGTTCCTGGAAACACCCACAAATAAGGCTTGTCTTTGTTTGACCTGATCCAGAGTTTGCTCACTGCAAAGAGCTTTTTCCCTGGGACATTTTTGAAAAATGATCATTATCAATCATTGAACATCTTAGCTGTCAGAGGCAGTGATAAGGATTTGTGCAAACGAGATTCTGACCAAAAACACTTACAAAGAAATACTAGAGAAAGTGATGTCCACAGAGGACTTTGAAAAGTTCCACCATATTTCTAAGAATGTGGAAGGCCACACACATGTGCAGAGTTGTCCTCATGACTCTTTTCAAAATAACAAAAACAAAAACGTGAGACAACCCTGATCTTTTTTCCAGCTGACTTTTAGGCTCTGCACAAACGGGAAGTGAAGGTTAAAGTAGAGACATAAATTCTCCGCTAGAGCATAAAAGGCATGCCTCAATATCCACACATAGCCCTTGGGAAAGGCTGGGAGACTTATTAGTTTTAGGAATTTATGGAAATCTCTGTCCAATTAGCTGACAACCAATCTAACCAAGACTTCTATATCCATAGATGACAAAATACATGCTTTACAGAATTAGTCCATTAAATTAACTTAAAAAAAGCAGCAGAAACAAAAACAATAGAAAGAGTAACAAGAACAACCACTGAGGAATGGGGGATCTGATTTCCAAAGTTGCCTCATTATATTGTTTAAAAGGTCAAGTTTTCAACAAAAATAATGAAACATGAAAACAGAAAAGTATAGCCAAGCCACAAGGAAGAAAAAAAAAGTTAATATAAATTGTCCCTGAGGAATCCCAGATGTTGAACTTACCAGAAAACAACATAAACCAGTTATTTTAAATATGTAGTAGAAAAGTACAGTAACTGAAATAAAATCCACTAAAGGAATCTACAGCCCACCACAGCTGGTGGAAAAAAGAATCAGCAAGCTTGAGGATAGGTCCATTGAGATTATTCAGCCTAAGGAATAGAAAGAAAAGTGAATAGATAAAAATGAATAGAGCTTGGCCTGAAGTCTCTCTTCAGACCCCAACCACGCTGGCAGTGGAGCTGAAGTTTATTCTTCAGACCCCCTCTGTTGGGAAAGCTTTCCAATAAACTTCCTGCTTGCAAAATAAATAAAATTAAATTAAAACTGTTGCCTAGGATTAAAAAAAAAAATGAATAGAGCTTCAGAAACCTGTGGGTAATCATCAGTTTACCCAGATATAATAAAGAGATTCCCAGAAAGAGAAGAGAGAGAAAAGAAGACACAAAGAATATTTGAATAAACAACGGTCAAAATCTTTCCAAATTTGATGATAAAAAATAATCTACCCATAAAAGAAACTAAACAACCCCCAGGATGATAAACACAAGGAGATCCACAACTAGACATAGCAGCATTTAACTGTTGAAAGTCAAAGACAGGGAGAATTTTGCAAGCAGTAGAAGAGAAATGACTCCTCATGGATAAGGGATCCTCAATAAGATTAATGCATATTTCTCGTCAGAAATAACGGAGGCAAGAGACAGTGGGAGGAAATGTTCAAAGTGCTGAAAACAAACAGAACATCAACCAAGAACTCTATCTCTAGCAAAATTATCTTTCAAAAATAATGAAAAATTAAGACATTCTAAAACAAGGAAAAACTGAGAGAATTTGTCACTGGCAGATCTGCCCAACAATAATACTAAATGGAGGACTTCATATAGAAATGAACTCAACACAGTACATGGAATCCACATGTAGAAATAAAGAATATCAGTAAAGGTACTTACACATGTACATATAAAAACAGCATAAATGTATTTTTGCTTATAGCACTTTTTCCTCTATATGATTTGAAAGACATCTGAATAAAACAATAATTATAAAACTCTGTTGATGAGTATATAATATATGAAAGTAATGTTTATGAGATTAGCATGAGGAGAGAGAGGGAAAGGTACTCTAAATGAGTAAAGATTCCCAGAATATTCAGATAAATTGGTATTAATCTGAAGTAGATATTATAAATTAAGATGTCAAGTATATTACACCAGAAAACCACTAAGAAAATAATTTAAACATGTATTTTAAAAATCATATGGGAATTAAAATGATACAAAGAAAATCTCTCCTTAAGACAAAAGAAGAAAGTAACAGGAGATTAGAAGAAAAATGACCTACAACATAAAGTACACAAATACCCAAATGCCAGATGTAAACACTACCTTGGTAAGTACATTAACTGTGAATGGCAGAAATTGGCAGAGTGGATTTTTTAAAAAATCAAATATATACTGTGTTTAAGACTCAAAGATGGAAACTGATTGAACATAAATATTTAAGATTCAGAGGGTGAACAGTTTCAGATTAATTTTGTTAAATCCCCAAAGAGAAAGATTATGTTTGTAAAGTATTCTTCTGGGTGTGATACCTTTGATTGTATTGGATTCAGTTGAGGGGCCCTTGATTAAATCACTTTTTAAGATTAGGGCCTTGATTCAACCACATCAGTAAAGCATGACTCAGTGAGTCCCCGCCCCCTTGGTGGGCTGGTATAAACAGACATTCACTCAAGCAGACACACCAGAAGAAAGAGAGCTCTGCCATTTTTTCATCCTGGGGCCTGGGAGAAATGAGCCATTCACCTGATAGGTGGCCTAGGAATAGCATCAAGAATGATATAAGAATCCCTGAGAAATAAGCCTTATGCCAGCCTACAGCTGAAATTGGGAAGAAGCTGGGCTCTTGGAGCCTCAAGAGGAAGAGGAAGCCCAGGAAGGAGAGACTAGGCAGAGATCAGCGACCATCTTGAGTGAATATGTGGCAACTGTCTTTGGTGAGAAAGCAGCCTTGAGTTGGACTGTTTAAAGCCGTGTAACTTACCCCAAATAAATACCCTTATAAAAGCCAACAGATTTCTGGTACTTTGCATCAGCACTCCTTTGACAGACTATTAACAACTGTATGCCAACCAACTTAGATTACCTAAGCGAAATTGACAAATTCCTAGGAAGTCAAAAATAACTGAAATTCATTCAAGAAGAAATAGCAAATCTTAATAGTTTTATTAAAATTAAATTGATTGAATTGGTAATCAAAAAACTTACCACAAAGGAAGGCTCAGCCTCAGATTCCTTCACCAGTGAATTCTACCAAACATTTAAAGAAAAGTTAACAGCAATCATTTTTCAAAAACTTTTCCAAATATGGAATAGAAGGAAACACTTTCCAAATCATTTTATGAAGCCCTGATACCAAAACCAAGCAAATACATTATAAGAAGAGAAACCACTTATCAGTATCCCTCATGAATATAAATTCAAAAATCTACAATGAAGCAAACCTAATCCTACTGAATCAACTGAAAACAGGAAAATACAATTGCAATAATTCAGTTCTGCTGAGTTGTGATATTTTTAACTTTCAACTATTCAAAAATATTACTTCCAGTTTAATCCTCCAGAAACATTTCAATTTTAATTATTGTTGGTTTTTAACAAAAATTGGCATGCATTCTTAATACCTGCATGTTAGAATTTTAAATTTGATATTCCAAGAGTCCCCCAAATTTGAATGTCCAGTTTAACTGGCTTTACTAACGCAAAAGAAAAAAATACTGGGCCATTCAATATATATCAGAGTTATAAGAAATTATACAATTGATTTGCAATTGATGAGATTATATTTTTACATAATCAAGGAAACCAATATTAGAATAAATAAAAATAGCAATGCAAATTAGTATATACCACCCTTCAAATAATAAAAAATCTTCATAATAATAGCGTAAACTCTTGAAGCTTGAGTTGGTTTGAAAGTGATGTGCAGAAGGGGTAGAATTTGAACTATATATTAAAAGAAGTTTAGAGACTAGAGAAGTGATTGTGGATGTGGAAGAACCATTCAAACTGGGAAATATTAGCAAATATTGAAATGCTTTTGGTATGTCTGAGGAATCCTGTATGGCTCAGAAGATTTTTGTTTACTTAGTTTAACTTTCTAATATTTGGTCTTTTCTCATTTGGGGAATAACGTTCTCACCCTTTTCTGAGAAATGGGCCCCCTATCCTCCTTTCAAATATGAGATTCCTGCAAGAGCTGGATTTTTCATGAAACAGTCTTTGTCGTATGACTCTAGCCTGTACCAGTGAGTGCTTCCCAGGATTTCATGAACTGGAAGTCTTTCCTCGTCCAGTGGTAGAAACGATATGGTGTGAGGCTCAAAGTTATCTCCAGGTAGAAGAAGCCATTATATGCATGAAAGAATTATGTCAGCATTCTGAGAGAAACAGAGACCTGGAAAAGATAGGAGGAGTGGTTAAAGTCTAACTCTATCTGCGCTTCTTATAGCTTTTCAATCTTCTTTGGATTATTTGAGCTAATATATAAATATATATTTTAAAAATTTATTGAAGTATATCATTCATACATGAACATACACAAAATATAACATGCAAAACAAACATACATAACATCATACAGGGATCTCACACATTACCCCACCAAATACTTTGCATTGTTGTGAAATATTTGTTAACAAATTATTAAAGAGCAGTGTCAAAGTATTACTACTAACTATAGCCCATATCTTACTCCCCTCTGCTTTTTTTAAAGGATTTACTTATTTACTTACTTTTGTCCATTTTTACCTCCCACCCCATTTTTGCTGTTACTGTGTTCATTCCCTGGGCAACTCTCTGTGTCTGTTTCCTACCCTCTCTTTTCATCCTTCTCCTCCTGTCTTCATTGGGATTTGATCCTGGGAACCTTCGATGTGGGAGAGAGGTGTCCCACTGCCTGCGCCACCTTAGTTCTGGGTTTTTCGGTGCGTCTCGTCTTGGTTCTCCCTTGTGTGACTCTCCTGTTATGTCATCGTCTTCCTGCGTGCTAACACATGGGGCTTGACAGTGCACCCATGTGGGAGGCCTGGGGGGTGCACCCACTCCAGGAGCCTGGCAGCCTGTACACCTTCTATATTTTTCTATTTTTATTTTTACCTGAAGGTCCCGGGGATCGAACCCAGGTCTCTTCATATGGGAGACGGATACCCAACTATTTGAGCCACATCCGCCCCCGTGCTATATCTCTTGAGGTTGACCAAAGACACATAGAGTTATAGTAATTTACCATACAGGATAGTCATATAATAAATCAGGCTTAGTTTATCACCAGCAATCTAAAAGCCAGAACTAGGAAGAAAATCTATGTCTGGGGACACATGCATGATTTCTAATATAGTGCATGTTTAGCCTACCCTGATTATCACAAAATCAGGACAGCGAGAATATTTGCATCCAATATATTTTTGAGTAATATTTTGTCACTAACAATTTCATAGTGTCATATTTTGGACTAAATGCAGATAAAGCTGTATTTTGAATACAATTAAACATTTTGAAAAAATATAAGTGAACTACATTATGGATTACAGTGAGAATGCCCAAGTTTAAGCATAATTTTATGTATAATGGGATAAATCTTTAAGAGACTGAAAAAGAAAGTCTGAAGCAAAATTCCAGGGACTACTGTAACAAACAATTCTTGATGCAAGGAAGATATTGACTGGGGTACTGAGAGTGATTAAAGAAAGTATGGTCTTCTTCTCCAGGTTAGGATGTTGGCAGGGGAATTGAAACTTGATACCTTTGAGTATTCCCTGTGCCTGGAACTCTCTAAGGTTAATCACCTGCCAAATCTTCTAAAATACACTTCCAGGAGCTCTCATTCCTCCTGTTTCCATCTACCACCCTAAACACCATCTGCAGAGACATGCATGACTTTTTAAGATGATTTCACTTTGTCTCTTTGGGTCCATTCATTCAATTTCTATATTCATTCATGGCTGCCTAAGATTTTTATGCTGGCACTAAAAATTTATTATGCTGTGAACTGTCATTGATATATGTATAAAATCAGAAGGTGATTTTGCCAATTTAAATTATGTTTAAGCACGAAACCAAATCTGTAATTTGTCTAAGATAATAACAAAGAAGCACATTAACCTAAAATACCAAAAACAGTGAGACCTGAGATGAAACTTAAAATACCTTGATATATTATATAGTAAGTGAGAATCACTGGACAAGACAGAGGGCATATGTACATATGGAGAGAATGAGCTACCACTCTGAGTGAAAGGTCTGATGATGGATCTTCTGACTAGCACTTCATATGACATGGTTTTCCCTCTGTTGAGGAAATAAAAACTGATCAAGCCAAATGGAATCCACATCAATGACCCTCTTCAGCTTGGAATTTCAGTAAATGTAGACCTTTACTGTGTGAAGTCACAAGCCCAGAGAGTTATGTGTTTCCTCTTTATCAGTGAGAAATAAGCCAGGAGTCAACGAAGAAGTTGGTGATAAGACCACTGGACTCAGACTACCTGGAGTTGAATCCCATTCATGCCATCATTTCTCAACCCTGTCACCATAAACTCTCCAAACTCTAATCTGGTTCTTCCTAAGTATATAAAATGTGCATAATAACAATACCCACTTCACAGGGATATAGTGAGGATGAATGGCATCAATGACAGTAAAATAGTTAGCAGATTAAAGCGCTCATAAACTTATAATCTTTCCTAAATCAGACACATCACAAAGGCATTCCTGGCAGAAAGACTGGCTCTGGCCAGGGCGAGGAGGTATTGATTGCAGTTAGGGGAGCCACACCTCATCCCTTTTGGCAGAAGCATTAGTAAGTAAGGGGAGGGGCTGAAAATAGGCAGAGGTGAGAATGAAGGTACAGAGGAGGAAATTTAGGCCATAATTTACATAAATATTTACCTAGAGAGCCAAAGTGTGAGAGTAGGTTTTCCCAGCACATCAAACTGCTTTTTAATCAAGAATATGAAACTAATACAAATATAAACATTGTTAAATTTATGTGCCATATTTACCGGGTCAACACCAAATATATTCAACATAACCAATAATGTTCCTCTGTATATTAAAATGACCATTCTAAATGTTCTAAAAATACTCCTATAATAATTGTAAAACTATAACAAATTACAAACTATTAAAAACATATTTCTATCTATCTATACCTCTCAAAGAATAGAATGTGTAATTTTACTTTTATGTCATTTGCCTCTGATTTTATTCAGCACATATTCTTGCAGAATAACAATTCTATGAAAATAAAAAGGAAATGTCAGTAATGGAGTCACCTCCAGGAAGATCTTAATCCCAGTGATTACTTCTTCACCAGCTCTAAGGCATTTTCATTATCATAATAAATTATATAATCATGATATAATTATCTATAATTATAATATCATATAGCTATAATTATAACTAAATGAACATCTCCTAACCAACTATAATATGCCAGAGGCTATATATAACAAAAAGATATTTTATATTATTGGCTTTGTCCCTTTCCAATTTTGGTAGGACTGTTTGTTTACCTTCTTTATCTTTTGATGCCAAAAGAATTTCCTCTTAGAATGGTAGCATTCTACAAAGTTTTCCTCTTCTATGCTTACTTTATAAACCTTACAATTTCTTAAACATATCTTAAACACCCTGTTTAAAAATAAAGGAACCATCAAAATAATCCTTACCTAATTTATGAAATTAAAACTCCCCAAAGTATTTATATTTATGATACCAAAACTAAACGTCCTATTAATCTGTTTTTGAGATTGCACAAAGAGAGAAGCACAAAGCTTGGAGGCAAATAGAAAAAGGTTCAAAAACTTATATAATATACTGTGATGAGAGGAATCAAAGGATGGCAGATTTAATCACATGCATAACTTTAAAGTCTAATTATAGGAGTCCATCATCTGGAGCCAAAGGCCAGAAAACTAATTCTTACTCGTAAATGTAACGGAATTGAAGCTCATTTTGCAGAAATATCATCTGAGCTTCATGGCAGGCATGGTTGTTTCAGCCTTTTGCTTGATTTACTTTGTTGGCAAAATTCTTCAGGAATATAAAACAAATTTCAAAACTCACCAATTAGAAATCCTTTAATGCATTTTCAGAGGGAAAAATTTCTGACCTAAAGCAATTCTAATCAGTAAAATTTCGTGTGTGTGTGTCTGTGCATGTGCATTTGTGGCAACTAAGCATAACGTTACGGGCAAAAATATTTTTAGAGAATATAGAGAAGGTTTTTGTCCTACAAATTAAATTTTATTTTCTTATTAAAATATATGGAAATCTGAAAGAAAAAAACATCATATGGGCAATACTAATAAAGAAACCCAATTTGAATCTGACAATTCATGAAGTAAGGACAATGACCATATAGATATGTTTCATTTGATAACAAATTAATGAATTACATGGTAGCAATATATATTTGTGTTTACGTCAATGATTTCTGCATTGCTGTAAAATTGAGCTTTTTACAAAACATGAAAGAGACGATAACCTAAACAAGGAATTTCATTGTTCTCAAGTGAAGAATATACTAACTTGAAAGTGTAAGGAAATAGTATAGAGATTGACATTTAACTTTCAGCTTGTTTAGACATGGAGGTCTCAGTAAAGTATTTCTAATGTCTTTTTTCAGACTAATATAGCTCAGCTGCCTAAAGTAGTGCCTGATACATATTAGGCTGCTAATAGGAATTTGTTCAATGACTAAATGAATGAATATCTACGATGTAGTCTTGATAATATTTCAGTTACAAGTAAAATGGGTAACTTTTATTCATTGATAACAGTCCTCTAGTTAATCCCTGAAAATGGGAATTATTTTTCATTTGGTTCCACATACTATAACAATTAACTACAAAATCAAGGATAAGATAAAGACCCTATCAAGATCTTTGTGGAAAAGATGCAAGCAGTTTCCCATTGAAGAGCTTCTAAACTACAGACAATCCTCATCTAGTTCTAGAAACAGTTATAACATTTAAATATTTCCTTTCAGAACCTGGGAAGGCACAAAATGTCTTGAAAAGAGTGAACTACTTAGAGGTCCTTCTGGAAATTTACTTTAATTCTATACATTTGTCTGAGATTTATAGGCTTTCAGAGATGAAAATAAAATTTTTTTGGAAAGGGTTTTGATTGCTTATTTGTGCTTTCTGAAAAGATTAATATTCATTCATTTCAGAAATATTCATAAAATAAAGATAAAAATCAAAGTTAGTCATCATCATAATCTTAGTGTTTAGAAGTAATTGCAGATGATTTAAATTTTTTCCAGACTTTCTTTTTCTTATACTTGCTCATGTGTTTTGTGTTTATTTCTCTTGTTTACCTGGAAATGAGTCAAATATCCTTACATTCTACAAATGAGCTGCAAGTATGGGGATAAGTCATGGATGCAACTGACTACAATCTATGATAGTAGTAAGGGAACCATTTACTGAGCCTGTTATATAGCACATTATCAATTAAGAACCACTTGTAAGAGAGAAATGTAGAAGGAGTACGGAAGTACAACGTGAAAATGATTATCAATCAAGTTGCCCATAACTTGGTACACAAATTACCTCAGGAATATGTAAGGGATGTTGATATTAAGAGTAACAATTACTACAGATTTTTGGGGGGGATTTCATGATTCTTTTAGTCCCTTCCATTGGGATGGTAAAATATTCAAATGAAAAAATATCTTGTGTGATATTCGCTTAAATTTATGTCTTGAGTGTTTCCTATGTTTTTATTATTTTAAAACAAAGTGTAATAATTAAATATCTATTATATCCTTTCTTTACGTCTATATCAACAATACATTCTTAACAGTCTGTTCAAATCTTTCACTATGTCTGTTTCTGATTTTTAAAATATTTTGCTTGATGGAATGCTGTTTGGCAGGTAGTGATTTCATATATTTTGAATATTTTTGGTTTTCATTTCATTTTGTGAAAGGAGCTCTAAACTGACCTTCAGGCTCTACGTTCCAAAATGGATCCTTGCATAGGAAGCCACAAGGTAGATACCGTACACTGTTGCAATCAGTCTTCAAAGATGTGCTGCTTGGAGAAGATTTACAGGAAATAGAGCAGGAAAAAGAGGCCTGAGCTCTGACGAATAAGTTTCTGGCAAGTTTCCTTCTACCTCAGTGCTCCAATAAGCCACTACAACAGGGCTTGCCTGACAGCAGCCATTCTCCTGCCCTTTTTTTAAATTATTATTATAGATTGCCCATGCCTCCCTGATGCATTGGAACATCTGCTTTTACTTAGTGCTGCCCAATTCATAAATGTAATAATGTTAATAAAGCTCTCTTCTTCTATTTGCAGGAGCAGTTCTTTTGACAGTTTCATGTTTTTATATGTCAGATCTCCTATCCCAATAATAGGACTGGAACAAAGAAAGAAATCCTTTCTGAAGGACAAATGTTAAGAATCAGCAAATACCCTTTAAGAATAAGACACTATTAAAAATGGCAAAATAACTTTTATTTTCACATTGATGGAATTTGGTATACATCCCTGCCTAGGGCAGGAACTTCAGGAGAGTTATATTTTTTTTCATATTGAAAGTTAAATTAACTCCTGTTCTCTGATGTATTGTAGACCACATTGTTCCAAAGCCTTCCTTTAAAGTTTGCTTGAGGCTTTAAACTTGCATTATTTGTAGAACAGCAGCTCTGGTGACTAATAGGTTGATAATTTTTCTGGTGCAGGATTCCTAAGGAGATAGACCATAAGAATGTACAGTTCTCAGAAAGCCTCAAAGACATGGCATCTGTGGTGGGCACCCCATAGAAGGAGGACTATTTCCTTGAGGCATTTTATGTAATTAAAAAGGAAAGATGACCTTAGGATATAAAGTTTGGGTCTTTTGCATCAAACAGAGTTGTCAATAATGTTAAAAATGAAAAGAAGGTGAAAAATTGAATGATGCCTACATAGTGAACCTCAATAGGAAGAAATTGAATTTATTTTATCCCCAGTGGAAAAAAAGAAAATCATCAGTTTGGTCAGAGATACAGAAGAAGAAAAACAAAAATATTTAGTGACATAAGTGGTCAAGAAGGAGAGGCCTTCAAGAGGTAAGTTTTTTTGTAACCTCAGACTTGATTGCAGCATAAACTGAGTTTTTAAGAGAGAATTAAATCAAATATGTCTTACTTTGCAACCATTTTTGTTTGGATCAGGGCCTAAAAAAGTAAGAAATAAGAGAGACTAACCCTTATAGATATTAAAGCAGGAATGAGATAATACGAGTGGAGGAGGCATCTGTAACCAAAGACCAAATCACGCCCTCTGGTTTTTGTTTTGTTTTCCTTTTTTCAAATCGAATTTTACTGGAACATCAACAGTCAAGCTCATTCATTTCTATTTTGCTTATGTTTATTTTTGTGATATAATGGTAGATTTCAGTAGTTGCAGCAGAGACTATACGATTCAAAAAGTCTAAAATATGTACTCTAGAAAAAGTTTGCTGTTCTCTGGGCTAGAACATTAGGAAAACATTCTTGGAGAAAGTGAGTTTTCAGAAATTTTGTAAGTACAGATGGGAAAGTGGAAAACTGAGATTTATTAGATAGTGACTTTATGATAAATGTTTTTGAAGTGATGCTCTGCCAAATACGTACAAAGATTCCATAAGATAGGTGTCATCCTCATTTTACAAATTAGGAAACTGAGGCTCTGAGAAGTTTAATCTGAGAAAATGTTGAACAATTTAGAAGCCCTGCTTGCTGTTGTGTTTATTGTTTTTCTACAGGAGTGTGCCGATTTAGGGAGGTGCCATTCATCTACAGACACAATGTATTTATTACAACAGTTTTCTGATATGTAGCAATAAGATAGCAATTACATTGTCTTTGAAAAAATATATTTTACTTCTTTTTTTTTTCAAAATCATATCATTTATATGTATTTTTATTCCTTTATTGCACTAACTAGAATGTCCAATATAATTTTAACTAGGAGAGAGGAGGTTTTCTATGCTTGCTTTCTTCTCAATCTTAGGTAATCAGCTTTTCACCATTAAATACTACAGGTGTTTTTAGGTTTATCACAAATACCCTCTATCAGTTTGAGGAAGGTCCTTCCAATTCCTAGTGTGCTGAGAGGCCTTTGTTTGTTTGCTTGCTTTTATCATGAATGGTTGTCGAATTTTGTCAATTGCATTTTTAAAAATCTGGGTAAATGACAATAAGGCTTTTCTCTTTTATTCTGTTTATACATTGTTAAATCATTTTAAAAAATTAAATCGTCCTTGCATTCCTAGGATAAACGTCCCTTGGTGGTGAGGTATCATCCTTTTTGTATATTTAGGGATTCAATTCCTTAGCATTTTATCAAGGATATTTGCATCTGTTCATGACAAGTAGTGCTATGCATTTTTAACTTTTTTTTCCCTTGTGTAATGTCCTCACCTGGTTTTGGTGTCAGGGTAATGCTGGCTTCATGGCTTCATAACTTGACTTTGGAAATATTTCCTCCTGTTCTATATTCTGCAAGATTTCGTGTAGAATTGGTATTACTCCTTCTGAAACTATTTGGTAGAAAGTCTTGGCTCTCAATTTTTATCCCCATTCAGGAACTTAATCACTCCTTTTGTGAATCTGGATAGGATCAGATGTTAAGGATATATTTTTAGTAAGCTTGATGAAATCAGTCAGTCCCTTATCAAGAGCATTCTCCTGATGATTTGATACACAAAGTGGGAGCAGTGTTGTTGGGGTGTTTGGGCTGGCCAGAGTCCTAAACCCAGAGCGGGCAGAGGGGCCAAACTGTAGTTACGGAACACTCTGGCACCTTGTGAGGGTCTCCAAATTTGTAACAGTGCATTCTTTCTCATAGGACTTCAGGTCAAGGTCATCAATTGGAGAGGTTAGTGTCTGCTTTTTGCTCATATAATTGTGGCACATCAATTGTTTGTTTATCCAACCCTGCACCTGTCAAAACACAGTACATCCTTTAGTACATTCTTAATAATCATGCATGGACAGCATTTATTTATCATTATTACATAGCAGAAATTCAATTAGTTGTCAATGTACAAAGTAGAGACAAGACTTTAAAAAGAACTTCAGTTTAAAGATGGGGTGGAAAGATCAAAATATGTTTCTACTCTCATTATGTTATTTTTGATCTGTTAATATTTTAATAAAAGTATAACTGCATGTATTTAACAGAGAATTCTAGATGAACTTGTCTACAGTTTTCACCAAAGGAATTGGCCATATTATATAAGGGAAGATAGGTAATCTCTTTGAATTTCTATTTATGCATTAGTTAAGAAAATTGTGTCATTTTAAATATTTAGTTAAAAGTATTTAGGAAAATTTGCATCATGTAGGCATTCAATAACCATTATTTTTCTTCCACTCATGTAATATTTGTTCATATATATGTATGTATGAAGATTACTAGAATTGAAAGATATCTATCAGTAAAAAAGAAGGATATCTTCTGGAAAGCTCTGGGAAGTTAAGAGTTAAATAAAGGATAACTGATTAAATGTGGATAATAGATGAGACTTTATTCATATGTGTAAATAAATTGATAACACTAGACTTAATTTGATGTGAAATTTCTGACTCTGGACAACCTAAAGTGCTAACTTCAAATTGGTTGGCCAGAGTAGAAGAAGCCAGGAAAGCATCTAGATCAATCTCAATTTAGGGTGAAGAGAAAAGTGGCAAAAGCCTTTATTTTAAAATTGATCAGCCAGAAATATGAGAAACATTCTAGAGGGGAGAATGTCTCATTGTAAGCCTAAATCATTCAGTTCTCTCATTTTGAAATAAAGTGAATGTGAGATTATGCAATGAGTGCACAGTTAAGACTGAATCAGCTATGCAATTATAGAATATGAGTTTATATCTCTCAAAATTTATATTCTTGATTTGACTTAAATAGTTTGATATCACATTCAATAAATCACTTATTTTAATTGTTTTTCTTGGCTCATTAATAAGGAAGGATTCTATATGAAATGAAATAATCTGTAGGAATCATTTGGACAATTTAGGGAAGGTGATTTGGATAATAATACTTTATTTACTTTACATATATATTCAGAAACTGAATAAATCTGTTAGATTTGATCCTACCAGCTTTGGGAATTGTCTCTGTAGATACTCATTGTTCTAGTATAAAAAAAATTTTGAAAGCTTGAAAATAAGGAATTTGCTTCTAATTTTTTTTTAGTAAAGAAAGGTACTACGGAGTTTAAAAAGTAGATGCTGTCGAGTAAAATGAGATAATACAAAATATTAAAATGATATTTTCATTTATATAAATTTCAGAAATTATTTACTTTGTGTGTATAGGTTTTCCATGCTAGCATTCACTATTCATTAATAAAACACAGTCGTTCTCTATTATCGACAAAGCAAAGGTTCTATACATCACCCTAGAGAAAGACCATTTAGAAATAAACAAGCAGTGCCTGAGGAGATGTGTAATTGAGCAAAAATAGCCACCCAAGCTGAGTTATCTTTTGGGGAAGAGAAATAGGAGATAAACAACCATCCTGAAGGGAGCTGATTTGAAAATAAATTAAACATTTTCCTATAGGAGTTAAGAGCATAAAGAGGGATCAAGTATTTGTGAATACCACTCAGCAGTTATTCATGACAAAAAGAATGCCCAAATGCCATTTATACTACTGTGTTTTCTTTTCTATTAGTCAATTTGTAAGTTTTTAAAATTATTCATAATCCACTAAAAATCTCATTGGTCTTTTCTTCTTCATTTATAAGTATTCTTATATTTCAATGTTTTATAATTTAATTTTTTCCTGCAAATTTCCCTAATATTTTTGTAAATTTCTTTTGAATCAATATTTGGCACTTCACTTTTATTCATCCTTCCCTTCTTAAAGGATAAGTCATATGTCTTATATTTAAAGGTTTGTCATTTTAATTTTTTTATTTGTGACTTTATAAAGTCCTTACACTATATCTCCTGATTTAACTTTCCCTAAGTTCAGTTCTACATTAAAAAAAACTCAAAACTTACCATATTGAAGCTTTATATTGCAATTTCTTTTTTACCTTCCATTGGACCTTTTTATGTGAAATTCAAATAGACCATCACGTAGTTTGTAATTCACTGAAATGTTGTGGTCAGGATATACATTCGGAGATTCTCTTGTAACTTCTTCTTTGTACCTCCTCTACTTCAGAGTCCATGCAGCTATAACAGAGAGCCATGCACAATAATGGAACCCCATAACCTTCATAAAGTCATTTATTTTCCTTTCGTAGTCACCACATCCCTATACCTTGACTTCAAGTCATCACATCAATTGGTCCTGCTCAGAAAAATGCTTCTGTTTGAGAATTGCTCAAATATTCAGCCTTACCTTTTAAAACGCAACTTTTGTGAGATTCTTCCTTCCATTCTTATCTAGTCTACTGGTGATCTATAATCTATTTCTTGCCTCCAATGTAGAAATTAAGGATATGTCAGACGTATTTCCACAAGGAACTGTGGCTCAGTACCTCAGTCCACATCCATTTTTGTGACGCTAGCCTGACTGCCGGGACTTTCTCTATATTAGCAGGATTGTAAGCATATTGTTCCAACCAATCCAACAATTTCGGTAAAGTCATAGGATTATATAACACTGGACCAATAATCCTCATTTTCACCAATTTTCTAAATCATAAAGTGTCAATCACAAACACACAGACACATTCACATTCACCTCACTGTCTTGTGTATTCTCTCACAGAAGAGGAGCCTGAGACAAGGTTTCAAGTGAAAGTGGTTTATTTGGGAGGTGATACCAGGAAATACTGGTAGGGGAAGGAGAATTGAGACAAGTGAGGAAAAGCCATATAAGGTGTGTAATGGAACTACTTGCCACTGTGGACATTTGGAGCTTAATCCCACTGTGGAATTCTGAGGCAGACTGCAGAATTCAACCCTGAATTATTCCACTCAATGGACAGGTGTTTTTAGTTGTTGTTTATTGTTTTCTTTTAAACCGTAATCCTATACTTGTGCCATTGGTTGACACCTTCTTCAGATGCACTGGAGCCTGGCACTTTTCACTTGCCCTGCATAAGGCTGAGCTTGATCCCACAGCTAGAAAACACAAGACAAAGCCAAAAAGCCTGCAGGCCCCGAATGGCAGTATTCACACTAAACATGCATCATCATGCGGTTATGTAGAGGTGAGAGCTTAGAGGTTATTGGTAGGGCACAGACAGTATGTGCTACACACATGCACCCACTCTACAACCTTGTCAAAACAGACAGTTCTGGTCTTTGTGAGATGGGAGGCAGCTTTGCTTTTTAAAATATTTGGATATTTAGAAATTCCTGTTCACAGGTATCTATATTATGTACATTCCAAGATCTTCACCAGATACTTTTCTTTTACTTATGTAATAATAGTCAATGTTTTCTGTTGTTTAGTCTGTTCCAAATTGAAATATACATGATTTCTATTGAAAAAAATAATTATAAACACAATCACAATCTGAGATATCTATGGTCAATTCCGTTGTACACATGAAGAAATTGAGGCAAGAGAAGTTATGTGAGTTGGTCAAGGTCACACAGCTAATTACAGCATGATTTCAATCCAGGAACATGAACTGAAAAACCCTGGTTATAAACACACTGCAATCTAAACTCATCAAAACTTCCTAATCAATCAAAGTCAGGTCAGGTTTCGATCTGGCAATATTGGACTTGTCTGATTTTGAGACCAGTAAGTCTCTCTGATGCTGTCCTTGCAAAGATTTTCTGGTTGATTGGTATGTTAAAATTATTTAAGTAACAGAGTCTCATCATACTACAAAGTCCCTGCTGGTGACAGTGAAAAGCCTTATGGAAAGCTGATATTCTGTCTATGCACTAATGTCTTGATGGGATGGCTTTAATCAATGCAAGACATTTTCAGTTATTATCCTTGGACAACTGTATACACATGCAAATCAAATTTCCTGGCAGTCCCTTGGTAATTATCCATTCCTTTCTTTGACTTTCCCTCTTATTTGATAAACAACTTAGATTCATTTATAGGTTCTCTACACATGGCTCTTCTGCCCCTTTTATTTGAACCCATAATTAGCACTATACTTGATAAATGCATGCTCCAGAAACTTAAATCTTTGGGCCATCCATGTGCCAGTTGAGTCCTGAATTTCAGCAGAGTTGCAACACCTACTCTCCAGTTCATTGGACTCACCCAGGACAACTAACAAGGAGATGATGATGGATAACACCCATCCCAAGGAACAGAGAGTGTCTGTAACTGCAAGCAAGATAGCTCCATCCATCTGCTCCATGGGATCTAAGCTCCCTTTCAATTAGAAGCAAAGTGGGCATCACCATCCCCAAATCGTCAAGATTGGGGGATGAACAATGGACTAAAGTAGACTTATTATTATTCTAATATAGACTTATTATTATTCTAGCAATAGAAGAACTCTTATCATTGATGTAAAGACAGTGGCCACCAGAGGTTCTGAGGGATGGGAGAGGGAAGAATAGGTGTGATATAGGGTCATTTTCAGGACATTGGATTGTCATGCATGACATTGCAGTGATGGATACAGGTCATTGTATATTTTGTCATAATTTACAAATTGTGCCGGACAAAGTATAAACTATAATGTAAACTCTAGTTCCATGGTTAGTAGCAATGCTTCAAGACGGGTTCATCAATTGTAACAAATGTACCACATTACTGAAGGATGTTGCTAATGTGGGAAAGTGTGGGAAAGGGAGGGAGTGGGGCATATGGGAATCCCTTATATGTTTTATGAAACACTATGCAATCTAAAGCTTTTTTAAAAATAAAATAGTTAATTATTAAAAAACAAGCATAAGATAATTACAAACAGATGCTAATGCACTTTATTTATAATACAGGCCTAAATTCAAATATATTACTTATAAAGTATCAATAAAATGATAAATTAGTTTTTTAATTATTAACATTTGCTATTACAATAGTGTATCAGACAGGATTTTGTTAGGAGTCAGAATTCACCAAAGGAATTCTGAAGGGAACGAAAGAACTAATACAAAGGTTTGGGTAGAGTTAAAGGAACACACAAGGCACTTGGAAGCACCTAGAGGTTAGCTACACTACTGGGAAACATTACCACACCCAGGGCTGAAGCGACAAGGCGATGAAATAATGTTGCTAGAACTCAGTGCAAGCTGGAACTGAAAAGTCTGGGCCACCTAGTTGAGCTTTAGTTCTGGAGGGAAGCAGCTATTGCTCCAAGACAGAGTCCAAAGCAAGAGGATCACAGAAGATATAACTCCATCTCTCTTTCTTCTAGTCTTGAAGCCAGTAGGCAGGAAACTTGAGTCACCTAGAACTCAGGGGTCAGCCTCTTAGAGCACAAAGGAACAGGAAAAAGCAATGACCAGACTGGTGTGGAGGAAGGTGGAAAATATTCACTCAAATTTTGGCTCATAAGTACACCTTACCTCCTCAAACTTGTTTTGACATAAAACAAAAATTTTTGCTTTCCAAATGCTGTACTTTGTCTTATAAATCAGAGATGTCTCTCCTATTTGTTAACAAGGGGGTGCAACTGGCCTGAGTATAACTCTTGCAATCTTTCATTCTAAATTACTGAATGTGTTATTTTTAGGACAGCTATGTTCTATTTTAAAATGTTATTTCTCAATTTCATATTATTGGCCTCCCTCTCCATAGGGAGCTGTGGTCACACTGTTAGAAGCTGTTCAAGACTCTATGAAATTTATTTTATAATTCTAATCCTAGATCCTCATCCCAGTTCCCATCTAAGCTAATTTTCACCTAGAGTTCAAGGGATCCTGAATGACCACAAACCATATAGACAGCTGGAGGCCAAGGATTAGGTATATAGTGAAAGTATTTCTAATTAATTTTCATTGGGCTAGCTCATTTCATTTTCAATGACGTCAATGACATCAGAAAAATTTAAAACCAATAAGGTAAATAAATTCTTAAAGTATTAACAATTGTGCAAAGTACTGTGTTCTTACTCTAGGAACATAAATAAAATAGAAATCATGATTTCTTTAAAAACAAGAATATGTAAATTTATCACCTTCCACAAGCAAAGAGTAGCATCTCTTTTCGTCACTAGTTGTATGAGTTTTTGGTCAATTCATATCTCCGAGACTCTTTTATCACCTATAAAAAGAACAATTTGATGGCATACAATCTCTATGGTCTCTGTTAGTGCTAAAATTCTAAGTTCTTCTCAAATTATATGTGAATTTCTTTTAATGAGCTAGGTACCATTTTATAATCAAAAATAAATTACATCATTTAATGGTTATCATGTTTGCAAACATGCTCCATAATTAGGAACACTACACTAACAATTAACATTTTAAAAATCATAATCTCACACATAAATTGAGTTCCCACAGGGTGCAAGGATCAACAGGTAATTAAACTTTAATAATTCATAATGTCCATTTTTTTTAGTAAAGGCTTCTTAACATTGATAGTTTTAAATGTATTTGCAACATTGATTATAATTTAATCTGTCAATTCTCTTTTCTAACAATACCATACAATGTTCATTAATTTCATTTAGGTTATTAATCCTATTACCTTAGAAAAATGTTAAATTCATCCACTACATACAAACAGTGCACATTAGAGGATAATGGCTTTCTAATAATTCCATATAAGTGTGCAAAAACTCTTGCCTTTGTATTGACTCTTTCTCCTTTCCATTCACTTAGAAATATTTCCCAACGTTTTGCCGTTCATATTAAGAAAAAAACATTATTTTCTTGAAGTTCCTTTATTAGCATCTTCTTGAAAGTTCATATGTTTATCTAGAGCTCTCCATGCTTATTTTTTCCTTCTAATATATTTGTCCTGTTCAACTCTACATAAGAGCACAAGTAAGAAGACAGAGGTCTTAGACTCCATCAAAGAAATTTCCTTTTCCCCAATCTTTATTAAACAAACAAAAATTAGTAAAAGCCAGTAAACAATTGACCAAAACCAAACAAACAAAAAATTTCAGTAACAAACAAGACATATAACAATTAAATCATGTTCAAAAATATCCAGTTCAAAACTAAGTTCAAAAGCTAAGGAATGTAAGATGTCTGCAAATATGGAGGATTAAAGGGACAGTGTGATCACTTCTCTCCCAGAAAAAATAGCAAGAGTACAGGCAGAGACTGTATGGAGGGCTGCCCTGGGGCTCAGATTACCAGGGGAAAGTGAGATACCATTCAGAAGAAAGAGGGGAGAATGGAAGGAGTCTCAGCTGGTTAAAAAATCCATGAGTAAATCTGCAAAATTAGCAATGTTCACCCATTCCCCACCTTTGGAGCAAACAGCAGTCCATGGACTGAGGGAGGAATGCAGCCTACAGGAAATTCAGATTTTGGCCAGCAAACTAGGTGCACTACATTGGAAGGGTCCCACACTTCCAGGCTGGTGGGGCCACAACAATGTATGCAATGAAAACCAATAGGGAGCTAAAGATAATTTGCCTTCTCAAACAACCTCCCTACTGCTCCAGGCTAGTTGCTGAAGAGGTAGAGAGACAGAGGGTGCTGCTGACCAAGGGAGAATAAAGCAGCTCTTGAGAAAGTTTGTTTGTGAGGCTTGGCTATCCCTGATGGCAGACATTGCTTCTGCACTGCCTGCCTGCCCTTGGAGTTACACTGAATGCATTCTCCCTTGCACCTGCGGTCAGAGCTGAGAGGTCTTTCAAAGATCACCATCTGCTGGCTGGATCAGAAAACTGCAGGAAAAGGGAAAAATAATAAGTAAATAAAATAAATAAATAAATAAATAAGAGGCAAACAAGTACCTTTACTGCCCCCCTCTTCAAGTCCCTTGGAAGCTAGCCTGCACCCCATTACTGGGTCCTTATCCCTGGTTTGAGCAGTTAAACAGGGGCAATCCTAAATATCTAGAACAAGTTGAACCAGAAATCAAAGAACAGTGGTAGCACACAGCTACTTAGCAGTAAATCCCGGCAAGAGAGAGAAACTGAGCATCAGAGTAAACTCAGCTTCAGCAAAAAATTAGAAGCCATACAATGAAAAAGGGAGATATGATTCAGGCAAAAGAACAAATCAAAACTCTAGACAAGACAGAGGACTTGAAACAGCTAATCAATGAGGTTCATACAAATCTCTTAAATCAAATCATGGAGTTGTGGACAACAGAGCTAAAGAAATAAAAGACATTAAGAGACACTGGGTGAGCACAAAGAAAAATTTGAAATCTAGGATAGAAAGATAACCAAGTTTATGGGAATGAAAGAGACATTAAGTGAGATTAAAAATACCATAGAGGCACACAACAGTAGATTTTAAATCTTGGAAGAAAGAATTAGCAATGTAAAGGAAAGAACAACTGAAATTGAAAGGAAAGGACACAGAGAGAAAAGAATGGGAAAAAATGGGCATGGGCTCAGGGAATTGAATGACAGCACAAAGTGCACCAACATTTGTGTTATGGGAGTTTCAGAAGAAGAAGAAAAGGGAAATACAGAAAGAGTATTTGAGGAAATGATGGCCAGAAATTTTCCAACTCTCATGAAAGACATGATTTACAAGTCCAGGAAGCACAGCATACTCCAATTAGAATAAATCCAAATAGACTACTCCAAAACACATAATACTCAGAATGCCAAATGCTAACAATAAAGAGAAAATTCTGAGAGCAGCAAGGGAAAAGTGAATCATTACCTACAAGGGACATCCAATAAGACTTAGTACAGATTTCTCTTCAAAAACCATGGGAGTGAGAAGGCAGGGGTATGATATAATTAAGGTACTGAAAGAGAAAAACTGCCAGTCAAGAATTCTTTATCCAGCAAAACTGTCCTTCAAATATTACAGTGAATTTAAAACATTCACAGATAGAAACTAGGGCCTGTAAACAAGAATCCAACTTTACAATAAGGACTAAAAGGAGTTCTGCTGCCAGAAAGAAAAAAAAAAAAAGAGAGAAGAAAGAGAGACCTGGAAGAGAGTGTAGAAATGAATACTATCAGAAAGGGTAAACAAAAAGGTAAAAAGATGGACAAAAATAAGATATGACATATGAAAGCAAAAGGATAAAATGGCTAAAGTAAATAATGCCTTTACAATAATAACATTGAATATTAATAGATTTAACTTCCCAATCAAAAGACATAGACTGATAAAATGGATAAGAAAGCATAATCCATTCATATGCTGTCTGCAGGAGACTCACCTTAGACCCACTAAAAGTGAATGTTTGGGAAAAAAAGATATTGCATGCAAATAGTAACCAAAAGAGAACGGCGGTAGCTATACTGGAGTCAGACAAAACAGAGTTTAAATGCAAAAAAGTAATAAAAGATGAAGAAGGCCATTATACATACTGTACCTGACAGATATATACAGAACATTGCACCCTAAGTCAGCAGATTATACATTCTTCTGAAATGCTCATGTATCTTTCTCCAGGTTAGACCATATGTTATGTCATACACAGATGTCAATAAATTTAAGAAGATTGAAGTTATAAAAAGCACCTACTCTGATAATACTGGAATGAAGATGAAAATCAATTATAAATGAGAAAGAGAAAAATTTGTAAATATGTGGAGGCTAAATAGCACACTACTAAACAATCAGTGGGTCAAAGAAAAAATTGCAAGAGAAATTAGTAGATATCTCAAGAGAAATGAAAAGGAGAACACAACTTATCAAAACATGGAATACAGTGAAGGTAGCTGTGACAGGGGAATTCATAGCCTTAAATGCTTATATTTAAAAAGAAGAAAGAACTAAAATCAAAGATCTAACTGAACAACTGGAGAAACTAGGAAAAGAACAGCAAACCAATCCCAAAGCAAGCAGAAAGGAATAACAAACATTAGAGTAAAAATAAATAACAACAAAAAGCAACAGAGAAATTAAAAAAAAAAAAAGCTGGTTCCTTGACAAACCCTTAACAAGATTAACAAATTAAAAATGTGGTAAGATGCAAACAAAAAAAAATCAGGAATGAAAGGAGGGGCATTGCAACTGACCCCACAGAAATGAAAAGGATCATAAGAGGATATTATGAGAAATTGCATGCCAACAAATTAGACAACCTAGATAAAATGGACAAATTCCTAGAAATGCACAAACAAACTACATTGACTGTACAAGAAATACAGGAACACAACAAACCAATCACAAGTAAAGAGATTGAATCAGTCATTAAAAACGTTCCTACAAAGAAAACTCCAGGACCAGATGGATTCAGGGCTGAATTCCAAACATTTCAAGAAGAATTAATACCAATCCTGTTTAACTCTTCCAAAATATTGAATTACTCAATACACTTTATGAAGCCAACATCATCCTAATTCCAAAGCCTGATAAAGACATGCAAGAAAAGAAAATTACAGACCAATCTCTCTAATGAATGTAAATGCAAAATTTCTTGACAAAATACTTGGAAATTGAATCTACCAGCATTTAAGAAGAATTACACCTAATGAGCAAGTGGGTTTTATTCCTAGTATGCAAGGGTGGTTCAATGTTTCTTGATAAAATACTTCAAAAGATAAGTATAAAAGGAGAGTTCCTCAACATTGTAAAGGCCATTTATGAAAATCCTACAGCCAGCATTGTACTTAGTGGGAGAGGTTGAAAACTCTCCCTCTAAGATCCAGAAAAAGACAAGGATGCCCACTGTCACCACTGTTATTCAACATTGTGCTAGAAGTTCTAGCTAAAGCAATTAAGGCAAGGAAAAGAAATACAAGGCATCCAAATTGTAAAAAAGGAAGTAAAACTCTCACTTTTTGCAGATGATATGATCCTATATTTAGAAAATCCCATAATATCTACAAAAAAGCTATTAGAGCTAATAAATGAGTTCAGCAAAGTGGAAGGATCCAATAACAACATGCAAAAATCAGTTGCATTTCCATACGCTAGTAATGAGCAAGCTGAAGATGAAATCAAGAAAAATATTCCATTTTTAAATAGAAAGGAAAAGACTCAAATATATGGAATTAATTTAAACAGGATTGTAAAGGATCTGTATTCAGGAAATAACAAAACACTGCTGAAAGAAATCAAAGAACACCTAAACAAACGGAAAGATATTCTGTGTTCATGGATTATAAGACTAAACATCTTGAAGATGTCAATTCTACCCCAAATGATTTATACATTCAATGCAATACCAATGAAAATTCCAACAGCCTACTTTATGGAAATAGAAAAGTCAGTCACCAAATTTATTTGGAAGGGAAAGGGTTCACAAATAGCCCAAGACATCCTAAAATATAAGAGCAAAGTGGAGGATGCATGCTTCCTGACCTGGAAATGTATTATCAAGCTACAGTGTGGTCAAAACAGGGTGTATTAGCATAAAAATAGACACATTGATCAATGGAATCAAATTGAGAGTTCAGAAATGGACCCTCACCTCTATAGTCAAGTCCACTTTTCTGGGACAGAACAGTCTCTTCAACAAATGGTACTAGGAGAACCAGATATCAGTAACCAAAAGAATGAAAGAGGAACCCTATCTCATTTCCTATACAAGAATCAACTCCAAATGAATCAAAGACCGAAACATAAAAGTTAAACCATTAAACTACTAGAAGATAATGTAGGGAAACATCTACAAGACCTTGTAGGTGGGGGTCTCTTAAATCTTACACCCACAGCACGAGTAACAAAAGAAAAAAAATAAACAGGACCTCCTCAAAATTAAACACTCCTGAACCTCAAAGGACTTTGTGAAGAGGGTAAAAAGGCAGCCTACTCAATGGGAGAAAATATTTGGAAATCACACATCTGACAAGGGTCTAATATCCATGATACATAAAGAAATCATACAACTCAACAATAAAAAGACAGATGACCAGATTAAAACATGGGCAAAAGACTTGAATAGACATATTTCTATAGAAGAAATACAAATGGCAAAACAAACAAACAAACAAAAACAAAAAAACAGGAAAAAAATGTTCAAAACCACTGGCTATTAGGAAAATACAAATCAAAGCCACAATGAATATCATTTCACACATATTGGAAGGGCCACTATTAAAACAGAAAACTACAAGTGTTGGAGAAGATGTGGAAAGAGAGGAATTCACTGTTGGTAGAAATGTAGAATGGTACAACCACTGTGGAGGACTGTTTGGTGGTTCCTAAGGAAATTATATATAGATCTACCAAGTGACCCAAAAATACTTCTACTAGATAATACCCAGAGGAACTGAGAGCAGTGACATGAAGAAATGTGCATGCCGATTTTCATAGCGACATTATTCATGATTGCCAAAAGAAGCTACCCGGTGTCCATCAAACCATGAATGGATTAAAAAACTGTGGTGTATACACACACTGGAATATTATTCAGTTGTAAGAAGAAATGAAGTCGTGGAGCACATTATATTGAGTGAAGCAAGCCAGGCACAAAAGAACAAAAAATGTATGATTTCGCTATTGAGAACTAAATATAATGATCAAACTCTTGGAGTTAATTTCTAGAATATAATTCACCAGAAAATAGAATGTGTTTAGAGAATGGAAAGTTGAGGTTTAATCTGTGCAGCTTGGTAAAGAGTTGTTTGTAAATGTTTGAAAATGAATAGAAATGGTGAAAGCACATCCTAGGATTTGTAATTAGTAATGCTAACATATAAGTGTGATAGTGGACTTTTTTTTTTTTTTTTGAGTAATGAAAATGCTCTAATATTGATTGAAGTGTTGAACATGCAACTCAGTGATTATACCAAATGCCATTGATTGTACACTTTATAAATTATATGGTTTATAAACAAAAAATAATAAGGTAGGTTGGGGGAAAAATACACCAAATGTAAGATATGGACTCTAGTTAGTAGTAATAATTTGATGATGTTCTTTCAAAATTTGTTACAAATGTTTCACAACAATGCAATGTATTTGTGGTGAGGTAATGTATGGGAGTCCTGTAAGCTGTTATGCATGTTTGTTTTTAAAGTTCACAACTGTTATTATTCATTTATTGTTTATGTATGTTCATATATGAAACATATATACTTCAATATTTTTTTGAATAAAAAAAGCCAAATAATGAAACAAGATTGATTTTATTGACTCAGTAGCAAAAGCAGAGAGGACTTAGAATTGGTTCTTCAAACTTCCCACTTTCCCACGAAGCCATCGTGGTAATATTACAAATTCATAGGAATTCTCATCAATATCTCCAAATGTATGGAGGAGTAAACTAGTGGCACACTTCTCTTTTTGCTCGTGTGACTAAAGGAGTAGTGGAGAATACTGCAGCCTGAAAAAAGTTAAAACTCAGTAAATTGTTCTCCCCATCAAATTAAAGATAACAGGACTTCATAGAGGATTGGGAAAATAAGTTAAATCCCACTATATCAGATTGGGGAAATGAAGAAGTCCAAAGATTTTTTTATGTGCATAAGATACACCACTAAACAAATTGAAATGAACCCTACTAAAGGGTATTTAACGAAATGATGGTGTTCTGGCAAAGATTGCACATGGGCTACAGTTAAACTGTTGAATTTCAAGGATAAAAATAGAATTCTTTAGGCAACCAGACCAAAAACATATCACCTAAAAAGCAGGAAAAAATAGGTTGATCTCTGACTTCTCCACAGTAATAGTCAAAGTCAAAAGATTAAGGAGTGCTGTCTTCAAAGGGCTCAGGGAAAGAAAAGGTGAATCAAGAATCTCATTCACGGACATAATGTTTTTCCAGTACATACATGAAAGAACATGGGAGATACAGCAACATGAATTCTACCTTCTAAAAGAAAGAAAGAAATTCCTAACAATGATATCTAGACAGAGATGAACCAAAATAACTCAGCATTCTAAGCTAAATTTACTCTAGTTTGCATCGAATCCATCTCTGTAAAGACATAAGATAAAATAACAATTTGCTACCTATTAGGTGCCATGCAGTTTTCTAAGGACTTTCTCTATTTAATCCTTTGAAAACCTTATAAAGTGGATACTTCTATTTTCTTGATTTTATAGATAAGGTACATGAAAGTGCAAAATAATCAAAATAACAGGTTTAAAGGCACAAGAGGAAGCAAACTGTTGATTTGACCCCGGAAATGGTGCACGAAGCTCAGCTTCTTGGACAACACAATTAACTGCCTTATAGTCACCCCCACAACAGTAGGCATTCCAGTTACAGAACAGACAATGGCCCCCACCTCCCTGGACCAGGATTATTTAGGAAAGCAGGTTTGCCTTTGATATGTAGCATTTGTCTTTGACTTAATTTAGATCATTTAGAGTTAATGAATTACTCATTTATTTACATTTATCCCATTGGCCTTTCCATCATATTTCTTAGTCATAGCTATGACACATTTCCTCTTCTGTCTTGTCATCTTTTGAATCAATATTGTACTTATTCACTTTTCCTAACTATTAGCTTGATAATGATCCATATTCCGACAGTTCTTTTGTGGTAACCGTCCAGATTACAAGAATCCTGCACATTCTTAAAGCATAATATACATCAGAACAATTACCTTCTTCAGACAGGTGTAATACACATACAGAAAGGGAAAAAGTCGCAAGTGAACAACTTGATAAAATTTTATAAAATGAACACAGCCATACAATCATCACTTAAAACAAGAAACAGAACACTATTAAGAGAGCAGAAATTCTCTTTGTGCCATCTATCAGTCATCACCACCTCTAAAGAAAACTGCTACTATGAGTTCTAAAATTTAAAAAAATTTCTTTGTCAGCTTTAAACCTAACACTTGAATCATATTTTATTATACTATTTTTTTTTTGGTCCTGCTTCTAATAAAGAATCTAATAAAGAATCATCCATAACTTTGTAAGGAATCTATCATATTTTTCATGCTCATTGCTTATAGTTTGGCATTTTGTGACTATAATACAGTGTATTCTAGTCACTATTGCTGTGTAATAAACCACATAAAGTATAATGTCTTAAAACAACAAGAATAATTATTTTGATATATTTGTGTATGAATATATACATGCATGAATACATCAACATATCCATATTCCACTCCATCAGACAAAATCCACACCCATGAGCTCTACTCTGTCTTGATCTCCCTGTGAGACTCTGTGAAACAACACCCATAAAGTCTGAGAAACTGTCGTTTAATGAAGAGGATCTGAAAGGCATTTCCTGAAGACATTTAAGAAAGATATTTGTCAGTCTGAACAATGTTATGAATCACTCCCTTAAATATTTCTGAGGTCTTAATAAAAGCTTTTATAGTCTTGAGGTTGCTCTTTGGTAATTTAAGAATAATTTTACCACAGGGAAAGGCTGGAGAAATAATTTTATTTTACAACCCAGTATGTCCTAGCTTTCTTCATTTCGAACATTTCTTTTTGTTGACTTTCTTTGTATTAGTCAGGGTTCTCTAGGGAAACGGAATCAACAGGAGAGATCTGTCAATAGTAAGAGATTTTATTACAGTCTCTCACATGACCGTGGGGATGCACAAGTCCAGGTTCTGCAAGCAGGCTGCAAACCAGGGGCTCTGATGACAGTCCAATGAAGGTCTTTGATTAGTTCCTGGAGACGTTGGCTGTCCAAAAATGAGCTGGGAAATTCTCTCTGAATGCTGAAATCACTTCCCCCTTTAAGGCATTCAACTGATTGGATAAAACGACACTCATTGCTCGTGGCAATCTCCCTGGGTGATGTAGATATAATCAGCCATCTATGCAGTAAACTTTCTGACTTTATATTACCTGGCTTTAGAAGTTACACAGTGTCCCTTTGAGGGGTAGTGGTAATATATATCCCACCTGTTGACTATAAGATTTTCAAAATCTTATTTTAAGAAGAGCTTGTGGATGGGAGATTATTGAATTCCGTATTAGTCAGCCAAAAGGGTACTGATGCAAAATACCAGAAATCAGTTGGTTTTTATAAAGGGTGTTTATTTGGGGTAGAAGCTTACAGTTACCAGGCCATAAAGCATAATTTACTTCCCTCACAGAAGTCTGTTGCCACATGTTGGAGTGAGATGGCTGCCGACATCTGCCAGGACACAGGCTTCCTGGGTTCCTCTCTTCCCAGGGCTCATTTCTCTCCAGGCTAGCTACTCTGTTTTCTCTACAAAGTCAGCTATAGACTATCAGGCAACCAGCTCTGCCACTCTCCCCAGGACTTGATTCTCTCTGGCTCAGCTGCTCTGCTCTTCTGTGTGCTTACTTCCCAGGCTCCAGCTCAAAACTCTCAACTCTGTCTTTTGCCATGTCTTTTACCTGTGAGTCCCCACCCACCAAGGATTGGGGTCTCAACGCTTTACTGATGTGGCTCAAACAAAGCCGTAATCATAATTTAATCACACCCAGGTACAGACCAGTTTACAAACATAATTCAATATCTATTTTTGGAATTCATAAACAATGCCAAACTACTACTTTAATCATTTTATTGTATTTTCCAATTTTAGGCTTAATAGTGTTATAATTATCATTTTAGTGTGTGTCATTTGGTGAACATGTGTTTTCATTTATGTGGTTGTATATCTACTAGTGTAATTCCAGGGTATTAGGATATGCATACAATTATTTTTGGAGGATTCTGCCAAAAGCTTTCAAAACTGGATATACCAATTTACACTCCCACTGACTAGCAGTGTATTTACCCTCCTCACAAATCCTTTTATTTGTGCAGCATAATAACAACCAACAATTCTTTACTAAGGCTTTTGTGGAGAGGTATAATCTAATTCCCTTCCACTTGAATCAGGGCTGGCCTTGCTGACTTCCTTGGACAATGGACAGCAGCGGAAGTGAAGTTCTTGGACTTCCAAAACTAGTTTTAAGAAGCCTTGAGATTCTCCCTGGGCATTATGAAACCCCGTCACTGTGGGTCCTGAGCTACCACCCATCTAAGGAGTCTAACCACCTTGAGACCACTGTGTTAAAGAAGTCTTCTTGTCAGTGTCAGTGAATCCCAGTCTTCCAGCAGACATGCCAAGATTCCAGTTAAATGAGTGAAACTTTCTGGAATATTTCATACCAACCCAGCCACTAGACTGGCTGAACACAACTAATGACCTCCTATAATATCATGTAGAATGGAAAAATCTCACATGTAAGGCTGCTATAATTATTGACACACAAAATCATGAAATATAAAATTGAAGTGTTTTAATCCACTAAATTTTGGGGTAGTGCATTTTGCTGCAATAGATAACTAGAATAATATTGTCTGACTATTTTTTCTTTATCCATTTTGTACATGCAGTACTATGACATTATGCTTTTATTTTACATTTCACTAATGATAATAGTATTGAGAAATTTCCTGTATGTTTTGAATATCTTTTTTAGTGAAGTGCATGTCCATTTATTTTTCTTTTGCTAATTATATTGAGTTTCTGTCTTTTTTCTTTTCGGTTTCTAGATCTTTTGTTATAATAGATTTAACCCAAGTTGGATTTCTTTTAAAAAATTCTCTTTTAATACTGTTTACTACTGCTTTCTTCATCTGAAAGCAATATTATTGGCTTAATACATATTTAGACTTGTGGTATTTTCCATAGATATTAGCTCTTTGTGTCAATTTTTTTTGTCACAGTATTATTCTATAATGAACTACCCCAAACCTAGTAGCTAAAAAAATTAAGTTCTCTTATTACAAATCTATGGACTGACTGGACAAAAACTTGGGTCATAGCTAGACTTGCTAATGCATCTGCAATTAGCTGTGGGTCACCTAGGCAATTCTGCCAAATTTAGCTCAGCTTCCTCACAAGTTTTGTGGAACCTGTACTCTTGTCCACATGTCTTTCACTTGCACAAGTCTTTCCTATCCTTTAATCTAACTAGTCCTTTTAGAGTATTCTAATAGTGGCCATGGAGAAACAAGAGAACTGGAAACATACAACAATCATTCAAGTCTGCTTGCCAGAAGTCCACTAATATTCTATCAGCTGAAGCAAGTGCATCAGCTGGGTCCAACCAGGAGACTGAAATGACACAGTAACTTAAACAGAAGATGTTAAATATAAAAATTATAAAAACTATGGTAGAGGAGTAACATTTAAAGATGTAAAGATAAATCTAATGGATATTCTAAGGCTGAGAGAGAGTCCCGAGGTAAAGGAAAGGTTAAAAGGGGGGATTCCCTCCTAAGGTAGGGTTCAGATCTCATTGCAGAAGGTATGGCTTCAGCCACTTGATGACACAGATGTACACTAGATTGTATATTCCAGAGCTAGTGGCTACCTGGCAATCAGAAAATAGCCTTCCAAGTTGCAGAGGAGCTGAGTCACATGGGCAAGAGAGCAGTGGGCACTGGGACAACACTGCAGTAGGGAAATTGGGAGTGCACAAAGTCCATTTAATGGAGGTCATGGAGAACAACCATCCAGGACAAATGAGAATCAAGGTTGATGGCAGGCAGAGGAATCAACACATTTCTGTGTGATGAGACCTAAAATTCATGGTACCCATATAGGGAGGGCCACTGGAAACAACCTTCCAGGGTACAGATAAGCATATGTGGTCATGAGATCAGAATCATGCAGTGTCTGCCTCAGAAAGGCTATGAGAAATAACCCTCTGTGATGCAGGCAAGCCAAGGAGCATGTGTAGGTATAGAGAGGGAGCTGGGGTGGCCATGATGATGAGAGTATATGCTGTTAGCATAGGAAGGTACCCAGGAATGTGGTCACTTAGCCCAGGCCAAGGTTGTGGGACCTTTGAAGGACTACCATTCTCAGCATGTGGCTGAGGTAGAGACCCACTAGATGTGCCCAGACTCATGACCACAGATATACCATGAAGCAGGAGCAAGGAAAAGCAAAAATTCATAATACTTGAAATGGGACAAGGAATGCCCTTCCTTCAGCATTTTCCTTCCAGTGTCTTCTACAGACAAAGTGTTGTGTTCATTGCAAAGGAGAAATGATAAAAGGGTTTAGTCCATTATTGCATACAGGTAGTGAAGAGTTTGGAGCAGAGAGGCAATAAATTAATGGAGGAAAGTGGATGTAGCTCAGGTGGTTGAGTGCCTGCTTCCCACTTGGGAGGTCCTGGGTTTGGTTCCCAGTGCCTCCTAAAAAGAAAAAAAAAAAAAAAAAAAAAAAGAATAACAAGCAAACTGGCAGAAGAATCAACTCAGGGGAATCAATGTGTCTCAGTGGTTGAGGGTCAGCTTCCCACATGTGAGGCCCTGGGTTCAATCCACTGCCCTGGTACCTCAAAAAAATAAAAATAAAATAGTAAATTAATCATGCTCACAGGAAGTCACTTGGCAAAGCCTATATTCAAGATGTAGGAAAATAGACTCCACTTCTTTTGGGAAAAAAAGTGCAAAGTCACAAAACTGAGTATGGATATGCATAGAGCTGTAGAATTGGGACCCTCCTCAAATTGATGTTGTTATGCTTTCACCCCTATTCTGGTACCGGTTTTTATACTAATCTATTTTATATAACAATGTTGGATAACAAATCATCCCTAAATGTGGTGACTTTAAAAGAATGAATTATTATTTCTTATTTGTCTATATATTGGCTGACTTATTCTGCTTTTCTCTGGGTTTACCTATACAATCCTAGTCATCTAAAGGTTAATTAGGTTACTCTGCTGATCTTGGATGCTCTCTCTCTTACTCCTTTCTTGTTTGATGATAGACTTGGTTAGGATTACTCGACTCTCTTCCATGTGTTTCTTTTATCTACATGTCTCTGAAATCCTTCCAGAGGATTAGTTCAGGCATGTTCTAATTACCATCACAGAGAATCAAGAGAGAAAGCTTGCTTCTCTCTTCATCCATCTCTGGATCCATTCTCTGGTACTGTGGAGTACTTTAACGATTTTTGTCCCAAATAAGTAAAATGAACAAGCCTTGGTTTGAGGGGATGGGAAAATATACTCTCGTTCTTTATTTAAATGAATTGTAATCACAGAAAGGGCATGGATACGGGAGAGGTACATGGTTGGAACCATGAATAAATCATGTATTTGCACATATTTACCATTATGAAATAGCCCTCTTTCAGTATTTTTTTTTTGCTTTATGGTTGAATTTAATTGATTTTAATGTAGATACATGAGTTTTCTTTTTGTTAATATTTTCATGTGATTTCTTTCTCTATCCCTTTATTTTCAGCCTTTATGAGCACGTATATTTAAGATATTTGAGCAGCAAATTGTTTGCATTTGTTTTTTGTTTCCAAGGCTGACAGCCTTAGTATTTTATATGGCATATTCAGTTCATTTATATTTATGGTTGTAACTGACATTTCCCATTTTACTCCATGTTCTGTTTGACCCACCTCCTCTGTTATCATTTTATCCCACTTATTACCTTCATTTGATTAATTAAATATATTTTATCATTCCATTTTGCCTTCTATTAGCTTATTATTTATTTATTCTTTTACCTCTTACCCTATAAAATAAAACATGCATTTTAATGTATTATGAGAATAAAACAAAGCATTATTTTTAGTAATCCCACATCAAAATCATTAAGATTTATTTCCTATTCTCTCACTTTTTGCATTATCATGAATATGTTTAAATGTTATTGGTCTCCATAGCAAATTAAAATTATTGTGTAGTCCAGTCAATATGAACTTATATTTATACATAGAGTTCTCATTTTGGAATTCTTCATTCCTTTTTTAATTTCCATGCCCCCACGTGGGATTGTTTTCTTTCTGCTTGAAACACATAGCTGAATGTTTTTCTTTTTTTTTTTTTCTTTTAAGGCAGTCCTGCTGGCAATAAATAAGCTCAGGTTTTGTCTGAAAATAGATTTTTTTTCTTTTTTTTTAAATTCCCGAAACCTTTGTTTGTCTGAGAAGATCTTTATTTCTCTTTCCCTTTTGAAGAGAATTTAAAAGTACAGTGTGTCATTATTTATTCTCGTAGGACATCTATATAACTGAATATTCATTTAAACTCAGTGATTATTTGCTCATTTGAAGTTTTATGTAGCACCCATTAATTAAGTAAGGAAAATACTATTTGTTATTACAATAGAATCAGGAAAAATTTTTTAATTGAATAGATTTCCTAACTTTGTAGACAAGGATATCATTAAATTTTTCTGAGACAATTTCTTTTCCTTCAGTTAGTTGCAAGTTAAATACAAATGTAATTTTCTTTAAAAATATCATATCCTTATATATTTGCTGGTTTAAGGGGCATTTCTGCTATGTCACAATAATAATTTTGCATTAGTTTTAGTGGTCATAACTATTTGAGATGTTAAAAGCTGTGGAGAGTCAATAAATAAATAAATAAATAAATAAATAATAAATAAATAAATAAATTTATACCTACTCAGAAAATTGTGAATACAATTTCAGAGAGACCACTCACCTCATCAAATTAGGCTTAGATAAAATTAGAGCCTGGACAAGAACTTAAACGTGATTTTCAGTTATTCAATTGCTCATTGCTCTGTAGAACAGTTCTCTCAACTAAATAAACTACAAGAGTGCAATAATTTAACATGCTTCTAATGCAATTTTTCAGTTTTCCTTTTAGGAACGATCCGTTTATGTAGTTATCAAAGTAATTGTGGTTTTATTACCTTAAATATTTTCAATTGTAATAAAAAAAATCAATAGTATATAAATAGGAAAATGATGTAATATAACATGGTATGCTAGGAAAGTTATCTTTTATACTATTATATTATTTATAAAATTATAGTGTCTATTTGAGGGCATAAAATTGACAGAAGCCTAAAACTGTTGCATATTTGAAAAAGAGACAAATATAATTGACTATGCTCAAAATCAAAGTACAAATCCATTAGTCATAGAGAGAATACATCAATACCATGGGGTTATAGAAATTTAATCCTATATTCTCACATATATACAAACTGTTGTTCATATACCTCCTGTATGGTTTCCCCAAGCAACAAAGGTGACAGATGTGACTTACACTGTAAATTAATTGGGCACCCGGCTTAGGCTTAGTAGTGCATAAACACCTCAAGCTTTTTAAAACTACATCAGTAAAAATTAAAGTTGTCTGGCTTTTCTGTCAAATGGGGGCAGACTTCCATAGCATACTTGGCACATTTTCACCTAACACATTCTCTTATCGATACTTATCATTTAATAGAATAATTGACCTGGGCTTTCATTTTATTTTATTGTGTCTTTATGAAATTTAAAAATTCAGTGTAGAGCTAGGAGTAATCAAGGTGCTAGCCAAATGAATTAGTGACCTAGAGGGCTAAGATGTACCAAGTTTTTAACACCTTACAAGAATAGTTTATTAGCAATTTTATTTCCTAAATCTTAGAATTAGAGGACATAACAGAACTCTTTTTAAAGGTTAATAAACTAAAGCTTTATGTACATAAGAGCCATTATGAAACAGCATTACTCTCTTCTTCACAAATAGTAGAACTTAGCTCACTGTATTTTGGTTTCCCTTTTCCTTTCATAACCTTTGTAAACCTACACACTGAGAGAGAAATACCATATCTCTTTTACTTATCATCATGTCCTCAATGTTCAGAAGTGTAGATGGCACATTGTACTCAGTCAATATATATTTGTTGAATAAATAATACTATGATCAATGTGTCTGATATTTCAAACCTAGAGTTTTAATATAGTTATGTAAGTAAACTGCACTGATTAATTTCAGTGCCTTTATATTTGAAACTTTTTGTAACAATTAGGCCAGAAAGAAGACTGTATTGCTTGTATTAGAGCATCTATTTTCATTGCAATCCTCTAGGAGATTCTCTCAGACAAACATCTATTGAGCTGTAGATATGAATCTCCACTCGTACTATTTTAAGAGTTATAGACATTTTATTCCAAAACAAGCAGAACATAATGTTAAGTTTGTCAGTTTCTGCACTCTTAAGCATTAGATACAATGGACGAGATGGGGAAATTTGGATCTCATGTGTAAGAGGGCTTAAAAGACAGTTCATATAACGTTCTAATGCTAAAGGTTAAGAAGATCTGGTTGTTAATCCAACTGACAGCTTCGTTATCATGTAAAAGAACTCTCAGCTTTGTAGCACTATAAGGTCAGATTTTAGCTAGGATAACTTCATCTCTAGTGATCCATTGAGGGCAGAGTGAGAGTTTTATGATGATATCTTCATCCTCTGCCAATCACTGGCCTTTGAACATTGATCTTCAGACATTTGCTGACAAAATTTCTTTACAATTGGAATTATCCCTTAAGAAATTTTTTGTGACAACTCTTTCAAATAAATATGAGTATTTGTAGTACAATACATAAGTAGTTAATATTGTTACGTAAATGAAGTCTTTAAAAAACAATTTTCTCTATAAGAATAGTATCATGACTACATACTGTAGTAATATTGATTTTTAAATATTTAAAATAATACCCTGTTGTGTGAATCATTGTCATTAACTTTTGCTTCAGGAGGTAAAAATGATTTTTCTTTCTATAATGCAGGTAAATGGTATGGTCACAGAACAACCTGGAGCTTATCTTGTCAAATAGATCACACCTATTACAATGTTTTTATTAAAAGTCACAGTTATTATTTGTGTGTGTATGTGGGTATGTGTGTGTGAATTATCTTTCCTAAAAATAACATAATGCAATCTTTTATTCCACCTCGAGTCTCCCTCTGTGAAAAACACTGCATTGATAGATATTCAAAAGAAAGGTTAGAGAAGTATGATCACAGTTCAAGGCGGCTTATATATAGTTAAGTGTCAAATGCTTGATGCGGACAGTACCTTTAGGAAACTACTTACCACGCAGGACAGGAGCACGAAGAGGTGTCTGTCAGAGAACTAGTCCTGACATAGGATTTTAAAGGTTGTGGTTTAAAAAAAAATGTACCTTCATGTTTTAAAATTTGGTTTATATAAGCTGTTAAATATTCAGCAGGGACATTTTATACTTTAACCATAAGTCTATGCCAAGCAGAGCTCATAAAAATGTTCTTGGAAGTCCCTACCTGTCACCACAGTGCATTCTTAGAAGCCTCACTGTAGAGCAGATTGTTATAAAAATGTTATATATTTCCTCATAGGAACAATGGTATAATTTGACATTATATGGTAGACTAAGCATCAAATAAATCATAGACATGACTGAAAATATGTCATAAAATAAGATATACAACTATAAATTGGTGCAATAATTTTAAATGACAAAATTATGCTCCATTCTATGCAATAGGCATAAACGTACCATTCACTCTGATAATTCAAGAGCCCCAATGAATCATGAAATAGAAGTAAAATACATAAATACAATTCTACAGTATTATAAACTTGACCTACCCACACAATTTCAGTTAATTAAATTATAATTTTCTCCTTAGTACTTGGAATACTGGTGGGATTCGGTGTTCTCTTTTCCCTTCTCTTAACAACAATCACCTATTCTATTCCTGTGGGCATGAAAATAGTTAATCCATTAAATCTGAATTGCAGTAGTCAGATCCATCTAACTTACAAAATCATTAATTTATGAAATTGAGATATGTCTTAGGCCAAAATGTGGTAAATATGCGATGACCATTCAGAAACTCTGTTTCTAAATGGAAGAGGATATGTATATATCAGTTATAAGGAAAGACACCGAAAGAGATGTCAGCCAATTCCATTTCAGATGTCAGGGTTGCCAACAGAAACATGAGTTATATAGCACTGGTTGGAATAACAGATTTAGACTGTCTCCTGCGAATATTTACACAATAGTGACAATAGAACAAGGACTGTACTGGCATTAACCTTATTTCCTAAGGGATTGTGTCTTATCCCACCTGTCCTGAGCACAGGATATATTTGTGGGTCCCAGGGAAAGGCTGCAGGCCATATGAGGGCTCTATCACAGCATGCATTATTGTTGGCATATATTTGTATGCTGTTGTTTAATAAACTTTTGAAAGTGATTGGAAGAAAGAAAGAAACATCTCTTTGAATCTTTAAAAAAATTAAGTATCTACATATTTCGTTATCTCTGGTATGTTCATTGTCAGGAAAGAAAGAACAATCTGAGGAGCTGTTTATTTGGAGTATATGAGATATAAGTGGAATCCCATTAATAGTTGAGGTACCCATTAAGTAAATACTTATCAAAGGATATCAAAAACAGAAAATAGACTTGGACAGAAGACTTGAAGCATGTTCAAAAATTCAATATAGAACAAAGAATAGTCAAGGTGCTAAACAAATGAATAAGAGACGTACAGGAGTAGAATTGCCAGAGCATGTAAATGCTCATATTTTTTTCTCCATAGAGAGGCATGTCTCTTGCCATGTTTTTTGTTCCATCTTTAGGTGCAACCAGTCTGTTTTTGCATAATTGTGCCTTCCAAAAAAGAGTAATCTGCTTTGGGATGTAGAAAGCCTTCTTTGGAAGTGTTCAGAAACTGAACAATTTCTGTAGAAAGAATTGCCAAAGCAATAAATAACATTGAGAGTTAATTTGCCACTGTGGCCTCAAATAAAATTATGAGAGCTATTCCTTTGATGAAGATATAATAAGAACCTTTATAATTTAAGGGTCTTTGTTTACCTTGACCTGGAAATAGATTTTAAATTACCTTATTTTCAAAAGTTAGAGAATCTAAGAGATTTGACAATGCTGGTTTCTCCAAAGGAATGAGACTATGTAGGTTAGAAGATAGCGGAGTGCATCCAAAGCTCAGAAATATTTAGGAATTTGTGGAGGGTTGTGGAGCAAGTTACTGTATAGTGCATTGTGGGAACACAGGCTCAGCCACAATAGACTTTCTGCAAATGATCGTGTTATTACTAATACAACACAAAGGGTCCAAAAGAGCAGGAAAAGAGATCTCATCATGGCTGGTCCCTCCAGGAAAGCCAGCTGCTCTGATGAGGATCCGTGCATGGCAGCTCCACATGCCCTGCTTCATATCAGAGATGAGGGGCACTTGTGCTGCTTGAGTAGTTGGGTTTTTATATACCCCAGTGCATTATTTCTTATTGTTCATTTATTTTCAGGTTTTTAATAATATCAGATGCTTGCAGGTGTTGGACATCTGTGTATCATATAAATAATCAAAGTTTTGCTGCCCACAAGTCACAGAGATAATAAAAATAGTTACGTACATATTCAAAGCCACATACTGTAGCTAAAAGTGTCTGAATTTTTATATATTTTTAATTGTTTTCTTTTTAAAATATAATATTAACTTTTTCTAAAATTCTCATTTGTACTCTTTTGATCATGAAGTTAATTGGCTTATATTTACTTGTTATGTTCTAATAATGAATACTTTAAAAAGAGAGTTAATTTATCAATCCTTTTCATTTTTATTTATATTCTAAGTACTAATCACAGCAGCCTTATTCATTCTCCTCTCTCTCTCTCTCTCTCTCTCTCTCTCTCTCTCAGAAACTGGTTCAATTAATCTATTTGGATATCTGCTTTGAGATGGGAAAATCCAATTTATCATTATTTTTTCATTGCTATATAATTTGATTTATGTTTAATTGAACACAAATGCCTTAATTATTTATTTAATATGTGGTGAGATGGTCTCTCAGATGTATTTTAAAAGATACTGATTTTGAGAAAGTGTACATTTATGTTTTTGAAAGATAATTAAAATAATTTATATTTATGAAAATTAATTATTCATTCAACTTAAAATATATTACGTGTGATATAATGATAAATTAATTAAATGAAAACATAAAGGAAGTAACTAATGTCTCCAAATATTCTAGGTCCAATAGATTACAATGGAAACTACTCACTTGATTCTCATATCTATGGTTTACTCTGTATATAGCCCCAAGTTGATTCGCTCCATGCTCTAGGTGTGTTTCAAATAACCCTTCGATTTCTTTTAAATCTTAGTCGATATTCGCTTATTTTTCCTTTTCCAACTCTTTCTATCTCTAGCACATTCAAATTGAGGAAGCATATTCTTCAATAGTTTCTAACATTAGCTATCCTCAGTCTCTTATATCTTTAATTTAATCTGAGGCAATATAGTTAAGAAGCATATGCAAATTTCCCACCTACCCTTCAAAACTAAATAAACAAAACATGTAAAAACTAAAAGATAATTTTAAGAATTCTTACCTTCTCCCAGACTCCTGTTTCTGTATTTGTTACAAACAATGATTGGACAGGTCTATATTATGTTGTCTCTGCCCACAGTTCCCATGAGAGTGGAACGTCATCTCTCCGCAAGCTGGCCTTCTCTTTGGAATTGCTTTCTCAAACGTTGTTTTTAATATTGTAGTTGACAAAGTCAATGACCCTTTCACATTCTTCCCCCTCTTTTTCTTCTCTGGAGCATTTGACACTGTCAACTCATCTTTGAAATCCTCTAATCTTCTCTCACAATGTGCTCTCAGACTTCTACTCCTCATGCTTTCTTCTCAGCTTTTCTCACTTCACAATATGTGTATTCTTCCAGTATTCTGTGTTTGTTTTTCTTTCTTAGCACAGTCACTCTTAACAATCTGATCCAAATAAATTGTTTTTGGTTTCTTCAAAGAGTTATGTCTCAAAATGTACTTAAATAGGACTGACTTCTCTGAGACTCATATTTCTTAATGCCTGCTGGGAATTTCTATCTAGTTATCTCCCCAGCAGCTTCCTGACTGAGATATACTTGCTTTCATCTTTCTATATCTGTTGAAATCCTACCTGTTTTCTAAAACTTAATTGTGATATCAACCCTACTGTCAAATCTAACAGCCTGAATAAACTCTTCTTCAGTTGTACTACTTTGTATCTATTTTTAGAATATATCACATTTATACTTACACTTGCTGAGTAAATTTGTTTATATCACTATATAAGAGTATTCCTTGAGGGGAAAAAGTTTCCAAAACAATCAAGTTGTTAACTATTCAGTTAGAAATATTAATATTTATTAATATTCAGTTAGTAACTACTTTAGTAAGTTACACTAATATAAGTGGTCTAGAATATCCTCATTAGTACTTGTGATGATGATATATCTTATGTAGAAAAAAAATACTAGTGATGTTAAAATACTATGACCTTAAGAACTAGCAATATGACAATATTGGTTTTATTTTAAAAGTATATAATCCATATCCAAACAATTTTATTACTGCAGACATTTGGTCTATGTATTCAATGCTGCATCACATAATTCTAGACATTAAAATGTAAGCAAGGAACATTCCTTTAACGTAAAAAGGAGATCAACTTCAGGTGAAATGCATATACTGCACAGAGATTCTCAGTTATTAATATTGTTACAAAATTTTCACTTTAATAGCACCACAAGAATCCGGGTATATACAAAAGGGAGTCTCCATAAAATTATATGACAAACTTATGTGGCAAAATATGTAGTTGTCTTTTAGTTTTTCCTATATTAATTTATATCTTAATGATCTGATACCATTTCACTGTGGGCAAACAAACAAAATCCAGATATCATGTTCACTGCTAATTCCAATTTTTGTTCATGTTTTCTTTACCTAGTTTTTCATTCCAGTCTAATATGCTTATTCATTATTTCAGTATAGTATAAAATCCTATCGTGCCCAACTACCAATAGATTAGGTGGTATACTATGTAAGTTCAAAAAAAAGTCATCAAAGCTCAATATGCTTTACTTCCAATTATTGTAATCTAGAAAATCTTGAGAAAATGAATAAAATTCCACTAGAAATAAAAATTAAGTTTATTAAGTCTGCAGGATACATTTTCATATATTTTAAAAGTAAATTTTATTTTCATATGCAAATAGTAAGCAATTTGATATTTTCATAAAAGATATTAATGATAATATGAAAAATATGAAATACTCAAGAATAAATTTAACCAAATAGTTCAAGACACATGGAAGAAAAATTAAAGAAACTCTGTTGGCAAGACACAATATTATTAAGATATTAATTTCCCCCAAATTGACAAAAGAATGCAATCCAAATCAAAATCCAGCATGCCTTTTTCTTAGTTAAAATGGCAAAGTCACTGTAACATTTATGTGGAAATGGAAAGAAACAAAGAAAGCAGTTTTGAACAAATAAAAAACCTAAAGTTGGAGAATGTACATTATGAAACTGACCAAAACAGCGTCATATTGATATAATGATAGACATGTAGATCAATGGAAACTGAAGAAAGAGTAGATTCATGCATGTGTCAATTAATTTTTGACAGCAGTGTCTAGATAATTCAATAGAGGAAGGATATCTTTTCAAAAAAGTTGCTGGAAAAATTGTATATCCTTATGTAAAAAAAAAAGTCAACCTCGCCCTTCCCTATTTGTGAAAAGTAACTGAATTCACATAGTTGTTAGAATTAAAATTCCAAAACTTCTAGAAGAAACCATGTGGGAAAATGTTTGCAACCTTGAGTTAAGAAAATATTTCTTAGAGAAGGCACAAATAAAATCCTATTCATTAAAGAAAAATTGTTAAATTTGACATCAAAATTTTAAATTTTGCTATTCAAAAGATCCCATTTAAAAATGAAAAAGGTAGACACAGACTGAAAGAAAATATTTGCAAAGTATATTTTGGATAAAGGACTTGTATCCAGAATTATTAATAACTGTTATAATTCAGTAATAAGAAGACAAATATCCTGATTTTAAAATGAACCAATGATTTGAATAGATGCTTTACCAAAAGGAAATATACAAATAACCAATAGGTATGTGGAAATATTGCCAGCATCACTAGTCAGTAGGGAAATAAAAACTAAAATCATAATGATATACCATCATGTACACACTTAAATAGCTAAATTTTATTTTTTAAAAATTTACAATAACAAACATTGACAAGAATGTGGAGGAACTGGTAAAAAATGCAAAATAGTACAGTCATTTTGGAAAACTGGTGGTTTTTTATAAAGTTAACTATATTTTTACCAGCTGATCCAGAAATTCCACTACTAGGTATTTACTTGGAGAAAATTTACAGCCACATAAAAAAATGTACTAATATAGCCTTACAACTTTATTCCTAATAGTCAAAAAACTGGAAACAACCCAAATGATATGAACTGGTAAATGGACAAACAAATTGAGGTCTATCCATACAATGGAATCTACCTAGACATAAAGAGGTATAACTATGTGCAACAACATGGATGAATCCCAAGAGCACCAGGCTAAATAAAGGAAGCTAGACACAAAAGCCTACCCTTATATCATCCAACTCATAAGAAATTATAGAAAAGATGAGTGGCTACAAGTGTTCAGGAACTAGAGCAAGGGGTTGACTGCAAAGTGGTACTGAACACACTTTTTGAGGAGATGAAAATGTCCAATATCATGGTAGTTACACAATTGTATGTATATGTCAAAATTTATCAAATTTTACTGCTAAAGCTGGTCAAGTTTACTTTATGTAAATCACATCCCAATATAAGTGACTTAAATAAAAAGATATAAAGTTGTTTTAAAAAATAAAAATAATTTTAAATAGTGTACCTGATCTTCAATTCTGAAAAAAAAAAAAAAATAGGCATGAAGGATAAGAATTTACTGCCAAGTATTTGTGGTGAGATCTGAGTTCAGACTGAGAACACATGACTTCCATGTAACAAGATTTGGAGACTGGGCCGGGAAGAAGCCCAGGGGAGAGGCTACTTCTGGAGGACTAAAGTCATCACCAGCCTTTTAATGGTGGTTAGCACACACATACACACACGCTCATAATTAAGATTATGCCGAAAAAAGAACAATGTATGCCTCATCCATTTCTTCCATTTATATTCCAATATATAATTGGTTTCTTCTTACAACAGTACCCTGTCTCTACCAGTGCCAGGAAAAACAGCCCAGGACACAGGTATCATTTCATCCATCCCTGGTCTGTGGACCATAATCTATAACTCCTCCTGATGTGACATTCCTAAATAGATTCATCTTTTTCTATATACAGTAACAATAATGGACTATGTCATTGTTTTGTTTATATTATTTGTGCCTTGTTTAAAAAATAACACCTATTAATTATATTTTAAAAACATGAAGATTTCAGCAAAGCACAAAGAAAGAAAAAAAATACCAGCACTAATGGTGTTTAAAAACAAAACAAAAATATGATTTTTTTTCTAACAGCCCAGGAAGTTTCTTTCTCTTTTGGTGCCGACTTACATTGCTTACCAATGGGCTGGGCAGTATGTCTCTGCGTTGTTGCCCCGCCTCTCAGTCTCCTCTGGCCCCTCCTTATTCCTGTCCTCCACTTTCTTCATAGAACAGGGGGAAACACCTCCAAACTCCAGTCTGTTCCTGGGTCCACTTCCCAAGGGGAAACTCTCAACTAGGCTTCAGCACTTCTGGGATGATGACATTTCACGGCAAATCCCTTTGGTGCTCTATTACTAGTTGAAAGTATGTTTAATGAACCATCCAAAGAAATGAATTTTGGATATTGCTTTCAAGGCTTGTGACAAGAGATTCTGAGTTATCTAGATCTACCTACCATTTCTCACAGATATAAACCATCCTGTATTTCATCCATTTTGAAAACAGGGCATGACGTAGCATCACAGCTTTCATCTTTCAAGTGAGAACTGAAACAATTATTTGATCATATGTGGATCAGGAATAGAGATTTCTGAACAAAGTAACTTCTTTTAAATTGATTAACTCTAACATGATACTATGTCCATGGACTGAATTATTAAATGCATCACCTCACACTGCAAAATAAAATTCAATAGATCGTTCACTATTTTGAAAGAATTTTAGAATCTTGTATGCCCTGGGATCATACCATATTTTATAATTTTTTGCAGTTTATAGTGTCAGGTACTGTATTAGTATTATCTTTCCTTGTTACCCTGGATACTCATGCTCAGAAAGCTCTGTGGATTGGACACAGTGTCTCTGTTAAATAAAGAGCTTAAATCCAATCTGAGTTTTTTCTTCTAATCATTTGAGGTCTGTTCACATGTTATATCTTGCATTATAGATTAGTTATCATGGCGCTTCAGAATTTCATGTTTTAATTAATATAGTTTAATTTATTATAATACCAGATAAATCAAATGTTATTCTACTAATATCTTAGTTTGCCAGGGCTGCTGCAATAAAGTACCACAGACTGGTTGGCTTAAAAAACAGTTCTGGAGGCAAGGATTCTTAAATCAAGGTGTGAGTAGGACCATGCTTCCTCTTAAAGAGGAGAATCCATTCCATGCCCCTCTCCTGGCTTGCTTCTTGATAGCCAGCAATCCATGGCATTCCTTGGGTTGTAGCAGCATAACTCAACCTCTGCCTCTGCCACATGGCTGTCTCTCTCCAACTCTCTGTTACTAACTGTGCCCACATTTCCTCTGCTTATGAAGACAATAGTCATATTGGATTGAGGGCCCATTCTAATCCAATTTGGCTTCATCTTAACCAAAAATGTCTTCAAAGACCCTATTTCCAAATGGGGCCACATTCATGAGACCATGGTTAAGACTTGAACATATTCTGGGGAGACAAAATTCAATCCATAACAACTGCATAACTTCTAAGTATTGTAATTGTGTATCTTAACTTTATAATATTTCAACTTTGGCAGTATGGGGGATTCCTGTACTCAGTTTTCTAAAAGTGCATTTCTTCTAGGATGTTCTGGGTTTTTAAATTTTTTTTTTTTTAAGATTTTATTTATTTATTCATTTATCCCCCCCTTGCTGCTTGTGCTCTCTGGGTCAGCTAACCACGCCATGCGGGTGGGCTTGCCTTCACCAGGAAGCCCCGGGAACCGAACCCGGGGCCTCCCACATGGCAAACGGGAGCCCCACCGATCGAGCCACAGCAGCCTCCCTTAAAATTTTTATACCATGTATATGCATTAATTTAAAACCAAGAAAATCACATCAAAATAGACATCTTCATTAACAAGATTTTATGCCTTGTTCAATCATATTTTTAAATGTTCATGTTGTTCCTTTAAGCAAAAATTCTCTTTCAAGTCACTTACTGAGCATTTAATAAATTTGGTATTAATGCTACAGAATAGTTTCAGAGTACCAAATTATTCTGTCTTTCCTTTTTGCCTCTTCTGGGGCATATTTATGTCATTGAATATTAGAGCATTTCAAGAACAGTGATCCTTAAATGGAAAAGACCCTGGGAATTACTTTTTTTCCAAATTTAAAATGAAAAATAAATACAGTTCTTTTGAGTACAGAGATGGTAATATTTAAGACAGAAGGGTATTGTAGAAAAATTACCTCCATCATATGTGATTTAGCCCTACAAATTGTAGACTGGAAAGTACTGGCACGGAGACATAGCACTTTTCTAGACTACGGCATGAATTTGATCATGACCTTGACAGGTAATGTCCTAAAGAACATCTTTGAAAAATGAGTCAGTGATCTCTTTCCTCCTGCTAATGGTGGAGTATCCACTTCAGATAACTAAGTTGTCAAAATTTTTCTCACTCTGTAGCTTGAGGGGGAAACCATAGCACTAGATTTAGTAGGTGCAGTGAACTATGCTTTCCTCTTGTTCAGTAGCTCCACTAGGTCAATTTTATAGCCATTTCCTAAGTCATCTCAGTATTTTTCAGGTATCGTAAGATTATTTCAGTGGCTAAAGTCCTATATTTTGTAAGTCTATATATTTAACATATTCCTCAAGTTGTTTCCCTTTAAGTCAGCTGCTGAATACTATTTAGTAAGATGATTGATTAGGGCCAACTACTTGGAAATATATTAGGCAAGTACCTTCCTTCTTCATTTTGTGGGTTCTGCCATGGGTCATGGCTCTAAGAAAGAGAAGCCGAGGCAGAGATTGCCATGCATGTAATTTATTGTGCAGCTGGGAACGAGCCCTATAAGGGGATGATAGAAGCAGGGCTGGATAGAAGAAAAAGTGGAGCCACAGCAGTTACAACAGAGATCTAAGCTGATAGCCTGGGTGGCTGAGGTGTATTTTCAGAGATGTCTCCAATTAAGCAGGGGCTAGGCCCTTTACCATTGCATGACTTCCTTGTGCAAGGCAGCTATGAATCAACAGAGCAATTCTTGGGAGAGTTCACCTGTGAAACCTCAGCAGCCAACACTCCTAGCAGCTGGAAGAATCAGTGCTTCGACCTAAAGGGGGTATCTAGGCATTTGTATTAATCAGTCAAGGGGTGCTGATGCAAAGTCCCAAAACTCTGTTGGCTTTTATAAAGGGAATTTATTTGGAGTAGAAGCTTATAGTTACCAGGCCCTAAAGAGTTCAACTCAAGATACCATAAGAGGTACTTTCTCACCCAAAGTCTGTTCACAAAACGCGTGTCTATGAGGGTTCAGCCTTCCTCCTCCTCCTAAGGCTCTATGGTCCCAGCTCCTTCTGGATCTCAGCTGTAGGCTGGCAAAAGGCCCGTCTTTCTCCCTGGGGCATGTTTCTTTCCCGGCTTTCTCAGCTCTTCAGGGCCAGCTGTCAACTATCAGGCAAAAGGCTCAGCTCTCTCCCTGGGGCTCCAGCGTCCAAAACTAAACTCTGTGTTCTCCTGCTCCGTGAATTTACTCCCCTGCCTTTGATTGAACTTCCGTTGATATAGCCCACAGCTGTAGGCTAGCTGTAGGCGGGAGCTCAAACCAAGTCGCCCTAATGACGTGGTCAAATAAAAGCCCTAATTTTGATTTAATAAAGTAAAAATGGAATCTCTGAGTCTACTACAATCTAATACGCTCAGAGGAACTGACCAGTTTACAAACACAATCCAATATCTATTTTCCGAACTCATCAACAATAGCAAATTACCACAGCAGTGCATTGCAGATTTCCCTAATGGGCCCAAGATGATTTTTAACTGAAAATATCTCCTCTTCTTATATCCTCTCCATGTCTGAAATTCTACCTTTAGGTTGATTTCTCTGAATAAAAGCAGTGGAACCTAATCTGTTTTCTGTGGAATCATTTGTCTCAGAGGTAGTGATACAGGGCCACCTTAGGGAAAGAAGCTGCCCCCATAGAGTGCATCATTGCCCAAGGATGGAATTCCAATTTCCCTTCCCCAGATTTGGTCAGGACAACCAGGCCTTTATTGGGGCAATATTGTTTTTCAGGTAAGATTTCTTATGAAAAAAATAATTTCCAATACAGAAGAAATTGGATTGAGTTTTAGCCTTTAATTAAAAAGTGATTATTTTCATGATACAAGAGTTTCTGTGAGACAAATTATGTTTTCAGGCATTAAAGCCTAAATGAGAATTAGTCTAACAAACTACCTCATTTCTGCCAGCAAACTATCGGGGCACTTTCATTGCATGTACTTCTTGCGGAGAGTCTTCATGTTAGGAGATGATTCTGGAAAATGCAATGCAAGAAAGTACTATCCGTGATCCTGATCTGCTTCTCACAATCTATCCTTCATCCAGACAATAGGTAAAATAATTGTGAATAATGTAACATTTTATCCTAAATAACATAATTTATTATAACTTTATTTTAGAGAGTTTTCCTTAAAAAAAATAAAAGAAAGAAATAGAACCAGTCGTTTATATAGAGCATCAAAATTTACCTAAACAAATACTAGGCATAAGCATGTTTAAGGCCTAAATTAAGAGAATATTAGTTTTGATTTTGATTTCATTTAGGTGAAACCAGGCTCTACATGTTATGTTGTTATATGTTTAAAAAGTCATTATGAAGAGCTATAAAATATTAATGATAGTGAGGAAATAGGTACACAGAAGAAGAAATTTTAAAGTAAAGGATTATTTTGCTCATGAATTAAATTGAGAAAGTGGTGAAAGAACTACCCACAAAATCAAGGGCACCCAATATTTTCTCAGAGAAAGGTTTAAGAATAAGAAATTCCAATTTATTTAAGATGTTCTAGAACTTAGGTAAAGAATGAAAGTTTTTAAATTATTTTTCAAATGAAAGTCATTAAAGTAAAATTTAAATACAATAAAATGCATCCATTTTAATAGTACATTTTGATGAATTTTGACAAATGTCTACAACTGCTTAAACCACCCATACCAATAAAAATGTAGTTCATTCACTTATACTTATCAATATAAAAATCCTTATATAAATTAACAAATAAAATCTGCAGTGTGAAGCAACTTGGAGTATGTTCAAAACAGATACTAGATCAAAATTAGGAAATGTATGAATATAATTCACCATAAAAACATAATGAAAATATTTTGATCATCTCCATGGATGCTGAGAAGTTTTCTGATAAGATTTGGCATCGTTGATTGATTTTTTAAAATGTTTTTAATAAAATTAAAATAGATGGGGTTTTCCTTGAAACATTTTTTATGAAATCTATTTCAACATAAAGTCAGTATTCCTACTGGATATCTACGATGATTACTACTCTCATTCAGTGTTTTCAAGGTAATAGTATACGCAATTAGAAAATTTCAATAAAATACATAAAGGAGGATGTAAAATTATCACTATTTGTAGAAAATTTCATTACTTGCATAAAAATCAAAAAGATTCAACTGAAAAAATTCATTAAAACATTTAGAAAAATTATTATGGTATCAGGATTCAAAATCCACACAGAGATACCAATACTCTTTCTGTATATAAAATAAACTGGTTAAAGATATAATGGAAGAAAAGAAACCATTTACAATAATAACAAATGCATAAAATAAATTTCAAAAACAGAAAATCTACACAAAACTTTTTTAATACCATTGAGAGACCTAAAGATGACTTGAAATAATGGGAAGGAATACTTTAAGAAGGGTCAATATCATAAAGTTTTCAATTCTACAGATTGGTCATATTTTGCATAGGCATGATTCATGAGATAGCATTTTCAAGCAACTTTATTTTGTCTTCTGTTCTCCTTGTAAATGTATTTACTGGCTCTAGTTCTTCACTTGCCCATTGATGAAATTAGAACAACTCTTGTTATTTTTCTTGTCACATCGGGTAATAAAATTTCCTGGGTTAGTAATCAATGTATGTTGTCTAGTATAATAACAAAATTTTAACCTTTGTTCAAAGTTATATGTCTCCTCCCATATTAGCATTGATTTGTTGACTGTAAACCATTATCCACATGGGAGCTTTCATTGGCTTGTTCCTTTTTTATTTACTTTGTGCTCATTCCCAATTTTTCTAATCAGGAATTTTGATTTCTCCAGGTTCAATGCAGACAGGAGGGAAGAGAAGAAAAGAGATTTATTTTCTTATTTTTTTTACCAATAGTCTAATACACTGATATGATCCTCTTGGGACCAGTTAAGTATTTATTGCAAACTCCCAAGGGTTCTTTTGTGAGCTCTTTGGAGAACCCACTGTTGTTGGGTATTTCTCACATGTCCCTTTCTTGATGTGCCTATTACCCTCTCTGGTTAGCCACTAATGTTTTTATCTGTAGACCCTGCTTCTCAGAAGGTTACCTTGATATAAATTCTCTATTTGGAGACAAAACTAAACATCTCTCTATATATTGACAAACTGCCAAAGTAAAAAGAAAAATCAAGTCACAAATGAATGTATTTTGTACGCTATCATTTGTGAAAAGCAAAACATAATATTGCTGGATGCACAGGAAATTTTTAAGCGGCTAAATTTTGAGAGTGGAATTAAAAATATATAGGACGGACCTTTAATGGTACAGCTTTTTGTACCTCTTTAGTTTCTACAGCATACATATATTAATTATTCAAAATAAACTTATTTAATATACAAAGAAATACAATTATTTATGCATTTTTAAATACCATAATTTAGGGTATACACATAGATATTTTTCTTAGTATCAAAAGAGAGATAATGAAAACATGGAATAATTAATTTTCTCTAAGAAATAATTATAAAAGCTCCCATTTAATGAGTACTTAATGTGTGTCAGGAATTTAAATTTATTACTTATAGTATTGAAAGAAAGGCATTATACTTCTCACCATTTTGATGAAGACAATGAAACCCAAGAAATTTTTGTAATTTGTTCAAGGTCAAAAGAATCATTAAAGAACGGAGGTAGGATTTTAATCCAAATTTATCTGTCTCTAAATCATGTGCTTATATCCAATTATACTCATCTCCTTATGCTGGAATAACCAAGCATAAATGTTAAAATCTTTTAGGAAGCAGCCACTTGGCTTTTCTTTGGAAAGGATTCTGAAACTATCATTGCAGAGGATAGGCGGGAAGTTTTTATCAGAAAGAGAGCCATATATTTTTTCAATCAGCTGTGAAGGAGTGATCTGTCTGAAGAAAGATCCATGAACACTTGAGAAGAATGTATATTCTGCTGATTTGTGCTGTGGAGTTCTATGTATATATATCTATTAGGTTTAACTCATTTATTATATTGTTTAAGTTCTCTGTTTCTTTATTGATCCTCTGTCTAGTTGTTCCATCTATTTACATGAGTGGCATATTGAATCTCCAACTATTATTGTGGAGACATTGATTTCTCCCTTCAGCTTTGCCAGAGTTTGCCTCACGTATTTTGGAGCACCCTGCTTAGGTGCATAGATATATATGATTGTTATTTCTTCCTGGTGGATTACCCTTTTTATTAATATATAATGCCTTCTGCATCTCCTACAACCTTTTAGAATTTAATTTCTGTTTTGTCTGATATTAGAATAGCTATCCTTGCTCTTTTTTTTTTTTTTTTTTTTTTTTATTGTTCGTGTGAAATAACTTTTTCCAAACTTTCAATTTCACACTATTTGTATCTTTGCATCTAAGGTAAGTTTCTTGTAGGCAACAGCTGGATTACTCATTTTTTAAAATCCATTCTGTCAGCTTCTTTCTTTTGAATCAGAATTTAATCCATTAACCTCCCATGTTGTTATGTATAGGCATTACTTATTTTGACCATTTTTTCTTTGGTTTTCGTATGTCTTAACTTATTTTTCGTCTTTTTGCCCTTTTGATTACCCTTTGTTCATATTCTTCATTTCTAAACTCTCCTCCAAGCCTCTCTCTCCTCTCTTTTCCTTTCAGGCTATTGAACTCCCTTTAGCATTTTTTATAGAGCTGGCCTCTTGTTCACAAACTCTTAGTTTCTGCTATCTGTGAATATTTTAAACTCACTCTCATTACTGAAGGACAATTTTGATCGATGAAGTATTCTTGACTGGTAATTTTTCTCTTTCAGTATCTTAAATATATCATACAACTGTCTTCTTGCCTCCATGGTTTTTGATGAGATACACACTAAGTATTACTGGACTTCCCTTGTATGTGATAAATTGCTTTTCTGTTATTGCTTTCATAATTCTCTCTTTATCTTTGACATTTAAAATTCTGAATAGTGTGTGTCTTAGGTTCAGTCTATTCAGATTTATTCTGTTTGGAGTATGTCATACTTCTTGGATATATATACTCATATGTTTCATGAGAGTTGGGAAATTTTCAGCCATTATTTCCTCAAATACTATTTCTACCCCTTTCCTTCATCTTCTCCTTCTGGGACTCCCATGACACATATGTGGTTGCACTTCATGCTATCATTCAATTCTCTGACCCCTGCTCCATATTTTCCATTTTGCCATTTCAAATCTTTTTTGTGTTTATTGAATGTATTTTTAATTGCATCGATTGTGTCTTTTATTCCTATAAGATCTTTTAATTTTCTATTCAAGCATTCAAATTCTTCTTTGTTTACACCCAGTGTCTTCTTAATGTCTTTTATCTCTTTAGTCATATTTTCCTTCAACTCCTTAAATTGACTTAGGAGATTTTTATGAACATCATTGACTAGTTGCTTCATACCTTGTGTCTCATTTGGTATTTTGATTTATTCCTTTGCCTGGGCCATATCTTCCTGTTTCTTTGTATAGCTTATAATTTTTTGCTGATATCTAGGAATTATGATGGTGAGTTTACTCTGATGATCAGGTTCTCTTTCTTGCCTAGAGTTTTAATGATGAGTGGCTTCTGCTTTGTGCTATAGCTCTTCTTTGATTCTTGGTTCAACTTATCATAGGTCTTTAGAATTGCCCCTGTTTAACTGCTCAAAACAGGGCCAGGGATCCACTATCCACATGCTGACCTGTTTCCAAGGGCCTTGGGGAAAGGGGCTAAACAGGCACCAAAAAGCTTCATTTATTTATTTACCTGCTGGCATGCACTTTCCTGGCTAGCCAGCAGATGGTGCTCTTCAACAAACCACTTTGCTCAAACCCTAGTGGGGAATGTGTTCTTTGGAACTTTGCCCAGGCTAGCAGTACAGAATCAGTGTCCCAGAGAGCTCCCCTCCCTACCAGGGCCAGCTATTCAAAGCCAATCCTTGCTCCTCAGACTTGCTGATCAGAAGTCTCTCTCCTCCCTTGGACACACCCTCCTTTTCCCCAGGGAGGAAATACATTTCTACTCCTCTTTGTGTCAGCAGCCACAAGTCCAGGTCAGTTAGGATATTTGAGAAGGGAGGCTATCTTTAGCTCTCTTCTGGCTCCCAGGTGAAGATAATAGTGCTAGGAAGCCTGGGACCTAGGACACAGCAGACCAAATTCAACAGTTAAAACCTGGATTAACAGGTTTGTATCTCTCCCTCTCCCCTTTCCTGGGGTAATGGAGCCTTTAAGCCCTCTGGGTTTGTAGCCACTGGCCAGAGACCAGAGGACTCAAAGCTGTCTGAGCTGAAGGTAGGCATCAGCTGCAATAGCCCAAGTTACTCTGGGTTCTTCCCTGCAGAGTCTACCTTTCTTCAACCCTTTTTCTTCTGGGCACTGTCCAACCTTCCTCTGTTCTCCTGAGCCCAAAAACAGTTGTTCTGGACTGTTTCTGCCTGTTCTCAGCTATTTGGGAGGGAAGAGAAGAGAGCCCTGTACCTCTTTAATCCTGTATCTTCCCAGAAGTCTCGCTCCTTCATTATTTTGCATGTGGATATCCAGTTCTCCCAGCAAAATTTATTGAAGAGACTATTCTTTCCCAATTGAGTAGACTTAGCAGGCTTGTCGAAAATCAAGGGATTATAAAAGACCGAGTGTAGCTCAATGGTTGAGTGACTGCTTTACATGTACAAGCTCCCAGGTTCAATCCCCAGTACCCATCTTTAAAAAAAATCAATGGTTTATAGATGTGAGGATCTATTTATGAAATCCTAATTCATTTCCATTGGTCTATATATCTATCCTTGTGCCAGTATCATGCTGTTTCAACCACCTCAGACTTGTAATAAACTTTAAAGTCAGGAAGTGTAAGTCCTCCAACTTTGTTCTTTTTTAAGACAGTTTTGGCTCTTTGGAGCTTCTTACCCTTCTAAATAAATATGATAATTTTCCACTTCTGCAAAGTAGGTAGTTGGAATTTTGATTGGGATTAAATTGAATCTGTAAAATATTTTGGGTAGAATTAGTATCTTAACATATTTATTCTTCCAATCCACAAACACAGAATGCCCTTCCATTTCTTTAGGTATTCTTTGATTTATTCTAGCAATGTTTTGTAGTTTTTGGTGTACATTTACATCCTTAGTTAAATTAAGTTCCAGATATTTTATTTTTTTTGTTGCTATCGTAAATGTAATGTTTTTCTTGATTTATTCCTCAGATTGCTCGCTATTAATGTTTAGAAACAATACTGATTTTTGCATGTTGATTTTTTATCTCACCACTTTGCCAAATTTGTTTATTCCCTCTAGTAACTTTGTTGTAGTTTTCTGGGGCTTTCCCTGCATAGTATCATGGTACATGCAAATAGTGAACATTTGACTTCCTTTCCAGTTTGGATGCCTTTTATTTCTTTTCTTGCCTAACTGCTCTGGCTAGAACTTCCAGTACAATGTTGATGACAATGGTTGCAGTGTGCAACCCTATCTAGTTTCTGATCTTAGAGGGAAAGCTTTTACTTTTTCACCTTTGAGTATGATGTTAGCTGTGGGTTATTCATGTATGCCTTTTATCATGTTGAGGAAGTTTTCTTTCTTTTCCTATTTTTTTAAGAGCACACTTTGTTTTTAAATACCAATGATACACAAGCATAACTTAAGATTTTGAAATTCCATTCTTGGTTTCATAATACCTCAACATTTTGAGTAATCTTAATGTCTGCCAGTGATTTTATTTTTCAAAACAAAAAATATTACATTTTATTAGATTTGAAAAGTAAACATAACAAAAAACACTTTTAATAGATAATGTAGTGGGCTTCCATAAAGATATGTCTACATCCTAATGTCCAGAACTGGTGAATGTGACCTTTTTGAAGAAAGTGTGTTTGTTATGTCATTAAGAGTAGGACCTCAAGATGAGATCATTCTGGATTACCTAGGTGGGTCTAAAATCCTGTTTTTTATAAGTGTCCTTATAAAAAACAGGAATGGTGATGAGCTAGTCATGTCTACTAGGTCAGTAAAGTGAGTTGCACTAAGCAGATCTAAATCTGAAGGCAAATTTCTAGTATAGGGATTCCTGAAGGTGTTTCTTCCTAAGAAACACCTGGGGGAATTATTTAAAATATTTTTTCCCAGGACTGATTCTTATGTCTTGGCTGGGGCCAAGAAATTCATATCTATTCCTTCCTCAGAATATTTTTTTCAATAATATGGCATGATTGGAAAACACTGTTTAAATCTTATTATTCAAAGTATGTTCCATGGGCCAATAGGACTGGACTCACCCAGAAGGTATGAGAAATTCTGAATGTGTATTTAGCGCAGTATATTCATTTTAACAAGTTTCAAATGTTGGTCATAAAAACATTGAAGTTTGAGAAGCCCTGTTCTAAGATACCCAAAATATCCTACTGAGAAAAATAAAACATGGCTGACAGAATATGCATTAGGAAAGTATAGTAGTGGTAAACATGAAATTTGGGCAAGAGTCAGGAAACTAAGATGAAAAGATGGGGTAACAATAGGCTGATATAACAAGGCAACTAAAACCCAGGATCAGATAATTTTAAATATATGAGCTATGGGAAGAGAAGAGCCAAACAAACCATGAAAATATTTTATAACCTAGCGTATATAAACATTAAAATATACATTCATTTTAATTAAAAGAAAATTTGTCTATAACTGTATTGTGTTAAAAGCAATAGGCTGGAAGAGATCACAAACAAGACAAGGGGGCTTGCTATCAAGTCCACTCCACACTATGGCTTATGATATTGCAATAATCCAAGATAAATAAACAAAAGTATTTTTAAAAAAGAAAAAAACAAACACTGTATATGTAAAAAAACACTTAAAAAGTTATTACAATTAATAAGTAAATTTAAGGAAAATACTTGTAAAAGTTTCTAAAAATGTCCAACAAAAATAAAGAAAGTCAAACTCTAAAATTCATACCAATAATAATAATTCAAAATCTTTACCTAAGAATAATTTGAAATGAAGATTCAGGAGAACTTTCCACAGAAACTGTAATATATTATTAAGAGAAATTAATAATAAAATGGTTTGGAAGGCTCAATATGGGAAAATGTAAATCTTTCCCAAATTAATCTATAGATTCAAAACAATACTAATCAACATCCCAATACAAATGTGTTTTGTTTTGTTTTTGTTTGTGGAAATTGATAAGCAGATACTAAATTTTACATGAAACTGACAAATAATAAAAATATTAGAGGCCATTTAGAAGTAAAATAAAGCAAAAGCATTATATTACTGGATATCAGTATTTATAATAAAGTTATAGTTAAGAGTGTATAAGTTGTAATTGAGGCAAGTTAATTAAGGATGTGCAAAGATAGGCAAATAGACCAATGGGAGCAAGTAGGCAGCCTTCTTGTTCAGTGATACTGTTTAAATTAGGTATCTGTACTTCACACTTCAGACAATATGCAAAAATTAATTACAGATGGGTTTTTAATCCAAATATGAAAAATAAAACAATACTAAAAAATTTTAGAAAGTAACATAGGCATTATTATTGTTCCTTGTGTTTAGCAAGAGTTCTTTATAATATACTAAACATGGTAAACACAATTTAAAAATTGTGCTATATCAAAATTAAGAGTTTTTGTTCATCAAATACGATTAAGAGACTGTATTAGTCAGTGTTCTCTAGGGAAACAGAATCAACACAAGATATTTGCCAATAATATGAGATTTTATAAGACTCTGTCATGTGACCATGGGGATGTATAAGTCCAGGTTCCGAAGGCAGGCTGCAAACCAGGGGGTCTTATGAAACTTCAATGAAGGTCCTTGATTAGTTTCCAGGAGACATTGGCTGTCCAAAGATGAGCTGGGAAATTCTCTCTGAATGTTGAAATCACTTCCCCTTTTAAGGTATTCAATTGACTGAATGAAAGCATCACCCATTCCTGATGGCTCTCCGTTTGATGCAGATGTAATCAGCCATCCATAGAGTAAACTCACTGGTGACCGAAGTCCATAAATGCTCTTGTATTACAATTAGCCCAGTGCTTACTGGACCTAACACCTGGACACAAGTACCTGGCTGAGTTGACAAATTAGCCTAACCATCACAGAGATTGATAAAGTAAGTCTCAGATTAGAAGTTATTTGCAACTCATATATTTAAAAAAACAATTTTAAGATATATGTAATCTATAGACAGATTACAGAAATAGGTAAATATCCATTTTAAATAATAATACATTAATTATGACCATTTTTAAAAATATATACATATACATATATATATATATATTTAAAACTCTTATAAATCAGTAAAACGAAGAAAGACTTCAACAAGCACTTCAAAAAAGAGGATGTTCAAATATCCAAAAAATATAAAATAAAAAGAGCACAATCTAAATAGCGATCAATAAAATGTAAATTAAAATCACACATTGCTTCAAGTGCTGCTATGTGGTCTTCTCATGTAGTGTTGTTTAGATATAAATGAGTACAACTACATTTAAAAATAGGCAGCATCTATAAAAACCAAATATATGCAAATCCTCTGACACTCTAATTGCATTCCTAAGGGTATACTCAATAGAAATGCATACATATGTACACAAAACACATGCATATTTATAACACTAATATTTACAAAGCCTCAATCTGTAAATAACCCAAACGACCAATGTGCTGTTTTAGAGCTGTATGTACCCCAGAAACATGTTCTTAAAATTAATCCATTTCTGGGACAACCAGCAAGACGGCAGCAGAGTAAGAAGCTCCTAAGTCAGTTCATGCTATAGGGCAGTTAGTAATCACACAGAACTATCTGAAGCACCTATTTGGGAGCTCAAGGACACCAGAAGAGCATCCTGCAAGAAACTTGAAGAATGAAAGAAGGAGACTGCCCATCTGCAGAGAGGATTCATGAGTAGAACACTCCACTCCACTGCCCGGAGGCCAGTGCCCATCCTCCACTCAGGAGCTTTTCCGTGGCTGGAATTGGAAGCTCCAATTCCCAAAAAAGGGGGAGGAAGAGACCGTTGGGCACCAACTTCAGCTACTGGTTAGTAAATTCAGCCAGCTAAAGTATATTCCTAGGAACAGTTAAAGTTTGAACCTGTCCAAGTCAAAAAGAGGCCAGTAGCTGCCATTTGACTCCACCCCCAGCATGAGGGGAAGCCTGACTGACTGAAAATAACAGTGATGGTAGAGACCAAATTCTTTCACCCAGATCATACTGAAGCCCTAGCCTAGGCTTCAGCCCCACGTCTAGCAGGGAGGAAGCTGGCGGGCCCTGTACCAGCGTGTCCGGGTAACAGCAGGTACATTCAGCTGGCACAGACTGAATAATCAGAAGTCTACTGGGGCAACTGCAGTTATTATGAACACACAAAGCACAGACTGGTGCCCACAACTGCAGTTCCATCCCCACCCCAAGCAGGGGAGAAAGGGGTGTGAAGCTTCATCAGTCTCTCTGGACAACTACAGTCTAGGCCTGCACAATTTGGATTATTGCACATGGCTGTAACTCTATCCCTACACCTGGCAAGGAAGAAAGTTGGGAGAAGGTTCATTGGTCCCTGAGGCAAGGAGGGCAGCTTGAGCCTCCACAGCTTACAGCACCAACTACATCCTTGACTCCTACTACGCAACCAGTAAGGGAGAAAGGGCAAGGAAGCCCTAAACTAAAGAGAGAAACTGCACCCAGAATAAATACTCTAGTAAGCCAGGTGCCAAGACAGCAACAAAAAATTACAATCCACACCAAGAAACAGAAAGATATGGCCCAATTAAAGGAACAAGATAAGCCTCCAGATGACATAAAGGACTTGAGACAACTAATCATAGATGTTCAAACAAATCTCCTTAATAAATTCAATGAGATGGCTAAAGAGATTAAGGATATTTAGAAGACATTAGTGGGAAGTGGATGTGGCTCAAGTGATTGGGCTCCCATCTACCATAGAGGAGGTCCAGGATTCAATTCCCAGGGCTTCCTGGTGAAGGTAAGCTGGCCTGCATGGCAAGTTGGCCCATGCAGAGTGCTGGCCTATGTGGAGTGCTAGCCCAAGCAGGAATGCTGGTCTGCACAAGAGTGCTGGCCCAAGTGGAGAGCTGGCACAGCAAGATGATGCAACAAAAAGAGACACAGAGTAGAGACAATAAGAGACACAACAGACCACGGAGCTGAGGTGGCACAAGAGATTGAGAACCTCTCTCCTACTCCCAAAGGTCCCAGGATTGGTTCCTGGTGCTGACTAAAGAGAAGACAAGCAGACACAGAACACACGGTGAATGGACACAAAGAGCAGACGGAGTGCACAAAACAGCGGGGGTGGGGGGAGAGAAATAAATAAATAAATAAATCTTTTTAAAAAGAGAGAAGACATTGGATGAGCACAAAGAGGAATCCGAAGGCAGACATAGAAAAATAGCAGACCTTAAGGGAATGAAAGGTGCAATAAATGAAATTAAAAAGAAACTAGAATCATATAATAGCAAATTTGAGGAGGCAGAAGAAAGCATTGGTGAGCTTGAAGAAATGGCCTCTGAAACTGAACATACAAAAGAACAGATGAAGAAAAGAATGGAAAAACTTAAAGAAGTTCTCAGGGAACTAAACAACAGGAAGAAACATGCACGCATATGTGCCATGGTTGTCCCAGAAGAGAAATGAAAAGGAGCAGAAGGAATACTTGATGAAATAATGGTAGGAAATTTCCCAACCCTATTGAAGGACATAGATATCCATGTCCTATAAGCACAACATACTCCCATTAGAATAAATGCAAATAAACCAACTCCAAGACACATACTAATCATAATGTCAAATGCCAAAGACAGAGAGAATTCTAAGAGTAGCAAGAGAAAAGCAATGCATAATATATAAGGGATACCAAAAAAGATTAAGTGCCAATTTCTCATCAGAAACCATAGAGGCAAGAAGACAGTGGTGTGATATATTTAAGATACTGCAAGAGAAAAACTTCCAGCCAAGAATCTTATATCAAGCAAGATTGTGTTTCAAAAATGAGGGTGAGTTTAGAATATTCAAAAATAAAGAGAAACTGAGAGAATTTGTAACCAAGAGACCAGCTTTGCAGGAAATACTAAAGGGTGTGCTACAGCCTGAAAAGAAAAGAAAGGAGAGAGAGGACTGGAAGAGAGTCTAGAAATGAAGATTATATCAGTAAAAGTAACTAAAAGTCTCAAGAGAGGTGAAAATAAAATGTAACAGGAAAAACCCAAATATTTAGGAATAAACTTAACCAATGATGTAAAGCACTTGCATTCAGAAAACTACAACTCATTATTACAAGAAATTTAAAAAGGCCTAAATAATTGGAAGAGCATTCCATGCTCATGAATTGGAAGACTAAATATCATTAAGGTGTCATTCTACTTAAATTGATTTACAGATTCAATGCAATCCCAATAAAAATTCCACCAACATTTTAAAAATAAATGGAAAACATGATTATCAAATTTATTTGGAAGGCTAAGTGGTCCTGAATAGCCAGAAACATCTTAAAAAGGAAAAGTAAAGTTGGTAAACTCTCATTTCTGGACTTTAAATCATATTACCTGGCTACAGTGGTAAAAACAGCATAGCAGTGGCATAAAGACAGACACATAGACCAATGAACCAAATTGATGATTCCAAAACAGACCCTCACATCTATGGTCAAGTGATTTTTGACTAGCCTGTCAAGTCCACACAGCTTAGGCCAAACAGTCCATTCGAATAAAAATTAGTGCTGAGAGAACTGGATATCCATAGCTAAAAGAAGGAGAGAGGACCTCTATCTCACACCTTATACAAAAATTAACTCAAAATGGATCAAAAACCTAAATATAAAAGCAAAAACCATAAAGCTTCTGGAAGAAAATGTAGGAAAATATCTTCCTAATATCTGGTAGATGGTGGATTCTTAAAGGAGATAATAGGAGGACTGTGATGTACTACTGATGTTTAATGTATGTAGAAGTTTTAATTAGCTTTCCTGTAAAAGTGTGGAAATGTACAGATTTGATGGTAACATTATAGTGAGTAACAGCTGGTTTATAAGTGGGAGTGTGGGAGATTAGGGGGCAAGATGGTGTCAGTTTAGGTGGGCACTCCACTCGCCATCTCTTTCACAGAGGACAGCTGATTGCGGACAGGATCCTGCCTGAGTGGTGTGTTCTGAGAGCCCACGGAATGAGAACCTTAGGGACATCAATCTGGAGGGAGCTGGACAGTGAGGTGGATTGCTCAAGACAAAATCATGAGTTTTTCCCCAGCAGGCTAAGCCCCACCCTCAGGGTAAAGGGCTAGTGAGACCTGATTCCCGCCGGCAATCCGGTGAGAGGGAGCATTCTCCAAGAGTGGGATAGTTCTGGCGGAAGGTGGAGAGGGTCTTCTTTTCTGTGGGTTTGGCTGTCTGGACTCCATTGCAGGTTCGGGGAGCAAACTAGCTGGCTTGAAGTGGCACCTGGTTGAGGGGAGAGACGAATCTGCTGAGGAAGCCTGATTTACCTAACTGCCCTGTGATATGAGGCTTGGCTCAAGAGGGGGCAAAGTCAGACAATTTTATCGTTCTGCGCTGATGAGTATCAGAGTCTCAGGTCCCCTGGGAAGGCCAGGCAGTGGGAAGTGTTTGATAACTTTACATGAGTCTATTTAGGATGCTCTTGGCAGAGGGGGTGGTCTAGAAGAGACCTTCTTTTGGGTCCCTTATTTCAACTAAATAAATAAATAAATAAATAAATAAATAAATAAATAAATAAATAA
>JAKSZT010054341.1:9870541-9913972 GCA_026826555.1 Tolypeutes matacus | reverse complement strand
TAAATAAATAAATAAATAAATAAATAAATAAATAAATAAATAAATAAATAAAATAGAAGGTTACTTTAGAAAAAAAATTAATTTAGTTTAATTGCTAAAATCTGCCTCAAACCCTGCAGATAGAAGCCTGCAGGGTAATTGATTGATGAACACAAGCAGGCTGAGAGGCTCCACAAGGGCCCAAAAAGGAATGATGTTCTTTCTTAGCTTTGTTTGAGTGCTTGCTTTTGTGTTTGTTTGGTTTTTCTTCATTTGTTTGTTTGTATCTTGCTTTTCTTTCTTCTTTCCTCCCCACCTTTTTCTTTTCTTTTTTTTTTTTTTAATGTGCTCCTAGCTTGTTTCTTATTTGCTGTGCTTCTCCTTCTTTGATTTCCCATTCTCCGTGTAAATTGATTTTGTCTACCAATGCTATCTCTTTTCCTTCCTTCATCTTTCTACCTTCTGCTTTCTGTTGTGGTTCTTATATTCCACCTTTTTTCATTAGTCTGCAACTTCATGGGTATCAATTTCTATCCTAGTCTATTCTGTTTTCTTTTTTTATTATTATTATTAAGTTTTTCCTTTCAGCCCTCTCTTTATGCTTTCTCTCTCTTCTCATTATTCTGTCCTTTTAAATCATACTATATACTTTTCTCTATTTGATTTCCCATTCCATTGTAGGTATTCCACTTTTTTTTCCCCTATTACTCTACACTGCCTACATGATTTAAACATACATTTTATTAAGTCTTATAAGGCCCCTCTTCTAATTTTTATCAATATTAATATTATCCTTTTTCCTTTCTAATCTCTTTCGATTCCTTGGGTGTTAATATTTTTCTTTCAAGGGAACATAGAAAAAAGCAAAGAAATAGAACAAGAAGAAGAAAGTATCAAAGAGAAAACTCAGCACACACACAGAACCACCAGCTAAATAAAACTCTAGAGCACAGAGAGAAGCTGATCAACTGAATAAACCCATCAAGAGAAAATGATGACCAAAGGGCAACAAAAAAATACAAACCATACTGAGAAACAGGAAGACATGGATCAGTCCAATGAACAAACTAAAAACCAGGAAGAGATGCAGAACATTGAACAACTAATCAAAGCTGTCCAAACAAATATAATGGACCAACTTAATGAAGTGAAGTAAGAGATTAAGGATATTAAGAAGACACTGGGAGAACATACAGAAAAATTGTAAACATACATAAAAAAAAAAAAAAAGGATATGATGGTGATCAATGGCACAATCCAAGAAATCAAAAAGATGCTGGAATCACGTAACAGCAGATTTGAACAGGCAGAAGAAAGAATTAGTGATATGGAAGACAGTACATCTGAAATAAAACAGATAGTAGAACAGATAGATAAAAAGATAGAAAAAATCCAGCAGGGACTTAGGGATTTAACCTACAACACAAAGCACTCAAATATATGCATTATAGGCATCCCAGAAGGAGAAGAGAAGGGAAAGAGAACAGAAGGAGTGTTGAATGAAATAATAGCTGAAAACTTCCAAACCCTAATGAAGGAGATGGATGTACATGTCCAGGAAGCACAGCATACACTAAACAGTATAAATCCCAACAGGTCTACTCCAAGACATATAATTATCAAAATGTTCAATGCTCAAGACAAAGAAAAAATACTCAAAGCAACAAGAAAAAAGAGAACCATCACATACAATGAAAGCACAATAAGATTAAGTGCTGATTTCTCATCTGAAACCATGGAGATAAGAAGACAGTGGTATGATATAGTCAAAGTACTAAAAGAAAAAAACTTCCAGCCATGAATTCTCTATCCAGCAAAACTGGCATTCAAAAATGATGGAGAATTTTAAAATATTCACAGTTAAACAGAAATTCAGAGAGTATGCCAATAAGAAATCTGCACTTGAAGAAATACTAAAGGAAGTTCTACAAGTTGAAAGGAAAAAACAGGGGAGAGGGAGTTGAAGGAGTGTGTAAGAACAACTAAAAAGACAAAAAGAGAAATAAAAACAACATATGACATACATAAATCCAAAAGAAAATATGGTTGATGTAAGAAATTCATTGAGAATAATAACACTGAATGTTAATGGATTAAACTCACCAGTCAAGAGTCACAGACTGGCAGAATGGATAAGGAAATATGATCCATCTATATGATGTCTACAAGAAACCCACCTTCGACCCAGGGATTCAAGGAAGCCGAAAGTGAGTTGCTGGAAAACCATTATACAAGCAAACAGTAACCAAAAAAAGGGCAGGAGTAGCTATCCTAATGTCAGACAAAATAGACTTTAAATGCAAAACAATTTTGAGATAAAAATGGACAATATATTAGTAAAAGGGTAATCTTTGAAGAAGAGAGAACAATAATAAACATTCATGCACATAACCAGGTGCCTCAAAATACATGAGGCAAACAGTGGAAAAACTAAGTGGAGAAATAAATGCCTCTACAATTATAGTGGGGGACTTTAATACACCATTATCACCATTAGACAGAACATCTAAACAGAGAATCAATAAAGAAACAAAGACTCTGAATAATACATTAGAGGACCTGGACCAAATAGACATATACAGAACACTACACCCAAACACAGCAGGATATACTTTCTTCTCAAGTGCACATGGATCATACTCCAGAATAGACCATATGCTAGGCCACAGAACTATTCTCAATGAATTCAGAAATACTGAGATTATACAAAGTAATTTCTCTGACCACAATGGAATGAAATTGGAAATCAGTAAAGGCCAGAGAACCAGATTAGGCACCAAGATATGGAAGTTAAACAACAAAATCTTAGACAAACAGTGGGTCAAGGAGGAAATCTCAAAAGAAATCAGTAACTACCTTGAAATGAATGAAAATGACAACACAACATATCAAAACCTATGGGATGCAGTCAAAGCTGTACTGAAAGGGAAGTACATAGCAGTAAATGCATATATTAAATAAGAAGAAAGAGCTAACATCGAAAACCTAACTGCACACCTGGAGGAACTGGAAAAACAACAACAAACTATCCCCAAATGAAGTAGAAAGAAGGAAATAGCAAAGATTAGAGCATAACTAAATGAAACAGAAAATAAGAAAGCACAAGAAAAAATAAACAAAACGAAAAGCTGGTTCTTCGAGAAGATCAATAAAATTGACAAACCCTTATCCAGATTAACAAAGAAAAAGAGAGAGCAGATGCAAATACACAAAATAAGGAATGAAGAAGGGGATAACACTACTGACCCCACAGAAATAAAGAGTATCATAAGAGGATGCTTTGAAAAATTATATGTCAACAAGAATGATAATTTAGAGGAAATGGACAAATTTCTAGAAACTCACAAGCAGCCTAGGTTGACTAAAGAAGAACTTGATGAACTCAACAGTCCAATTACAAGTAAAGAGATAGACTCAGTCATCAAAAACCTCCCAACCAAGAGGAGCCCAGGACCAGATGGCTTCACAACCAAATTCTACCAAACATTCCAGAAAGAGCTAACACCAATCCTCCTTAAGCTCTTCCAAAAAATAGTAGAAGGAACATTGCCTAACTCATTCTATGATGCCAACTTCACCCTAATACCAAAGCCAAACAAAGATACCACAAGAAAGGAAAATTACAGACCAATTTCTCTAATGAATCTAGATGCTAAAACCCTCAAAAAATACTTGCTAATCACATTCAACAACATATCAAAAGAATTATACACCATGACCAAGTGGGTTTCATCCCGGGTATGCAAGGATAGTTCAGCATAAGAAAATCAATCAATGTAATACACCACTTAAACAGGATGAAAGAGAAAAATCACATGATCATCTCTATAGATGAAGAAAAAGCATTCAACAAAATACAGCACACTTTCCTCATAAAAACACTGCAAAAGTAAGGAATAGAAGGAAACTTTCAGAACATGTTAAAGGATATATATGAAAAACCCAAAGCTAACATCGTCTTCAATGGTGAAATCTTAAAAGCCTTCACTCTGAGATCGAGAACAAGACTGAGGTAAGAAAAATATATAAAAGGCATCCAAATTGGAAAAGAAAATTTCATTATTTGCAGACGACATGATCCTATGGGTAGAAAGCCCTGAGAAATCTACAACAAAGCATCTTGAACTTATAAATGAGTTTAGTAATGTCACAGGCTATAAGATCAATGCTCAATCAATGTCATTTTTGTACACCAATAATGAGCAATCTGAGGAGGAAATCAAGAAAAAAATACCATTTACAATAGTAACTAAAAGAATCAAATACCTAGGAATAAATTTAACTAAAGATGTAAAGGGCTTATGTACAAAAAACTACACAACACTGTTAAAGGAAACCAAAGAAGACTTAAATAAATGGAAGAATATTCCCTGTTCATGGATAGGAAGACTAAACATCATCAATATGTCTATCCTCCCCAAACTAATCCATAGGTTTAATGCAATCCCAATAAAAATCAACACATCATTTTTTAAGGAACTGGAAAAACTAACTACAAAATTTATTTGGAAGGGTAAGAGGCCATGGATCACCAAAGACATAATGAAAAAGAAAAATTAAGTTGGAGGTATCACACTACCTGACTTTAAAACATACTACACAGTTACAATGGTCAAAACTGCATGGTACTGGCACAAAGATAGACATACCGACCAATGGAACAGAATTTAGAGTTCTGATATAAATCCTTGCATATACAGTCATCTGCTATTCAACAAGGCTAGAATTGGATATCCTTATCCAAAAGAATGAGAGAGGAACACCATCTCACACCTTATACAAAAATCAACTCAAGATGGATCAAAGGTCTAAATATAAGAGCCAAGACCATAAAGACCTCAGAAGATAATGTAGAGAAACATCTACAGGACTTTGTAATAGGAAATGGTTTAATGAACTTCACACCCAAAGCATGAGCAGCAAAAGAAAAAATAGATAAATGGGACCTCCTCAAAATTAAAAACTTTTGCACTTCAAAGGATGTTATCAAGAAAATAAAAAGGTAGCCTACCCAATGGGAGAATATATTTGGCAACCATATATCTGATAAGAGCCTAATATCCTGCATATATAAAGAAATCCTACACCTTGAAAATAAAAATACAAACAACCCATTTAAAAAATGGGCAAGTGACCTGAAAAGACACTTCTCCAAGGAAGAAATACAAATGGCTAAAAAGCCCATGAAAAAATGCTCAACATTGCTAGCTATTAGGGAAATGCAAATCAAAACTACAATGAGGTACCATCTTACACCCATTAGAAAACAGCAGACTATAAGTGTTGGAGAGGATGTGGAGGAAAGGGAACCCTTATCCACTGCTGGTGGGATTGTGGAATGGTCCAGCCACTGTGGAGGACAGTTTGGTGGTTCCTCAAAAAAAACCAACTATAGATCTTCCATATGATCCAGCGATTCCACTGCTGGGTATATACCCAGAAGAATTGAAAGCAAAGACACAAACAGATATATGCACACCAATGTTTATAGTGGAATTGCTCACTATTGCCAAAAGTTGGAATCAACCCTGGTGCCCATCAACAGATGAATGGATAAACAAAATGTGGTATATACCTACAATGGAATATTACTCAGCTGTTAGAAGGAATAAAATGCTAACACACGGAATAACATGGATGAATCTTGAAGACCTTATGTTGAGTGAAGCAAGCCAGGTATTGAAGGATGAGCAGTATATGACCTCACTGGTATGATTAAGGAAATTGAGCTATCTCTAAGAACCATTGTCTGAAAGACAGATTACAAGAAAGAGAAGAGAAGAGAAAGTTGTGAGCCATCCCCCATATGGACATAATCTATGGTAAAGTGATAGAATGTAGTTGCATACTGAAGGGACAGGAGAGGTGGGTAGTGATGTTACTGTGTTTGGTGGTGCAGGGTTGACAGGTGGGTAAATTGGGAAGAGTGGGTTAGAATACCCAGGATACTGGGAGGAGAGATGGGAGAGGGACCAGGTGAACACTTGGGATTTATGGTTATGAGGTTGAATGTGCAGAGGTGGGAGTGCTCTTATGGCAATATGACAAGGAAGTGTCACTGGTTTAGGGTGGTGGTTGGGGGTGGAATTTGGGACAGGGCACATCTGGAGCAGGCTTCTAAGGAGTGTCTGAGTGGTCATCCTGTCATAATGTGTTCTATCAGTGGGTGGAAACCCACACAATGAGCGGGAAAGAGATGGGCTCCCATCATTGGGAGGACCAATTTGTCCAGAAACAGACAGGTGGGCGTCCTTTATGAGCAAGGGCATTTCCTTATAGGGAAGGACAAACCAGTGTGTTAAGACATCTTGTTGCATATAACTATAAATCTTGTCATCCAATGAGTCAAGTCAGAGGGTCTTTGTGGGCCCCAGGGGGATGGGGAGGGGAGGAACAGAACAGATAAAACAGGGGGTATTTATTGATCAGTGGCAATGTTCTTCATTACCTTACAGTGAGGGACACAGGACATGGTTAATATCATCAAATTGTATAAAATTGTATGGTCTAAAATGTAAACCATACTGTAAACCATTGACAATGTTTAGGAGCTATGTTTCACTATTTGTATAACAGTTATAACAATGCTACCATCCAAATACAAAAAGGTTTTATATGGGGTGAAGAAAGGGGGAAGAGGTTGGGTATATGAGAGTCTCTTGTATTCTGTGTGTGACTTCGCTGTGACTTAAAATTTCTTTGAAAAATTAAGTGAAAAATAGTGAGACACTGGGGAGTGAGAGGGGGAAGGTGCCACGGTATAGACTGGACACCCGAAATTGCAGTGATAAAAGGCAAAATGTAAAAAAAACAATTTTTAAAAATTTTTCCAATTTTTCAAATACCAATTCTTTAATTTTATTGTATTTTTTAGTTTTTTTTTAAGTTTTCAAGTATTTTATCTCTTACATTTAAACTTCTCGTTTCATCTCATTTTCCTATTAATTGTATTTGCCTATTGTATTGGCTTCATCTTTAAAGAAGCTTTGGATCACAGAAGGGTTACAACTCGAGTGGGAGTGGATTATTGGTGGGGGGAGTCAGGGATGGGAGGTGCATGAGAGGAAGTTCACCTGAACATACATAAAAGGTATACAAAATTGTTCAAATGCTCATGGGGCATGGTCACAGTGGGTGGAGAACCACTCAATAAATGAGAGAATACTGAATTCCCAGCCTGGAGAGCTCTGCCACATTCTCCAAGGGAGCAGCAACAGTTCCCCAAGTGCAGGGGCAGTATTTGGTTAAGGAGGATGATCCACTGATGGGCTCTTGTTATTGATGACTAGCCTTGTGAGTCTTTGCTCTTGAAACTGAAACTTAGCTTATTGTTATGGGGTGCCTAAGGGTTGCCTCCTGAGAGCCTCGTTGTTGCTCAAATGTGGCCTCTCTATAAGCCAAACTCAGCATATGAATGCATTACCTTCCTCCCAGCGTGGGACATGACTCCTGAGGATGAGCCTCCCTGGCAATGAGGGATTACTACCTAGTGCCAACTGGCAATACGACTGGAACAAGACCTTGAATAAAAGGGGGGAAAGGTAAAGACACATGAGTTCATATGGCTAAGAAACTTCAAAGTGAGTCAGGAGGTCATCCCAGAGGTAACGCTTATGCACATCTCAATAGGACCTCATAGGCTTCCAATGTGGATATCACCCCAAATAAAGGGGTTTCTGAGGGCTCTGGAGACACCCAGGTCCTATATCAGGGAAGATAGCTCCAGAGTTTGGTGCCTTATCAATGGGCCCTACTTTGGAATCTGTGCTCATGAGGGTGACAGAGTTGGACTCAAATATGTCCTCCTTGCACAAGGTCCATCAGTCCCTTCTATTCAAACCAATATGTGATGCTGGAGTTTGTGTAGGTGTACTTCCAGAGACTGGAGTCTTAGGACTGCCCATGTGCCTGCTGGGCCCGGAATCTCAGTGCAGCTGAAACTCCTACTCTACAGCTCAATGGACTCACCCAGGACACCTGGTGGGGAGATGATGCTGGACAATGGCCATCCCAGGGAATGAAGAGAATCTGCAGCTGCAGGCAGGATAATCCCATCCATCGTATCCATGGGATATAAGCCTCCTCTTACTTGGAGGTGGAGTGGGCATCACCATCCCAGACTCCTCTGGATTGGGGGGAGAGCTATGGACTAGAGTGGACTTACTGGTATTCTGTTATAGACATATTGTGATTCAAGTAATGGAAGAAATTATAACAGTAATTTGGAGCCAGTGGCCACTGTACACTTTGGGGGCAGGGAGAGGGAAAAGCAGTTGTAATACAGGGGCTTTTTCAGGACTTGGGAATTATCCTGAGTGACACTACAATGACAGATATAGGCCATTTTACATCAGCATATAACATGCCGAACTGTGTGGGAGAGAGTGGGGTCTACAACGTGAACTGTGGTCCATGCTTAGTGGCAAAGCCCCAGAATGTGTATATCTATTGCAGGTGATGTGCCACACTAATGAGGGATGTTTATGTGGGAGGTTGTGGGAGGTGTGGGACGTGGGGCATATGGGAATCCCTATAATTTTTGTGTAACATTTATGTAATCTAAGTATCTTTTAAAAAATAAAAAATAAAATAAATAAAAATAAATGGGAATGTGGCTGAATATGGTAGTCTAGGGATGTAAATGCCAATTGACAGAAAGCTAGAGAATAATCTAGGGACTGAATAGCACAGTAAACTCAGAGGTGGATGAGAATTGCAGTTGATGGTACAGATGCAAGAGTGACCTATGTGAGCTAGAGCAGATGTATGCCACTATTATAGGGAAGTGGGAATGTGGAGAAGTATGGAAATGATACAACTAGAGTGACCTAGGGACTGTTTTTAACAGCAATACTGTAATATTCATACATCTATGCCAAAGATGGACTGTGTTGCTAATGGGGGAGTAAGGAAAAAGTATGCCAAATGTACACTATGAACCTGGCAATAATCTGATGATATTATCTCATAATCTGTAACAAATGTTCCACCATGGTTGTGGTATGTTGATAGAAGGGGTATTTGGAAATCCTGCACATGTGCATGATTGTTCTCTAAGTTTACAACTTCTATCATAAAACTATATTTAAAATATAATAAGGTGGGTTGGTGGAAAATACACCAAATGCAAGATAAAGACTATAATTAATAGTAAGATTTTGACAATATTCTTTCATAATTTGTAAGAAATGTGTCACGACAATGAGAGGTGTTGGTGGAGGGTTGATGGATGGGACCCCTGTATGATGTTATGGATGTTTGCTTTGTAAGTTCACAACTTTTACTATACACTTATTGTTTATGTGTGTTCATATATAAATGATATAAAAATAATAATAATAATAGGGTGGGTTGAGGGAAAAATACTTTAGTTAGTAGTAATATTTTGAGGATGCTCTTTAAGCATTAGTTAAAAATGTTTCACAACAACGCAAGGTATTGGTGGTAGGGTTAGATATGAGAGTGCTGTATCATGCTATGTATGTTTGTTTTATAAGTTCACAACTATTACTATACACTTTTTGTTTATATATGCTTATGTATGAGTGATATACTTCAATAAATAAAATTAAAAAAAAAAAGAAGAAGGCAGATTTGCTCTGGAACCTGCCAAAAAAAAAAAAAATAATAATCCATTTCTGTGGGTCTGAATCCATTATAAATAGGACCTTTTTTTGAAGTTACTTCAGTTAAGGCGTGTGCACCTCATTCAAGATAGGTCTTAATCCTACTACTGGAGTACTTTATAAGCAGAATAAAATCCAGGCAGTAAATGAAAAAGCAAGGGGCAGTAAGAAGCAGAATTTCAAGGGAACTGAAAGAACTGAGAGGCCATTACATGCATTACCATGTGATAAAGGAACCAGGGACCAAAGATTGCTGGCAGGCAGCACCGGAATGCCAGTCTTTGCGAAGAAAGCATTGCTTTGATAAAGCTTTGATTTGGACTTTCTTTTAGCCTCAAAACCAAGAGCAAATAAATTCCCATTGTTTGACCTGACCCATTACACAGTATTTGCTTGAGCAGCCAAGGGAACTAAACCATCCATCAGTTGTAGAAGAGATAAATTGACTTAAATTCATTCAATATGATGTCATACATGTATGAAAATAAACAACTGCTTATAACATAGAGAATCTCAAACATATAATGCTGAACTAAAAGAAGCCAGGCACAAATGTATATGCATTTCAGAAAGAGACAATGCAATTATAGGGTCAATTAATGAGGGTTAGGTTAGGGGATGGTACAAGGGACATTAGGTAAATGTTAATATTTTATTTCTTGAGCCCAGTGTTGTTTAACTTGTAACAATACACTACATTGTACATTTGTGATGTATGCACTTTTCTGAAAGAAGGTTATACTTCAGTGAAAAAGGTGATTGAAAACAAAATCAGAGAAATTTGTAGGCTGCAAAACTTCCTAGCTAGTGCAGAGGGTAGAAATGGCTAAAACAGGCAGAATGAAAACAGTGCATAAAAAGAATTCAGAGATTGGTGCTGTTAATTCAGAATAGGAGGATTAGAGAAGACCGTGGGGTCAGATGCTATTTGAGCAGGCTTTGAAGATGATGTAGAAACTTCGTCAACAAAGATGCTGAGTAACGAAAAGGCAGAGTGTGCTCAAGTACAGTATGTATGTTGTGGAGCTGATGTAGGGAGGTTAGAGCATTAGAGTGAAGATGCATTTGAAAAGTCAGTGTGGTTCAAGTTATAAAGGCTTCCCAAGAATGTGAACTACTTGTTTAAAGTGATCATTTAAATTTGTTTAGTTCAAAACAATTTTTGGTTCCAAATTAGCTGCCTGATTAGCTGCTTTATCTGAGTTTAAATGATAATTGTCATCTTGCCAATATTTGTACTTAAAATTAATCTCTGATAGATTTCAGTATTACCTGAGGCATATACATCCAAATGCAGTGCTCAAAAGCCTTCTGTCAATATTCTGAGTTAAAAATTATCAAAGGCTGTGTTAAAAAAAAAAAAAAAAAAGCATATGAGAAAATTGAAATATAATCAGGGAATTTTATATCCAACACCTACCACTAAACCCAGATCTGAAAGAGAATCAAAATACATTTTTCTTAATTTCAAATTCAAAAAGAACCCAGGAGCTTACAGAATCTCTTGATTGTGAGAGAAATGTATTCCAAGGAAAAGGGAGGCCACAGGTGGCTACAGAAATGGGGTTTTTCAATTTCTTTTGGTTAATTGGAAGAGGCAATTTAGAGAGAGGAAAATGCTGAAAACAGCAAACTTTGCTATGAATACTGTTTGTAACTATCAGTGTTGTTGCAATGACAAAAATGTAAACCATGATATAGCTATCTTTGTAAAAGCATATTGACATGCTAGGACTTGGAAGGAGTCCTGGCCCAGCAAGCAGCTTCCAGGGGCCCTAGATTGCATACCCCAGGCTTCCAAAGGAGGAAAGTTCCTGCTGAGGAACAAGTCAGACGAGGGCTGTTATATCAGGATGGGGCCAATGCTCAAAGCCAGAGGAGAGCAGCCAAAAACAGTGAATTTTAATAAAATTCCAGAAGCAATACCCATGTATTTGAATGATAACAATAGTGTTTGTTAATGCTTTCAAACGAAATACTAATTTTCGTGTGATTAAACATTTGGATAATATAAATCTCATTTAAATAGCAATGGTCTTTGGACAAAATGATCCATTATGTTCAATACAAATTATAAAGAGTTTTATTTTCAATTTAAATTCTTTTAAACATTCTTGTATAGTTTGGCAACTATATTTTTAATATGTCTACAGTGCATCATTGCAAAACTATACACAAGCCTGCCTCACTTACTCTTAAACAGAAAGTGGAAGGAACAAATAACTAGGATCATTTTGCTGAAAATGATCCTTTCTTTTTCTCTGCAATTCACCCAGGATAAATGAAAACTCCAGGAGGGGGTGAATTTCCACATTGGGTGAATGGACAATTTTTCCCAGCCTAAAAGCAAGATGGTATCCTCATTATTTTAGACACTTTCATGCAATTTTATGCAGGTATATAGAAATCAGAACATACTTAACATTATTTAACTAAAGAAAACATCCAGAGCAAGGCTTCTTAGAGACAGGAGATCAAAGATGTTTTTGAAATTTGTGCAATACTTGATCTTTTCTGTTTAAAAATATTTTTTGAGAAATTAGTCCAGAGAATCCTTCACAGCCTCAAAAGCACTATGTGACCTATACTTTGGAGGTACAACTCTAAAGGGTGATTAATATTTAATAGCATTTACAATGAAGCTTCAAAAATATTGCATTGGAGATCAGGAGACCTGCTTCTGGCTGAGACTTACACTGTCATTCTAAGAATTCTTCTCAGGCAAGTCATTTCCCTTTTCTTGACCTCAATTTTTTTCACCATTAAAGCATGGACAGTAGAGATGATTTCTAAAAGGTATGCAATAAACTGTATTACTTGGCTGATCCCTTAGTCTGTTGTACCCTAATAGCAATGAATATCTCTGACATAATATATATTGTAATCTTGAGATAAAATGGCAGCAAGAAAATCAACACTGGCCTATTAACTTTATTTTTGAGCCTTCTTTGTTTTTTGTGTCTCCTTATATTGTTTGCGGTTTTCAGTCCTGATCTGTGAACATGCCTGTTCTGGACAGCGGTATGGCCATGTGTAGCTACTGTAACAGTCTCAGGTCATCAGGAAAAAATAAGATGCTGTTAAATTTCAGCAGAAAACATGATAAATGATTAAGAAGTTTTATTGAACAGCTTAACAAAGTCTAGATATAAATCTATGAGAGAAGATAATCATCTTAAAGGATTTTTGTTCAACTTTGAGTGTACCAGATCGTTGGCATATTCTTTCAGTATAATTTGAGTAATGACATCACCAAACAAAGCAGGGTAAGAATGTATTGATAAAAATAGAAAACAATATTTCTTTTTCCAAGTCTCTAAAGTGTTACCCTTGACCCTAAAGCAGTATATGTAATCCTAGCCTCTTAACTAAATTGATATTACTCAGGTTTAAAAGTTTATTTAGTTTGTGCTTATGAACCTTTTCTAGTGAAATTGAAACTTAGCCTAGTATTATATATTGCCTAAGAGTTACCTCCTGAAAGCCACCTTGTTGCTCAAATATGGCCTTTATCTAAGTCAAACTCTGCATATAAAAGTACTACCTTCCCCCTGGCTTGGGACTTGTCTCCCAGGGATGAGCCTCCCTGGCACCAAGGGATTATTACCAAGTACCAACTACCAATGCATCTGGAAAAAGACCTTGACCATAAAGGGGAAATGGTAAATACTAATGAGTTCTTATGGCTAAAAGATTTCAAAGTGAGTCAGGAGGTCATTATGCACTTATGCACGTCTCAGCAGGATCTCATTGACTGCCACAGGAAGCAGTGCTTCAAACAGCAGGGCTCCTGAGGGCTCTAGAGATATCCTGACACTAAAAGCAGGACAGACAAGCTCAGGAATTTGGCACTCTGTCAGTGGGACATACTCTAGAATTTATGCTCCATAGTGTAACAGACATGGCTCTTCTGTCCATTTTGTTTGAACCTATAATTAGTACTACACTTGTTAAATATATGTTCCAGAGACTTAAATCTTCTGTCCGTTCATTTGCAAGTTGAGTCCTGAATCTCAGCAGAGTTGCAACACCTCCTCTCCAGTTCATTAGACTCATCCAGGACAACTAACATTGGGAAGATGATGGACAACGCCCATCCCCAGGAACAGAGAGAGTCTGCAACTGCAAGCAAGATAGTTCCATCCATCTGCCCCATGAGATCTAAGCCCCTCTCAATTAGAAGCAGAGTGAGCATCACCATCACAAAATCCTCAAGATTGGGGAATGAACAAAGGACTAAAGTAGATTATTATTATTCTACTATAGTCATTATTATTATGGCAATGGAAGAACTTCTATCATTGATATAAAGGCAGTGGCAACCAGAGGTTCTGAAGGGAAGGAGAGGAAGAATAGGTGTAATAAGGGGACATTTTCAGGACTTTGATATTGTTCTGCATGACATTTCAATGACAAATACAGGCCATTATATATTTTGTCATAACCTACAAAATTGTGTGGGATAGAGTGTAAACTATAAGGTAAACTATAGTCCATGGTTAGTAGCAATACTTCATTATGTGTTCATCAATTTTAGCAAATTACCACACTAATGAAGGTTGTTGTTGATATGGCAAAATGTGGGAGGGGGAGGGAGTGGGGCATATGGGAATCCCCTATATATTTTATGTAACATTTATGTAATCTAAATCATCTTTAAAAATAAAAATTAAACAAAAGGAAAAAAATAAAATAAAATAAAAATTAAAAAAAGAATGCCCTTGCCTTCCATGGCAACTGTGCTTTACTAATCAAGCTTTTCGAGGACTCAACAGTCATTCGACACCATGATTTTTAGCTGTTGCTTCAGCTACTGCAGATACTGTTTATTTATTTATTTATTCCCCCCGCCAAGGACTATCTCCCAATTCTCTCGCACTAGTAATTTTAAAAATTTCTGTTCACGGACATCCCACCCGTCTGTCTTTCTCTGGTAATTTTCTGTAGGCCATCCTTCCGTAACATTTTCCAGCTTGTCATTGTTCTCTGGAGCCTCTTAGCCTGCTCCATAAAGCCATCTTCCCTGAGTCCAACCCTGGTGCCTCCAATATCACTGAGTGCTTCATTGGCCAGCAGTTCACCGTGTGTGTGGCTGGTCTTCCATCCCCTGCTCATAGCCAGTGGCCATGGGTAATTAGGACACAGGAAACCAGACAATGTATTTATGAGATACAGTTGAAAACATTTCCTTCTTTGAAAATGTCCAAAAGTACATTATTGGGATATATAAATAAATAGAATATAGACTGTAATCTTTATATCAGTGTTAAATTTCATAAACTAGAAAATTGTATTTAATGTCTTCGCATATATGAATACCCCTATTCTTAGGAAATGGACATGAAACTACTAAGTGTTCAAGGAGCATAAGCTATATAACATACTCTCAAATGTTTAAAATATAGCTATAAAGAAAGATAGATTGATAAGTAGGTATATAGATAAATTGACAGATAGAAGGATACAGCAAATATGTCAAAATATTAAATGTTGGTGGATCTGGGTATCGGGGTGAGGGGTATGTTAGACTTCTCTGTATGGGTTTTCTATTATTTTTACAACTTTTCTGGAAGTTTGAAAGTATTTCAAAATTAAAAATAATTTGACAATGCCTTCTTTATCTGTATGATTGAAGAGATGGATTTAAGAAAGGTTTATTTTGAACAATACTTTAAAATCTGTGAAACAAATTTAAAGAATTAAATCATTTACTTCTAAAGAAAGGCTAAAAATACATTCTCAGTAATATCCTGAGACATAAAAAGCCATTTCTTTTGACATAGGAGATCAAATCTGTAAAGAAATTAGCAAGAGTGATGCAAAGAGATAAATTATATCACTGCTAAACATTAGAATAAATTTTAAAAAGTGAGAAGACATTACAGTGTATTTAACAACACTATGAAGAAGGAAAATGATTGGAGCAGGTTTTACATAAGATAACAAAAATAATAGGAAAAAGGAATGTCTAGATCATGTTTAATGGAGATTATTTAAAGTACTCTTTCTAGCTGACAAGTCTGAGAGATGAGATCCATATGGCAGATTTCTTTTGTTTATTGAGGAAAGAGTGACATAAACATACTTAATAGAGTTTTTTTTTTTTTTTATCAATATATGTGTTATTTATTGTACAAAAGATTTTGAGTAATTTGCATATGTTTTCTTATTCTAAGGCCATTTATAACCGTGATATTGTTAAAACCACTCCTTTGTGGTTTCTCTGTTTGCTAGAAATATTGCCACATATGGTAATAGAACATTATGATTAGAAGATTAAGGCAGTGCCAAATTTTTTGTTTCTTACTTGATAACAATAACCTGATTTTCTAATCACTTCAATGAGTAATAATATTTTTGAGAGGTGGATACTCCTTCAACTTCAGGAGTTATATATTTATTGGTCTGAGCTAACTGTGAGCATTGGATTATTGTTCCCAATTTTATCTGATGTCTGTCAGAGAATTATATATCTGTATCCTTTGTTCTATGATTTACAATGTTTCCCCCTTGGAGAAAGTTCTCTTCTCCCCACACTGACAATGAGTTTGGTTGTCTTGGCCAATGGAAAGTGACTAGACAGAGCATATGCCGGGTCCTACCAGGGGTCTTAAATATGTCTCTTGGAGATTCCATCCACCACCATCAGAAAAGCATGCCCCAATTAGACATTAGTCCAATATTAGAGAATGTGGAATGAGCCTTACCCTGATCTGAAGCAAATCTACCTCAACTGACCTGCATAGCTGTGAGTGAGAAATATTTTGCAGTGTAAGTCATTGAAATATTGGCATTCTTTGTTTCACTCCATTATTGCAGCAGTTTTCCTCTCCTAATCAGTGTTTGGTTTAGGCATAAATAAATAATGCAATTCTGGACATGATGGTGAGAAGTGAGAAGGGCTCAGGGAAAGGTTTTTCCTGCTGACATATAAAAGAAAATATTAACATAGGAAATCATCTCTCTCTTTTGTATCTTCATGGATATCTAGCAGACAAACAGGGAAAGCTGAGGACAAAAACTAGCACACTGAAGATGATTCAGGAAAAAAATGAAAGAATCATATCTTTAATAATGTTGTTGAACTGGTAAATTGATCAATTGATTAAGCCTGAAAATGTTATGAATTGGGTTTTTGTTAATTGCAGCTGAAAGTATCTGTATTAAGGTTCTCCAGAAAAACAGAACCAGCAGGATATTTACATATATGTGTGTGTATTCAAAATTATATATTTTTAATTGTAATATAATTATATTAATTATTAATTATATTAATAATTATATATATATAAAGAGAGCTTGATTATAGGAATTGGGTCACATAAACATGGGGATTGGCAAGTTCAAATTCCATAAGTCAGGACTCAAGTTGGGAACTTGGTGGTGACGCTGAATTCCAAGAAGCTCCAAGTTTTGAACTCTGATGAGTATGATGATGTATTAAAAAGGAGAAGCTAAATGGCTGCAGTAGAGAAAGAAAGTCTTCTTTCTGACTGCAGAAATCCTTAGTTCTCCCTGTAAGAACTCCAATTTATTGGATGAGGAAATTCCTCTCATTGCTGAAGGCAATCTTCTTTGTTGATTGTAAATGTAATAAGCCATAGATGTAATCAATAATTATTTAATTCCACAAAATACTCTCACAATAACAGTCTCAACAGTATTTGCTTGACCAAAGGGTTGGACATTATAACTTTGCCAAGTTCAGATTGTAAATTAATAATTACAGCATGTTAATTGTGAAGATGAAGATAGGTGACATCATCAAAATGGTGATATAGACATCTCCTGAAAAACCTATCCCGAGATTCTGTGAATATAAGAACAAATTTGACTTGCGTAGAACTCTGAAGGATGGTAGAGACTGGAGAAAGACTCCAGAAATGCTGGGTTATAGAAAGTAAGAAATATCAGGTAGGAAACTTCTATCCCAGACTGGCTGGCCATCTCCCTTGCCCCAACATTTGGTTCCACGTAGCTCAGTGTGAGTCAGGGCCCTCACAGTGGGGACGCAGACTATAGAGGAATTCATAGTAGTGAGTTAAAATCCCATGCATATTCATGTAAAATGGACTTTTCTAGAGTGACCCAACTTTCTGATTTGATCCTTTTGTCTCCCCAGGGCAGGATACCCTAATGGGGAAGAAACCATAGGCAGAATAGACTTACAGAGAAAAAATAAAATAAATGGGTTAAACTGAATTTCTATAAGACTGGAGGGTTATAGAACTGAGATGTGTTAGGAAAATGGGACCCTGAGTGAGAGAGAGAATGTTTTTCTCCTATGATTTGAACAAATCATAGGAAGTGGGGAGAAAATTTGGCAAAAAAGCCAATAGAAGAGATCAAGATTCCTGGAGAAAGAACAAAGAAAAAGAAGGTTTCTCCTGGAGGTGGAGCAATTAAACAAAAAGTACAATCTTAAAAAATTGTACCACATATCCACAGCAAGAATCAGATGGAAATTTCAATAAAATTTTATTTTTAAAAACCAATTAGATGAAGAAAAGCTAGGCAAATCTTCTAAGTTAAAACTCAGGCTATCCTATAAGTCCAGAAGAAGTTTGACTAAGCTTCATTCTGTCATTCTGGACACAATGCCAATCAACATTAAAACTCTAGACAAGTGGGATAAACTGGCCTTCAGAGTTAACTCATAAAGATAATCATAAGCCTAGGCATCAGCAAAAAATTACAAGCCATACTAAGACAAAGGGGTATATGGCTCAGTCAAGTGAACAAATATAAAATTCAGAGGACACAGAATTTAGAACAACTAATCAAAGAAATTCAAAAAATTTAAATCAGTTCAAGGATAAGAAAGAAAATATGCATAAAGTGATAAAGGATATTAAGAAGAAAATGTGTGAGCGTAAAGAAAAATTTTAAAGTTTGAAAAGAAACATAACAGAAATTATGGGGTTGAAAGGCACACGAGTAGAGATTAAAAATACACTAAAGGATATTACAGGGAACATGGCCAATGGGTTTGGCAGATAAAGCTCAGCTCTCTGTAAACAGAAGAGAAAGAGCCAGAAGGTGCTTTGGGGACCTGTTTTGGGGCACAGCAAACCAGGATCCAGCTTCAAAACACCCAGGAAAGTGAGAGTCAGAGAGATGAAGCCAAACAATCCTGGCTGCCCGGAAAGGGCTCTCCTCCCCCACCCACCCCCACCCCCCGAGATATTAAGCAAGGGTAAAACTCCTAGTGAATTATATGTAAGAAGAGAGCAGATATTTTCCTCCTTGCCAGCTCCTTTGGATATATATAGAACAGGAAGGTGCTCCTGAGTCATTGAGGAGGGAGCTGGACAGATAGAGAAGCCAGGGGAAATCGTGGGTTGCTTGCCTGGGTGGCTCGAAGTGGCACACATATTCTGCCCTCAGGATGAATAGTCTAGGTGGAGCTACTGGCTCCCTGTTCCAAACAGTGTGACAGTAGATTCCCTGCAAGGAAGAAGGGTCTGAGAGGGTGGAGCGTGATTTCTTCGCAGTGAGTTTAGCCAGCTGGGTCCCCTTGAATTCGGAAGGTACCCTGACAACAAGGAGAGGGGAGGGGTATCTCCTCAGGCAGGTTGTCATGCCCAGCCACATAGGTAATGAGAGGAATTATATCAGAGGGAGGCAGAGTCAGGCGGCTGATCAGCAGGACTCTGGAGGACTGCAGGGAATCTAACCTACCTGAGTAAAAAGGAGCAGCTAGCCTTCTGAAATGCTAATTAACCTAGAAAGGCAGAATATCTCAGTGGAAGAATTCCAGCCTACCATATACGAGGTCCCTGGTTCAATTCCTGGCTCTTTGAGAAGTGTTCCACCAGGTTATCTGGAATCCAGCTGAAACTTTATGACAGGGAACATATAGACATTTTCATTGTATTAGCTTTTCTTGGATTTCTTACTTAAAAAAAAAAAAGATTAAAAAAAAAATTCCCTTATTTTACTCACTAAAACCCAGTTCAAAACCTGCAGAGGGCAGGCTGCAGGGTGAGTGATTGAGGAACTCCAGCAGCCAGAGAAGATCCTTAGGGGTCTAAGAGAAAAAGCTGTTTTTCTTTTCTTTTTTTTCTTTTTTTTTTTCTGTCTCCTTTTTTTAAATGAGTCACTGCTGCCTTGTTTCTTGTTTGTTCTGTTTCCCCTTCCTTTGTTTATTTGCTTGTGTGTTTTTCTTTTCTTTTGTTCACTGATTTAGTCTACTATGCTATTTCTTTTCTCTCCTTCATCTTTATATCTTCTGTTTTCTGCTGTTGTCCTTTCATTCGACCTATTTTATTAGGTCTCCAGTTTTTCTGGTTTTTATTTCTCTCTCTCCTTTTTTCTCTGTTGACTTTCTTCTTTTACTTTTTTCTTACTTTCTTTTCTCTTTTCTTTTCCCCTCTTCTCACCATTCCAGCTTTTTAATTCATTCGATATATTTTTTCCTATTCTGTTTCTTGTTTCACTGTTTCAATTCCATTTTTCTAATCTTATTTCTCTGTGCTTCTTACTTATGTTAATTTTTCATAATTTTTCCTAGGTCTTGTACAGTCCCTTCATAAGTTTTACTTAATTATTACTATAATTCTTTTTCTCATCCTATCTCTTTCCTTTTCTCTGGTCCTAATTTTTTTTTATTTCAATGGAACATAGACAACAACAGGGAAATAAAGTAAGAGGAATGAAGTGTCAAAGTGAAATCTTACCACACATACAAAAACAACAACAAAATAAAACCACAGAATAGAGAGTGAAGTTAATCCACTGAATAAGCCCGTCATGATAAAAAGATGCATAGACACCAAGAAAAATTTACAAGCCATACCAAGAAACAGGAAGACATGGCCCAGGCCAATGAAAAATTAAAAACCAGAAGGAGATGCAGAACATGGAACAATTAATCAGAGATGTTCAAACAAATACCATGAATCAACTCAATGAAGTGAAAGAAGAGATGAAGAATATTAAGAAGACACTGGGAGAACACACTGAAGAAATTGTAAACATACATAAAAAGAAAACAGATATGATGGTGATGAATGGCACAATCTAAAATATCAAAAATACACTGGAAGCACATAACAACAGATTTGAACAGGTAAAGGGAAGAATCAGAGATGTGGAAGACAGTACACCTGAAATCCTGCAGATAGTAGAACAGATAGATAAAAAGATAGAAAATATTCGGCAGGGATTTAGGGATGAATGAGAACAATAAATGCACAAACATACACATCATAGGCATTCTAGAAGGAGAAGAGAAGGGAAATGGGACAGAAGAAGTGTTGGAGGAAATAATGGGTGAAAACTTTCCAACCATTTTGAGGGAGATGGATGTACATGTCCAGAAAGTGCAGCACACCCTAAACAGTATAAACCCTAACAAACCTACTCCAAGACCTATGTTCATTAAATTTTCTAATGCTTAAGACAAAGAAGCAAGAAAAAAGAGGGCCATCACATACAGGGGAAGCTCAATAAGGTTAAATGCTGATTTCTCATCTGAAACCATGGAGGCAAGAAGGCAGTGGTATGATATAGTTAAAGTGCTAATAAAAAAGCTTCCAACCAAGAACTACCTATCCAGCAAAGCTGGCACTGAAAAATGAGAGAGAGCCCAAAATATTCACAGATAAACACAATTTAGAGAGTATGTCAATAAGAAACCTGCCCTTCAAGAAATATTAAAGGGAGTTTAGCAGGTTGAAAGGAAAAACAGGAGAGAGTTGGAGAAGAGTGTAAGAACAACTAAAAGAGAGAAATAAAAACAACATATGGCACACATAAACATAAAGAAAATATGACTAATGTAAGTAATTCCTTGAGAGTAATAACATTGAATGTTAATGGATTAAACTCACCAATCAAGAGACACAGATTGGCAGAATGGATAAGGATATATGATTCATTTATGTTGTCTACAAGAAACCCACCATAGACCCAGGGATGCAAAGAGCATGAAAGCTAATGGTTGGAAAACAATTTTACAAACAAATAATAACCAAAAAAGGGCAAGAGTAGCTATCCTAATATTGGGTAAAATAGACATTAAATGCAAAATTATTGTAAGAGACAAAGAAGGACACTGTATATTAATAAAAGGGAGTAATCCATCAAGAAAAATTAAAATCCATCAATTTTAAACATTTATGCACATAACCATGTATAATTCAAAATACATGAGGCAAACACTGGAAAATCTAAGTGGAGAAATAGATGCCTCTACAATTATAGTAGGGGACATTAATACCCCATTATCACCATTAGACAGAACATCTTGACATAGACTCAATAAAGAACCTAAGACTTTGAATAATACACTAGAGGACCTGGACCTAATAGACATATACAGAACATTACACCAAAATACAATGGGATACACATCTTTCTTGTGTGCACATGGATCATTCTCCAAGAGAGACCACACGCTAGGCCACAGAACAACTCTCAATGAATTCAGAAATATTGAAATTATACAAAGTAATTTCTCTGACCACAATGAAATGAAGCTGGAAATCAGTAAGGGGCAGAGAACCAAATTAGGCAGAAAGATATGGAAGTTGAACAACACATTATTAGACAAACATGGGTCAAGGAGGAAATCTCAAAAGAAATCAGTAACTACCTTGAAACGAAGGAAAATGACAACAGAACATATCAAAACCTATGGTATGCAGCAAAAGCTAAATTGGGAGGGAAATTCATAGCTATAAATGCATATTTTAAAAAAGAAGAAAGAGTTAAAATCAAAGACCTAATTGCACATCTGGAGGAATTAAAGAACAACAAAGTAACCCAAAAGGAAATAGAAAGAAAGAAATAACAAAGATTAGAGCAGAAATAAGTAAAATTAAAAATAAGAAAGCACTAGAAAAAATAGATGAAATCAAAAGCTTGTTCTTTGAGATTTATAAAATTGACAAACCCTTACCTAGACTGACAAAGAAGAAAAGAGAGAAGATACAAATACATAAATTAAGAAACAAGGAAGGGGATTCACCACTGACCCACAGAAATAAAGAGCATCATAAGAGAATAATTTGAAAAATTGTATGCCTACAAGATGGATAATTTAAAGGAAATGGGCAAATTCCTAGAAACACATAAGCAGCCTACATTGATGAAAGAAGAAATTGATTAACTCAACAAATCACAAATAATGAGATAGAATTAGTCATCAAAAACCTCCCAACTAAGAACAGCCCAGGACCAAATGTTTTCACAGGAAAATTCTACCAAACATTCTGGAATGAACTAACACAAATCCAGCTTAAACTCTTCCAAAACACAGAAGTGTGGGAACATTACCTAATTTATTCTATGATGCCAACATCACCCTAATACCAAAGCCAAAGATGTCACGAAAAAGGAAAACTATAGACCAATCTCTCTAATGAACCTAGATGCTAAAATCCTCAACAAAATACTTGCTAATCATATTTAAAAAATACATCAAATGAATTATACACCATAACCAAGTGGGTTTCATCCCTGGTATGCAAGGATGGTTCAACATTATAAAATCAATCAATGGATAACACCACATAAACAGACTGAAAGAAAAAAACCACATGATCATCTCTAGAGATGCAAAAAAGCATTTGACAAAATTCAGCACACTTTCCTGATGAAAACACAACAAAAGATAGGAACAGAAGGAAACTTTCTCAACATAATAAAGGGTATATATGAAAAACCCACAGGTAACATCATATTCAATTGTGAAATCCTTAAAGCTTTCCCTCTAATATTGGGAATAAGACAAGGATGCCCACTTTCACCAATTCTATTTAATATTGTGTTAGAAGTACTTGCTTGAGCACTTAGGCAAAAGAAAGATATAAAAGGCATCCAAACAGGAAAGGAAGAAGTAAAAATTTCACTATTTGCAGATGACATGATCCTGTCCCTAGAAAGCCCAGTGAAATCTACAACAAAGCTTCTAGAGCTTATAAATCAGTTCAGTAAAGTCGCAGGTTATAAGATCAATGTGCAAAAATCAGTAGCATTTCTGTACACCAATAATGAGTAATCTGAGGAGGAAATCAAGAAAAAATACCATTTATAAAAGCAACTAAAAGAATCAAATACCTGGGAATAAATTTAAAGATGTAAATGACTTATATGCATAAAACTACACAACACTGTTAAAGTAAATCAAAGAAGACTTAAATAAATGGGAGAGTATTCATGCATATGAAGACTAAACATCATTAAACATCATTAAGATGTCTATCCTACCCAAACTGATCTACAGATTTAATGCAATCTCAATAAAGATCACCACAGCATTTTTTACTGAATTGGAAAAGCTAACTATGAAATTTATTTGGAAGAGCAAGCGTCCCCAAATAGCCAAAAACATATTGAAAAAGAAAATTGAAACCAGAGGAATCACACTCCCTAATTTTAAAACATTCTACAAAGCCTCAGTGTTCAAAACTGCATGGTATTGGCACAAGGATTGATATACTGACCAATTGAGAGTTATGATATGGGTCCTCGCATATACAATCAACTGATATTTGACAAGGCCACCAAACCCATTCAACTAGAAGAGAATGGCTTCTTGAACAAATGGTGCTTGGAGAACTGGATATCCATATCCAAAAGAATGAGAAAGGAACACCGTCTCACACCTTATACAAAAATTAACTCAAAATGGATCAAAGTTCTAAATATAAGAGCCAAGACCATAAAAACCTTGGAAGATAATGTAGGAAGCATCTATAGGATCTTGTATTAGAAAATGGTTTTGTGAACTTTACACCCAAAGCACAAGCAACAAAAGAAAAAAACAAAAGAAGTAATAGATAAATGGGACTTCCTCAAAATTAAAAACTTTTGCACCTCAAAGGAGATTGTCAAGAAAGTGAAAAGGCAGCCAACTCAATGGGAGAAAATATTTGGTAACCATATATATGATAGGGACCTAATATCCAGAATATATAAAGAAATCCTACACCTTGAAAATAAAAAGACAAACAATGCATTTTAAAAATGGGCAAGTAATATGAACAGACACTTCTCTGAAGAAGAAATGAAAATGGCTAAAAAGCACATGAAAAGATGCTCAACATCACTAGATATTAGGGAAATGCAAATCAAATCTACAATGAGATATCATCTTATACCCATTAGACTGGTGGCTTTTAAAAAACAGAGGACTACAAGTGTTGGAGAGGATGTGGAAGAATGGGAACCCTGATCCACTGCTGGTGGGAATGTAGAATGGTGCAGCTACTGTGAAGAACAGTTTGGCAGTTCCTCAGTAAACTAACTCTAGAATTGCTATACAATCCAGCAATTACACTGCTGGGTATATTCCCAGAACAAAGTAAGGTTCACGAACCTGAAAGTAAGGACACGAACAGATATATATATACCTATGTTCATAGTGGCATTATTCACTATTGCCAAAAGTTGGAATCAACCCAAATGCCCTTCAACAGATGAATGGATAAACAAATTGTGGTATATGAAACAATGGAATATTATTTAGCTGGAAGAAGAAATACAGTATTAACACATGGGATAACATGGATGAATCTTGAGGACCTTATGTTGAGTGAAGCAAGCCAGGCACTGAAGGACAAATCTTACATGACCTCACTGATATGAATTAAGCAAATTGAGCAGACTCACAGAGTTAGAGTCTGGAAGATAGATTAACAGGAAATAGAAAGGGAGAAGAAGGTTGTGAGCCAATGCCCATATAGTCAAAATCTATGATAATGTGGAAGTATGTAGTTGTACAGCGGAGGAGCATGACAGTAGTGTAATGACAGTGTTGGGTTGGGCAATGCTGGTTTGTCAGGGAGGTGGGATGGTTTAGCAGGGACATGGTTGAAACTACAATGGCAATATGTCAAGTAGGGTTTCTGATTTGGGGTGTTGGTTGTGGGGGGTATTTGGGACAGAGCACACCTGGGGCAGGTTTCTAGGAAGTATGTGAGTGTTAATCTTGCCATAGTATGTTATATCAGTGGGTGGAGACCCACTTAATGAATGGCAAAGGGGTGGACTCCCATCCTGGGGAGAGCTGCTACGCTCTCAAATAGAGGCACGGTGTCACTCAAGAACATGGGTGGTGTCTAATAAGCGAGGACAGACCAGTGTGTCAAGCCCTCAGTGTTGCTGTAACACTGTAACACTGTAAGTAACTATGAATCTTGTCCTTCAATGAGTGAAACCTGGTTTTTGCCATGGGTCATGAGGGGAGGGGGAGGAAGGAATAGAATAGATGGAACAGGGGGCATTTTGGGGGCGATGGAAGTCTTCTACATGATCTTGCTATGGTGGATACAGGCCTCATTGAATTGCATCAAATTTATAAAAGTGTATCGTCCAAAATATAAATCATAATGTAAATCATTGACTATGGTTGTTAGCTATGTTTCAATATTTGTACATCGGTTGTAACAAACATACCATCCACATATAAAATGCTATTAAAAGTGGAAGGGGAAAAAGCGGGGAAGATGTTGGGTATATGGGAGTCCCTGTATTCAGTAACCTAAAATTTATTTAAGGACAAAATGAAAAAGGTAAAACACTAGTGCGATAAATGGAAGAAAATGTCACTGTACATATAGGACAACAGATCTTACAGTGATGAAAGGTATAATGTAAAAAAAAAACTTTTTTTTCATTTTTTTCCTTTTCTCAAATTTTTATTTTTTTATTTTTATTTATTTTTATTTTTATTTTTAAAACAATCAATACTATTTCATTTTCTTAATTGTATTTGGCTACTTTATTGGCTTCATTTTTGAAGTTTTGGTTCACAGAAGTGTTTCAACTGTGGCCGGGAAGGATCATTGGTGCAGGGTGTCAGTGATGGGGGATACATGGGAGAAAGCCCACCTGGACACACATGAGGCATAAAAATGTGTTCAGTTGTTTATGGGCTATTGTCACGGTGGGTGGAGAGTCACACAATAACTGATGGAATATCAAATTCCCATGCTGGGGAGCTCTACCACATTATATTCTCTAATGGATCAGCAAAAATCCACCAAGTACAGGGGCAATGACTAGTGAAGGAGGATGGTCCATTTTCGGACCCTCAACATTGATAACTGTGTATATGAAACTTTACTCTTGAAACTAATTAGTCTAGTATTACAGGGTGCCTAAGTGTTGCCTCCTGGGAACCTCTTTGTTGTTCAAATGTGGCCTTTCTCTAAGCTGAACTCAGTACATAAATGCATTACCTTCTCCCTAGTATGGGACATGACTCCCGGGGATGACCCTCCCTGGCATCAAGGGGATTACTACCAAGCATCAACTAGCAATGCAACTGGAAAAAGACCTTGACTGAAAAGGGGAAAAGGTAAAGACAAGTGAGTTTATATGGCTAAGAGACTTCAAAGTGAGTCAGGAAGTCATTCCAGAAGTTACACTTATGCACATCTCAGCAGGATCTCATTGACTGCCAAATAAGATATTACCCCAAGTAGTGGGACTCCTGAGGGCTCTGAGACATCCAGCTACTATAGTCAGGACAGATAGCTCAGGAGTTTGGTGCCTTGCCAGTGGGCCCTATTTTGGAATTTATGTTCCACAATGTAACAGTGTTGGACTAAGTTGTGGTTTCCCTACACATGGCTCTTCTGTCTTTCTATTTGAACATATACATAGTACTAGAGTTAGTATGTGTATGTCCAAGAGACTTAATTCTTTGGGTTGTCCATGTGCCAGCTAGGCCCTGAATCTCAACAAAGTTGCAACACCTACTTTCCAGTTCATTGGTCTCACCCAGGACAACTAACGAGGAGGTGATGTTGGACAACTACCATACCAAGGAACTGAGAGGGTCTGCACCTACAAGCAAGACATTCCCATCCTTTGGTCCCATGGGATCACAACCCCCACTCAATTAGAGGTGGAGTGGACATCACCATCACAGAATCCTCAGGATTGGGGAATGAACTATAGACTAAAGTAGACTTACAGGTATTCTACTGTAGACTTATTGTGATTCTACAATGGAGGAAATTATATTATTGATGTGGAAGCAGTGGCCACTGGAGATTCTGAGGGCAGGGGGAGGGAAAAAGAGGTGTAATACAGGGGCATTTTCAGGACTTGGGAATTGCCCTGAATGGCATTGCAATGACAGATGCAAGCCATATTATATATTGCCATAACCTACAGAATTGGGTGGGAGAGAGTGTAAACTACAATGTAAACTATAATCCACACTTAGTGGCAATGCTCCAAAATGTGTTCATCAGTTGCAATGAATGTACCTCACTAAGGAAGGATGTGGGAAAATGTGGGAGGTGAGGGAATTGGGGTATATAGGAATCTCCTATATTTTTTATGTGACTTTTGTGTAATCTAAGTGTTTTTTTTTAAATTTAAAAATTAAAAATAAATTTAAAAATAAAGCATATTACAAACCAAAGAAAAAGATACACTAAATGCAGTCAACAGTAGATTTAAACAGACAGAAAAATCAGTGAACTAGAAGGCAGGGCAATTGAAATCACACAGAAAAACAAATTGAATAGAAAAAAATGAGCACTGTCTCAGGGATTCAAGTGATAGCATGAAGCATGGAAACATACATGTCATGGGTGTCCTAGAAGGAGAAGAGAAGAGAAAAGGGGCAGAAAAAATATTTGATAAAATAAAGCCCAAAGTTTTTCCAACTCTTATGAAATATATGTTTATGTGCAAGAAGTGCAACATACTCCAAACAGAATAAACCCTATTAGACCTACCCTGAGATACATACTAATCATAATGTCAACCAAAGATAAAGAGAGAGAGAAAGCAGCAAGAGAAAAAGTGATCCATCACATAAAAGATATCCTCAATAAGGTTAAGTGCCAATTTTTCATCAGAAACCATGGACATAAGAGGCAGTGGTATGATATATTGAAGGTACTGAAAAAGAAAAACTGCCAGACAAAAATTTTAAATATAAGCAAGAGATAAAATAATCACACAGAAACAAAAACTGAGAGGGTTTTTCAACAAAAAAACCCACCTTACAAGAATTACTAAAAGGAGTTCTGCAAGTTGAAAGGAAAAAACAGAAGAGAGTGACTTGGAGTAGGGTGAAGAAATGGAGACTCAAAGAATACATACACAATTAAAGCTAATTTGGTATCTGTTCAAATTAGATTATAGATGTAGGTTGTGTGTTATAAACTCTATAAGTCAGATACATTAAAAAAGACAACCTATACAGAAAAGGAGTTTACAATAAAGAAAAAAAGAGACAAAAAACTGTATGATACATAAAACCCAAAGGAAGAAATGGATGTATTAAGTACTGTCTTTTCAGTAATAGCACTGACTGTTAATGGATAAATCTCCCCAATCAGAGTCATAAATTGGCAGAGTGGATTAAAAAAAGCATGCTCCCACTCTCTCTTTTTCACTAGAAACACACCTTAGACTTAAAGGTTGCAAGTGAAGGGTTGGAAAAACCTATTTGATACAAAATCCCAAAAAAGAGTTGAGGTAGCAATACTAATATCACACAAAATAGATTTTAAGTCAAAAGTTGTTATAAGAGACAAAGAAGGACACTATATAATAACTAAAGGGGCAACACATAAAGAAGAAATAACAATCATAAATATTTATGCACCTAACCAAAGTGCTCCAAAATGCCTAAGGCAAACATTGGCAAAACTGAAGGAAGAAATATACACTTCTACCATAATATTTGGATACTTCAATACAACACTCATCAATAGATCAACAGAATCTATAAATATAAGCAAGAGATAAAAAATAATCTATAGACAGAAGATCAATTAATAATCTATAATCTATAGAGAGAAGGGCAATACAGAAGCAGGGAACATGACTAATATAAATGAACTAGACCTAACAGATATAATCAGAACATTGCACTACAAAACAACATTCTTTTTAGCAGTTTTATTGAGATATATTCACATATCATACAATACAATCAAAGTGTACAATCAATGGCTTTTAGTATAGTTACAGTGTTGTGCACTCATCACCACATAAAAAATTTTAGAACAATTTCATCACTCCAAAAAGAAAACCTGAACACCTCTTAAGAGTCACCTCTCAATCCCTGTATACTTCCCCAGAGCTACATAAACTTTAATCTAATTCCATCTTTATAAACTGATTTATATTTTCATTTTATATAAGTGGAATCATGCAACATGTAGTACTTTGTGTCTGACTTCTTTCACTTAGCATAATGGTCTTTTTTTTTTTGGCCTGTTATTAGCATCGTATAACATTACAAACATTGTTCAGTTTCAAAGTAAAACAGTCTGATATATGCAATTTTACCCATATTCATATTTCTCATGAGGTTTCATTCTTTAGCATTCCTTCTAATAATATACACAACCTTAGACTTTCCCTTTCAACCACTGTTAAATGCACATGTAATAGTGCTGCTAGTTACAAACACTATGATGTGCATTCACCTTTCCTATTCATTTCCAAAGATTTACAATCAAACTATTTTTTACCAATTCTGTACAGATTAATCCTTAGGTTTCCATTCTCTAGCATCATTCTATTTTCTGGTGACCTATATTCTAGTTATTAACTGCATGAGTTTACACAGTACATTTAGTTCATAATAGCACAATCATATTGCATTTGTCCTTTTGTGTCTGCCTTACTTCACTCAACAAAATGTCCTCCAGGTTGATCCACGTTGTCCTATACTTCATGACTTCATTTCCTCTTACAGCTGAATAATATTCCATCATGTGTATACACCCCAGTTTGTTTATCCATTCATGAGTTGATGGACACCTGGGTTGTTTCCATCTTTTGGCAATTGTGAATAACACCACTATGAACACTGGTGTGCAGATGTCTGTTCATCTCACTACTCTAGATTATTCTAACTATATAACCAGTAGTGGTACTTCTGGGTCACGTGGTGAATCTATATTCAACTTCTTTAGGAACTGCCAAACAGTTCTCCACAGTGGTTGTGCCATTCTAAATTCCCACCAACATTTAATAAGCATTCCTCTCTCTCCACATCCTGTCCAGCACTTGTAGTTTTCTGCTTTGTTAATACTGGCCATTCTAATAGGTGTAAAATGATATCTCATTATAGCTTTGATTTGCATTTCCCTAGTTGCTAGTGATATTGAACATATTTTAACGTGTTTTTTCACAATTTGTATTTCTTCTTTGGACAAATGCCTACTCAAGTCTTTTGCCCATTTTTAAATCAGGTAATTCATCTCTTTATTGTTGAATTGTAGGATCTCTTTATATATCATGGATATTAAACCCTTATCAGATATATGATTTCCAAATATTTTCTCCCATTGAGTCAACTGCCATTTCACTCTTTCAACAAATTCCTTTGAAGAATAAGTGTTTAATTTTGAAGAGGTCCCATTTATGTACTTTATCTTTTGTTCCTGGTGCTTTGGGTGTAAGATCCAAGAAACCGCCACCTACTACAAGATCTTGAAGATGTTTCCTTCCATATCTTTCTAGGAGTTTTATGGTCTGGGCTTTTATATTTAGGTCTTTGGTCCATTTTGAGTTGATTCTTTTATAGGGAATGAGATAGGGGTCCTCTTTCATTCTTTTGGTTATGGATATCCAGTTCTCCCAGCACCATTCATTGAAGAGACCATTTTGTCCTGGTAATGGGGACTTGGAGAGTGCGTTAAAAACCAGTTGGCCATAGAGGTGAGGATTTATTTCCGGACTCTCAATTCTATTCCATTGATCAATGTGTCTTTCTTTATGCCAATACCATGCTGTTTTGACAACTGTAGTTTTGTAATATATTTCAAGGTCAGGCATTGAAAGTCCTCCCACATTACTCTTCTTTTTTAGAATGCTTTTGGCAATCTGGGTGCACTTTGCCTTCCAAATAAATTTAGTAATTGCCTTTTCTATTTCTGTAAAGAAGGCTGTTGGAATTTTGATTGGTATTGCCTTGAATCTATAAATAAGTTTGGGTAGGATTGACATTTTCATGATATTTAGTCTTCCAATCCATGAACATGTAATGTATTTCCACTTGTTTAGGTCTTCTTTGATTTTGAGATGATTATGTGATTTTTCTCCTTCAATTTGTGAATGTGGTATATTACATTAATTGGTGTTCTTATGTTGAAACATCTTTGCATATCAGGAATAAATCCCACTTGGTCATGGTGATAATTCTTTTGATATGCTGTTGATTCTATTTACTAGTATTTTGTTGAGAAGTTTTGCCTCTATGTTCATTAAAGAGATGGGTCTGTAATTTTCTTTTATTGTAGTATCTTTACCTGGCTTTGGTATTAGGATGATGTTGGCTTCATAAAATGAGTTGAGTAATTTTCCTTCCTCTTCAATTTTTTGGAAGAGTTTAAACAGGATTGGTGTTAATTCTTCTCGAAATGCTTGGTAGAATTCACTTATGAAGCCACCTGGTCCTGGACTTTTCTGTAATGGGAAATTTTTAATGATTCTTTAAATCTCTTTAAATGTTATTGGTTTGTTGAGTTCTTGTATTTCTTGTAGAGTCAATGTAGGTTGTTTGTGAATTTCTAGAAATTTTCATTTCATCTAGGTTGTCTAGTTAGTTGCTATACATTTTCTCATAATAACCTCTTTTGAACCTTTTTAGTTATGTGGGTTCAGTCATAACTTCCCCTCTTTCATTTCTAATTTATTTAATTGCATCTTCTCTCTTTTTTTCTTTGATAGTCTAGCTAAGGTTTTGTCAATTTTGTTTATCTTCTCAAATAATCAGGTTTTGGTTTTGTTGAGTCTCTCTGTTGTTTTTTTGTTGTTTGTCTCATTTTCATGTATTTCTCCTCTAATCTTTGTTATTTCATTCCTTCTGCTTGCTTTGGGATTGGTTTGCTGTTTTGTTTTTCTAGTTTCTCCACATGTTCAGTTAAATCTTTAATTAGTTTTTTTTCTTTTTTTCCTTTTCAATATAGGCATTTAAGGCTATACATTTCCCTCTTAGCACTGTGTTTGCTGTATCCCGTATCCCATACGTTTTGATAAGTTGTGTTCTCATTTTCATTCATCTCAACGTATTTACTAATTTCTTTAAAAGGGTCTTTTCTGACCCACTGATTTTTTTAGGATAATGTTGCTTAGCATCCACATATTTGCAAATTTTCCCAATATCCATCTCTTATTGATTTACAGTTATGAACTGAAATGGTGCTTTGTATAATTTCAATCTTTTTATATTTATTGAGGTCTGCCTTGTGACCCAACATGTGGTCAATCATAGAGAAAGATCCATGAGCACTTGAGAAGAATGTACAACCTGCTGATTTGGGATGCAACATTCTGTATATGTCTGTTAGGTCAATCTCGTTTATCATATTGGTCAAGTTTTCTATTTACTTGTTTATCTTCTGTCTACTTGTTGTATCTAATGATATGGTTAGTGTGTTGAAGTCTCCAACTACTATTGTAGAGGTATCTATTTCTCCCTCCAGTTTTGCCAGAGTTTGCCTCATGTATTTTGGGGGACCCTGGCTAAGTCCATAGTTATTTATGACTATTATTACTTCCTGGTGGATTGTCCCTTTTATTAATATGTAATGGCCTTCTCTATCTCATAATTTTTTTGCATTTAAAGTCCATATTGACCAATATTAGTATAGCTACCCCTGCTCTTTTTTGGCTACTGTTGGCATCGAGTATCTTTTTCCAACCTTTCACTTTCAGCTGATTTTTATCTCTGGATCTAAGGTGAGTCACTTATAGGCAGCATATGGATGGCTTATTTTTTAAAATCCATTCTGTCAGCCTATATCTTTTGATCGGGTAGTTTATCCCTTTCACATTCAATGATACTTCTGTAAACACATTATTTACTTCCACCATTTTATTCTTTGACTTTCATATGTCATATCTTGTTTATACCTGACTTTTTTACTCTTTTGGTTATCCTTTTTGCTATTCTTTCCTCTACACTCTCTTCTAAGCCTATCTCTCTTTTTCTTTCAGGCTGTAAGGCTCCCTTTAATACTTTCTGCAAAGTTGGATTCTTTTTCACAAATTCTCTTAGTTTCTGTTTATTTGTGGTTATTTTAAAGCAACCTTCATATTTGAAAGGCAATTTTGCCAGATAAAGAAATTCTCAGCTGACCATTTTCTCTTTCAGTATCCTAATTATATCACACCACTGTCTTCTCGCCTCCATAGTTTCTGATGAAAAATCCACACTAAGTCTTACTCAGCATCCCTTGTATGTAATAGTTTGCTTCTCCCTTTCTGTTCTCAGAATTTTCTCTTTGTTTTTGATGGTTGACATTCTGACTAGTATGTGTCTTGGAGTAGGACTATTTGAATTTATTCTGATTGGGGTACACTGTGCTTATTGGGCATGTAAATTCGTTTTTTCATTAGACTTGGGAAATTTTCACTCATTATTTCCTCTAATACTCTTTCTCTCTTTTCCCTTTTTTTTCTCCTTTTGGAACATCCATTGCACATATATTGTTGTACTTCATGATATTCAACTCCCTGAGCCTCTGCTGAATTTTTTTCCCATTCTTTTCTCTCTGTTCTTCTCACTTCAATTTCAGCTGTTCTGTCTTCTGCATCACTTATTCTTTCTTCTATCACTTTAAGTCTGTTGTTGTCTGACTTAAATGTGTTTTTGATCTCACCTCTAGGTTAATTCATTTGCATGAACTCTTATTTTTTCTGTTCAGGTTTTCAAATTCTTCTTTGTGCTCACCCAGTGTCTTCTTGACATCCTTTATCTCATTAGCCATATTGTCTTTTAACTTAATAATTTGATTTTGGAAAATTGTATAAACATCATTGATTAGTTTTCTCAAATCCTGTGTCTCATCTGGGGCTTTGATATATTTCTTTGCTTTGGCCATTTCTTCCATTTTTTAAACATATGGCTTGTAATTTTTTGCTGATGTCTAGACACCAAATTATGATGGTGAGTTTACTCTGATGCTCAATTTCTCTCTCTTTTCTAAGGATTTGGTGGCAAGAGGCTGTGTTACTGCCATTCCATGATTCTTGGTTCAACTAGTTCTATGTCTTTAGGATGTCCTTCTTAGTTGCTCAAATCCAAGCTTTGGGCTTATTAATGGGTTAGGACCTGCCTTAAAGTGTTTTGCAGAGCAAGGTTGTAAAGGTCGGAAGAAAAGCCTCTCTTATTTACTTTTAATTTCCTCACATGCACATCCTTGGTCCACCAGCAGATGGTGCTCTTTGACAACCATCCTAGTTCAAAGACTGATCAGACTGTGTTCACTACAGCACTGACCTCAGTAACGTGACAGAGGATCCCACCTCGAGACTGTTCAGAGCCTTGCAGTTGAAACTTTCTAGAGACTGTTCTTCAACCTTTGCTGGCATTCTCTCCCTTTTCCTGTGTTGAAAATAATGTCAGTTCCCTCTGTATCCTCAGCAAAAGAGAGAGAGATTGAGTCTCCTACTGGCTGGAACTGCTGGTGGGACACAGCAGACTAAGTTTTGTTGGCCAAAGGTGCATCAACCTTAGGCTGCATCCCTTTCTCTCTGTATTCCTGGGGAGGTGGATCCCTGCAGCTCCTTCTGTCTGTATCCACCAGCCATAAGCTGGAATTATCAAAGCTATCTGCTCAGAGGGTAGGGGGGAAAGTGCTGGCAGCTGCTGCTACAGCTTCTACTCACAGTCTTTCTGCTGAGATTCTTTTCCTGTGCCTCTCTCTCTCTTCTGGATATTGTCCAACCTTCCCCTGGTGTCCTAAGACAGAGAACATATTTTTCTAGGCTGTTTCTACCTGTCCTTTAGCTATTTTTCTAAGAAAGACATGAGTCCTGTGTCTCTCTAATCTGCCATCTTCCTGGAAGTCCCAGGATATACATTCTTCTTAAGTGCACATGGATCATTCTCCAGAATAGACCACATGTTGACTCGCCAAACATGTCTTAATACATTGAAAAAGATTGAAATTATACAAAGCATCTTCTTTGACCATAAAGGAATTAAGCTGGAAATTAATAAGAAAAGATATTTGGAAAATCCACAAATATATGGAAGTTAATAACACACTCTTAAGCAATCAGTGGGTCAAAGAATAAACTGCAAGGGAAATAAGTAAATATCTTGAGACAAATGAAAATGAGAACACGACATATCAAAACTTATGGACTTGGGAAGTGGATGTGGCTTAACCAGCTGGGCACTCACCTACCATATGGGACGTCCCAGGTTTGGTTCTCAGTGCCTCCTATAGAAAGCAAGCAAAACAGTGAGTTGATACTGCTCAGGTTGGCACGGCAAGCTGATGCAGCAAGATGATGCTACAAAGAAACACAAAGAGGAAAGCACAATGAAAGCCACAACAAGCAAGGAACAGAGGTGGCTCAAGTAATTCGGTGCTTCCCTCCCACATGGGAGATCCTGGGTTTGGTTCCTGGTGCCTCCTAAAAAGAAGATGAACACACAAGGAACAGATAGAGAGCAGACAGTGAGTGCAAAAATGAGGGAGGGAGGGAGAAATAAATAAATAAAATAAGTCTTTAAAAAAACACAACTTATGGGTCTTTCAGTACCAGCAGCTGTGCTGAGTCCCACTCCTGGCTCTCGGTGCTTCCACTGATCCCCCACCTGCTCTGCCACCCTTCTGCCATCATGACAGAACAGGCCGTTTCCTTTGCCAAGGACTCATCAACAAATAGTGCTGGGAGAATTGGATATCCAAATATAAAGAATGAATGAAGACCCTTAATCCCATACCATATACCAGATTAACTCAAAATGTATCAAAGACCTAAATACAAAAACCGTTGCTATAAAACTCCTAGAAGAAAATATAGGGAAGCATCTTCAGGCTTTTGTGTTAGGTGATGGTTTCTTAGATTTTACACCCAAAGCACAAGCAACAGAAGAAAAAATAGATAAACTTAAAAATGTTTATCCTTCAAAGGACTGTCAATGAAAGTGAAAAGAAAACTTTTTTCCAAAAAAATTTGGAAAGCACATATCTGATAAGGATTTAATACCCCCAAATATAAAGAAATCCTAAAACTCAACAATAAAAGACAAAGAACCCAAACAACAAATTGGCAAAAGACTTGAATAGGCATTCTCACCCAAATGGCTAAAAAGCACATGAAAGATGATCAACATCATGAATATCAAGGAAATGCAAATCAAAATCACACCCACTAGAATGGACTTATTAAAAAACAGAAAACTGTAAGTGTTGGAGAGAATGTGGATAAATAGGAACACTCATTCAGTTCTGGATGGGATTGTAAAATGGTGCAGCCACCGTGGAAGTCAGTTTGGCAGTTCTTCAGAAAGTTAAGATTTACCAAATGACCCGGTAATCCCACTGCTAGGTATATACGCAGAAGATTTGGAAATAGGGACTTGAACAGATATTTGGACACCAATGCTTATAATGGCATATTCGTAACTGTCAAAATATGGAAGCAACCCAAGTGTTCATCAGTCAATGAAGAGATCAACAAAACGTGGTATATACATACAATGGAATATTACTCAGCCATAAAAAGAAATGATGTCCTAATGTATGTGACAACATGGATGAACCTTGACACCATACTGAGTGAAATAAGTCAGACAGAAAAGGAAAAATATTACATGATCTCACTGATATGAACTTATTATATAATAAGGAATTAGAAACCAGATTATAGTTTACCAGGGGATAGAGTGGGTTGTAAAGAATGGGGAGTCGATGCTTAATTTGTAGAGAATTTCTATTTAGGTTGATTGTAAAGGTTTGGTAATGGATGGTGGTGACGGTAGCACAATACTGTGAGTGTAGTTAACAACACCAAATTATATAGGTGAATGTGGTTAAAAAGGAAAATGCCAGGACATATATGTTACTGGAATAAAAATTAAAAGATAAAACATAGGACTCTATAGTACAATAAACCCTATTATAGATGACGGTCTATAGTTGATAATATAAGAATGTTCTTTGATGGATTATAATGAATATATGACACTAATAGTACAAGGTGTTAATAATAAGATGGTATATGGAAAAATACACTTAATGTAAGCTATTGATAGTAATTAATAGTAATATTTTAATAATCTTTCATCAATTTTAACAAAGATAACTACTCTTAAAAATAATACAATTGTTAAAAAATGCTACCATCACTTATAAAAAATATTTCATGCCAATGCATGGTGTTGGTGGTAGGGCAATATGTGGGAATCCTGTATTTCATGTATCATTGTTCTGATACATGAATCTACTTCTCTAATGAAAAAAATGTAGATAAAGCAAATATGGATATATATTGCAGCAATTGCAAATTTATCTTTAATCTAATATAATTAAGTCAGGGTTTAACAGTACTTTTTTCTTAAATGATCAATGAGTAAATATTTTAGGCTTTTGGGGCCATATGGTTTCTGTTGCAGCTACTCAAATTGACTATTATAGCACATAGTCAATAATATAAATAAGTAGTGCGACTTTGTTACAATAATACTTTATTCAGATAAACAGAAGACAATGGCCAGATTTGTCCTGCGGGCCTTAGTTTGTGGACATCGGAATTAAAGCATGACTTAGCTTTAATGAAAAGCAGTTAAGTGGTATGTATTATTTACAGATGCTTTTGTCTGGCTTTTTAAAAAAAGACAGGCTAAATGGGACAATATATAATTATGGCTTATCCTCAGGGAGGATGATTATATCCATTTTATGCTGCACCCACCCAGTTATCTAAAAATCACATTTAAAGGTACATATAATAGTTCAATCATTGTCTTTTTTTAATTTTGAATTTTTTTTCTTTTACCTGTCTGTGAGAAATCTCTGTCAGAGGAGGACGTCTATTTCTGGCAAGATGAGAGTGTAGATATGCTGGGGTACTCTACAATTCCAAAGCAAGTAGATCCTGGATTAAAATAACAACAATGGCAACAATAATAATAACACTAATACTTTTTGATATAGTTATTTTGATAGGAAAGAGAAAAATTCTTTTAGAAAAAAAAAAACCCACCAAAAATGAATAAGCAAATGAATTTCAAAATATACAAAACAGTGAACTGAAAACAGAGCTGGGAATGATAAACTTAAGGACTGTAGCAGAAGCAAGAAGTCCTGTGATCTCTACAGTTATCTTTGGCCAGTGACAAGGTGGAAAGCTGAACCATGTAACTTGAATGATCATAGTAGGTGGACTGAATGTGATCAGAGTCTGTGGCACCCCTGAATCTGAAGAGAAGCAGACACAATTTCTTTCTTATAGGTATCCAGAAAAAATAAAATTCATACCATATAAAATAATCAGACATTTTAACATCAAGGATGATAGCAAGTAGGCAGTGAAATAATATATTCAATGTGGTTGTTAAAAATAACAGACAACCTGAATATGTATATCCAGTATATTTTCAGAAATGATAATGAAATAGCTCATTTTCAGATAAAGAAAACCCAAAGAGATTTGACAATGAAAGGGCCTTCATTAAAGGACATTCTAAAGTGTCTTAAGAAAGGCAATAATTCCAGAAGAATTTTATGAGAAGCAAGAAAGATGAGTAAATAATATAGTAACATTTTTGAAAATCAAAACAAATATTGTGTGTATCTAGCTGGGATATATTCAATGTATGGGATTTAAAAATGAAAGAATAAAAATACCAAACAAAGTTACATTGAGAGTGAAATAAAAATTAAAGTTTATTTTTAAAAAAGGTAAAGAAAGAACAACAAAGCACACATAGAAAGAAGAACAAAAAAGATAATTAAGATTAGAGCAGAAAACATTGAAATAGAAAATAAGCATTAACAATGGAGAGGAGAAATGAAGACACATTTTTAAAGCCTATGAAAATAGATAAGTGAAGAGAAAAAGAAAAATCACAAATAAAGAATATTCGAAATGAAAATGGAAACAAATAAAAATAAAGGAGAAATTTAAAAGATAATAAGATGATATCATGAAATACTTTTATCAATAAATATATAATTTGACTGAAATAAAAATATTCCAGAAATATAAACTGCTATTTAATTCCTTAATTATTTTATTTCAGGCTAGTTAGTTAACCTGAGCTGATATGTAACTTTAAATTAAATAGTTTAAAAGCTTTCCTCTCAAAAGCAAAACAAACAAACCAAAACTTTTGATAAAATTATTACCCACTGATAATAAAATTCTTAGCAATTAAAACATATATTGGAACACACCTAAACTGGTAAAGAGGTAAAGGGAATCTACTAATATCTCATAGCATACAAAATTCCTATTCATAAAACATTAGCAGAATTCCTTCTAAAATCAAGCAAAATAATCTTTAACATAAGAAAAATAATCATTACCACTTCTGTTTACTGGGGGAACTGGCCAGAGCACTGAGACAAGGAAAAGAAATTATTGTGAGAAATGGAGGGTAATTATGTTTAAAAGTGTAATGATTTGCATAAGATATATTTGTCTACACGAAAAACTAAAAAGAACAGATAAAAATAAAGGAGTATAATAATTTAGACTGGTGAATTAATCAGATTTTGATAAGAAAAATCAGAAAGTACTCTAGTCATTTAAGGCAAAAAAAGAATTTATTATAGAGATAGATAATTTAAAATTATTTTGAAAGTGTGGTTAAAAAAAATCAAGAGATATTACCCTGAGCTCTCAGCTATTAGCTCTGAGAAAATCTGGAATTTGTAGGAACCACCCATAGAAAACACAGCTGCCTTCATTGTGATAGTGGTGCAAGTAATTTATGACATTAAACCCAGAATCCAGCACAGTATCTAATATCTAAAGAAGTCCATACCAGGTCGTTGCTATCAGAGAGCAGTAAAACAACATCTCTTTTTCTAAACTCTTCCAAATCAAACCAAGTGCCTCTCATTGGCAAGCATTATAGCACATATTAAACAGGGGTAAAAATAAAAGGGATAGGATAATATTGCTGAACTGCCAACAGATAATTTGTCTCAAATGCCCTAAAGTAAAAATATAAAAATAAATTTCTAAGTACACCAGCATCTAGTAAAAAAAATGAAATTTCTAAAAACATGCTCCTTCAATAGCAACAAAAATTGTAAGACATCTAGGATAAATCAATTCAAAATTTGTGAACCATTTGTATGCAAATTGTTCTAAAATTTAGTTGAGAACCATAAAGAAAACTTATATAAATAGAGCACTATGCTGTATTAATGGATAGGAAACCTTAATCCTACACAGATGTCAATTTTCCCAAAACTGATTAATAGACAGCACAATTTTTTAAAATGCACTAGTGTTTCACGTCATTTGACATACTGATTTTAAATTTTATATGGAAGAACAAGGCCAATAAACAAGTTATTCATGATGAAGGAGAAATATTGAAAGAAAATTGTTCTACTGAATATTATTTATTACAATTAAGAGAAAAGTGAATACAATAATGCAAGGATGGATATCATGGGAAAAAATCATGATATTGTAAACAGATCCACTCTTTTTTCTTTATTTTTAAAGAAGCTTTTGATTATGTAAATGTTACATTGAAAGTAAAGGGGATTCCCATATAACCCACCTGCTCCCCCTCCCACACTTAACCTCATTAACAACATCTTTCATTAGTGTGGTATATTTGTTACAATTGATGAACATATATTGAAGAATTGCTACTAACCATGGTCTATAGTTTACACTTTGCACCGCACAATTTTATACGTTTTGACAAAATGCCTAATGGCTTGTATCAATCATTGCAATATCATGCAGAACAATTCCAATGTCCCCAAAATTCCCATTTTACAACTATTTATCCCTCTCCCTCCCCTCAGAACTTCTGGTGACCACTGCTTTTATATCAATGCTACAAGTACTTCCATTACTAGAATAATAATAAGTCAATGTATCAGAGTTAGAATCATTTATAATTTTCCTACACATAGTTCTTCTGCCTCTTTTATTTTAACCTATAATTAGTACTATAACCATTAAATATATGTCTCAGAAACTTAAATCATCTGGCTGTTTATATGCTGGTTGAGCTCTGAATCTCAGCAGAATAGAAGCCCACACCTACTCTCCAGTTTATCAGATGCACCCAGGACAGTTAACAAAATGATGATGATGGACAATGCCCATTCCAACAGAGAGCATCTACCACTGCAACAAGACAGTTCCAATCTATTTGCCCCATGGGATCTAAGCCCCCTCTTAATCAGAAATAGAGTGGGCATCACAGTCCTAAAATCCTCAAGAGTGTGATCTCCACACATCTGCATTCAACTTTCCTATTTAGACTGTTCATAAAACAGATGGATATAGAAGGATGAACGTGAATTATACTAAATCTAACCACGTAGTGACACCAATTGCAGCTGCTATTCCAGATATATCATAATTTGATCAAATTAACACATCCCCTGATACTTAGTATGCAGCTATTAATCTGGCAAACCCTTTTTGTCTTGACACTTGTTAGTAAAGACTACCAGAAACAGTTTTCTTTCAGCTGGCAAAACCAGCAATAAACCTTCTCTGTCCCTCCATAGAGATATATCAACTCTCCATCCCTGTGTCATAATTTAGTCTTCCCAGGGTCTTGATTGTCTTTTCCTTCCTTGAGATATCACACTGGTCCATTATGCTGAACCTTCTGAGCAAAAAGTAGTCTAGTAACTATAGACATATTGGTAAGACATTTGCATGTCAAAAAGTGGGGAAAAAGTCAACAAAAATTCAGGGACATTCCATGTTAGTGAAATTTCTGGACATTTGGTGGTGTGGGGCATGTCCAGATATACCTTCAAAGGTAAAGGATAAGTGGTTACATTTGGCTCCTACAACGAAGGAAAAAACACAAGGCCTAGATGTACTTTTTGGATTTTGGAGGCAACATATTCTTCATTTGGTTGTGCTACTCTGGCCCATTTTCTGACTGACCTGAAAATCTGCTAGTTTTGAGCAGGGGCCAGAACTAGTGATAGCTCTGTAACATGTCCAGGCTGTCATTTAAGTTGTCTTTCTTCTTGGGCATAGTATACAGCAGATCCAGTGGAGCTGGAAATGTAAGTGGCAGCAGCTAGAGATGCTGTTTGTAGCCTTTGGCAAGCCCCTATATGTGTATCACAGAATAGAATCATAAGATTTTGGAACAAACTCTTACTGTCCTCTGAAGATAGCTAATATCAGTTTAAGAAACTGTTTTTGGCTTCTTACTGGACCTTAGGGGAGACTAAATGCTTAACCGTGGGCCACCAAGTTACCATGTGAGCTGAGATGCCCATCACGGACTAGGTATTGTCTTAGCCACCGTATTAGTTAGGCTTCTTTAGGGAAATAGAACTGACAGGAGATATCTGTAAATAGTACACGATTTTCTAAAAATTGTTTCATGCAACTGTCCAGATGCACAAATTGAAATTCTGCAGGCAGACTGCAAACCAGGGGCTCCAATGAAGGTCCTTGATGAATTCCCAGGAGATGCTGGCTGTCTGATCTAGAGGAGGGAATTCTCTATTTGAATGCTGAAATCAATTCCCTTTTTCAGGCCTTCAACTGATCAGATGAGAGGTCACTCTTTGCTGATGGCAATCTCCCTGATTGATGTAGATATAATCAGCCATCTATGCAATCAACTCACTGATGTTTAAAGTCCATGAAATGTTCTTTTATTACAAGTAACCCAGAGCTTGCTTGACAAGACAACTGGGCACCATCACCTGTCCAAGTTGACACATTAGGCTAATCGTAACAGTACACCCCTGTCAACTCTGCAGCATACCACATCACCTTAAACCATCGTTAGTCTCTAAATAAAAACAACATACAGGTAGGTAGGTAGGTAGGTAGGTAGATAGATAGATATATAGATAGATAGATAGATAGATAGATAGATAGATAGATAGATAGATAGATAGATAGATAGATA
>JAKSZT010054341.1:9793457-9870531 GCA_026826555.1 Tolypeutes matacus | reverse complement strand
ATAGATAGATAGATAGATAGATAGATAGATAGATAGATAGATAGATATTTCTACCTAACAATTGTCCTTTGTACAACTGGAAAAGCACTAATTCCCTCCAGAATAGGGTACAAGTCCTTGGATAATAGTCACTCTTAACCTTAACATCCTTAAATACTACAACATGAAACTGATACAACTTATATCATATGATAAGGGAAGAAAAATACATTCATTTTATGTACATATACAGACATATGCATAACAAAGCAAGGAAGAAATATTCATGACCATTACAGTCCTCATTTCTGTAACTGGTTATGTAGTCGAAGTTCGTATTTATCACTACCTTCTTCCACTAACCAACCAATGTTTCCTTTACCCTCAGCACGCACCTCAGCTGGCCATGGTTCTTTGTCTGGAGGGGTTACCCAAACTTTCATACCTGAAGATTCTGAACATCATTAGTCCAAGTTGGATTGAGTTGTTGCAATTTTCCATTGACTTTAATCACAGGGCATGGTAGTATTAACAGATGCCCTAGGGGATCTCTTGTATTCCTGGAAAACTCTTCTTTACTTCCATTGTATAGGTGCAGTCCTGTTTCCCCTTGATAGTCAGGATTAATCACTCCAGCCAATACAGTAATTCCCTTCTTTGCCTGTTGATTTATTAGAGGCATGAAGAGTCCAAAGTGGCCAGGTGGTAGTATGAACTTCCAGTTCAATGAAATCGTTGTTGTGTTCCCTGGTGGAAACACTCCTCCTTTTGAAACTAAGACCTGTAGACCAGCAAAGCATAAGATTGCAGGGACAAGAAATAAAAATTTCCCTAGTGGATCACTAGGGGTAATAGTGAGTGGTGCCACTTCCATTTCAACCCCTTGATACCTGGATGCATGAATCCTGGCTATGGGACAAACAGCACCATAGAGTGGACACTGATTTAGAGCAAACACAGCCTCCTGGAGAACATTGTTCCAGTGCTGCAAGGTTATGCCACCTTGTTGGTGCTGTAATTGAGTCTTCAAAAGGTCATTCCACCATTCTAACAATCCCAGTGCTTCAGGATGATGGGGAATATGTAAGATCAGTGAATTCCATGATCTCATTCCCATACATAATTTACTGTGAAATGGGTTCTTTGATCAGAAGCAATGCTGTGTGGAATGCCATGGCTGTGGATAAGACATTTGGTAAGTCCATGGATGTAGTTTTATAAGAAGCATTGCATGCAAGAAAGGCAAACCCGTATCTGGAATATGTGTCTATTCCACTTAGAACAAATCACTACCTCTTCCATGATGGAAGTGGTCCAAATGTAATAAACCAGCCACCAGCAGGCTAATAACCTTGAGGAATGGTGCCACATCAAGGGAACGAGTGGGGATCTCTGCTGCTGGCACATTGGGCACTCAGCAGTGACTATAGCCACGTCAGCCCTGACAAGGAAAAGTCCACATTGCTGAGCATACCTCCATCCCTACCATCATGGCCACTTTGTTCATGAATCCATTGGTCAAGGACAGGAATGACTGGGGAAAGAAGCTGAGTGCAAGCCACAGAGTGGGTCACCTTACCACTTGATTATTAAAGTCTTCCTCTGCTGAAGTCACCCTCTAGTGAGCATTCATGCGGGACAAAAATAGTTTCATGGTTTTCTTCCCCACTCAGAAAGGTCTATCCACATACATCTTCCCTAGACCTCTTTGTCACCAATTTTCCAATCATGGTCCTGCCAAGTCTCAGATCATCCAACCAAACCATTGCCAAGGACCCATGAATCAGTGTTAAAATGCATATCTGACCATTTCTCCTTCCAAGTAAAATGAACAACCAGATGCACTGCTTGAAGTTGTGCCCACTGGGCGGATTTGCCCTAACCACTGTCCTTCAGGGAGTTCCTATAAAGGGGCTGCAGTGCCGTAACTGTTCATTTTCAGGTGGTACCTGCATATCATGCAGAACCATCTGTAAACCAGGCACAAGTATTCTCTTCCTCAGTCAACTGATTGTAAGGAACTCCCCAAGAGACCATAAGTGTGGGGTGGTAAAGAGAAGGTAAAGTGGCAACAGTGGTAACCATGGACTTTTGGGCCACTTCCTCATGTAACTTACTTGTGCCTCTAGGACCCAGCTGGGCCCTATCTTGTATATGCCACTTCCACTTTATGATGGAATGGTGCTGCTCAACTTTATGGTTTGGTGGGTCAGACAATACCCAGCTCATGATAGGCAACTCAGGTCTCATGGTAACTTAGTGGCCCATGGTTAAGCGTTCAGTCTCTAATATTGACTCAATAGCAGGCCAAAACTGTTTGTCAAAAGGAGAGTAGTTATCTGCAGAAGATGGCAGGACTTTGCTCCAAAATCCTAAGATCCTGTGTTGTGATTCGCCTATAGGGGCCTGCCAAAGTCTCCGAATGGCATCTGTACTTGCCACTGAAACTTCCAGCACCATTAGATCTGCTGATATTATGGCCCAAGTGGCAATGCAGCCTGCACAGCCTCCTGGACCTATTGCAGAGCCTCCTTTTGTTCCAGTCCCCACTCATAATTTGCAGCTTTTCTGGTCATCAGGTAAATGGGATGGAGTAGCACATCCAAATGAGGAATATGTTGCCTCCAAAATCTGAAGAGACAACTAAGAATTGTGCCTCTTTTTTGGTCATAGGAGGAGCCAGATGCAACAGCTTGTCCTTCACTTTAGAAGGGATATTTCTACATGTCCCATACCTCTGGACACCCAGAAATTTCACCGAGGTTAAAAACCCCTGTATTTTTGTTGGATTTATCTCCTATCCTTTTCACACAAATGCCATACCAATAAGTCTAGAGTCATTGCTACTTTTTGCTCACTACATTCAATCAGCATATGTCATTAATATAATGGGCCAGTGTGATGTCTTGTGGGAGGGAGAGATGATCAAGGTGCATATAGACAATATTATGACATAGGGCTGGAGAGATAATATACCCTGAGGCAGGATAGTGAAGATTTATTTCTGGTCTTGCCAGATGAAAGCAAACTGCTTTTAGTGGTTCTGAATAATGGCAAATGAGAAAAAAAAATTACCAAATCAATAGCTGTATACCAGGTACCAGGGGATGTGTTGATTTGCTCAAGCAATGATACCACTTCTGTAACAGCAGCTGCAATTGGAGTCACCACCTGGTTAAGTTTACGATAATGTACTGTCATCCTCCAAGATCCATGTGTTTTCTGCACTGGCCAAATAGGAGAGTTGAATGGGGATTTGGTTGGAATCACCACCCCTGCATCCTTCAAATCCTTTGTGGTGGCATTGAGCTCTGTAATCCCTCCAGTTCCAGTGGCTTCCACTTGGCCTTTCCTACTATCATAGTCCTCACTCTGCAAGTCAGGGATCCAATGTGGGGATTCTGCTAGTTACTGAGTATGTCTATTCCAATTATGCATTCTGGAACTGGGAAAATAACCACCAATTAGGTCCATGGACCCACTGGACCCACTGTGAGATGGACCTAAGCTAAAACTCTATAGATCATCTGACCTCCATAAGTCCCTAATCAAAATGGTGGACCACATTGACATTTTGGGTCTTCTGGAATTAATGTCACTTCTGAGCCAGTAATCCCTAAAATGTCTGATCATTTCCTTTTCCCAAATGCACAGTGAGAGTGTGGGTTTCTTTGGAGAAACTTGGGAGAAAAACTAACATATAAATTTTTGTCAGTGTAACAGGATCCTTCTCTAAGGGGACCTGGCCTTTCCTTCATTCAAGGGGTTTTGGGTCTGTAAATTATCTCAAGTGTGAGAATTGATTAAAGGGCCATGATTCTCTGTGTCTGTAATTCAATTTAGGGTTTTGTTCACTCAACCCAGAACTCTTCTGCTTATAAAGATCATGTAGGAATTCAGTAGAATGCCTATCTATTTTACTTCTAGGTACCCCATGATCAATTAGCCAACACCACAGTTCTATGCAGCTCAGAGACTTTTGATGCTGCTTTGTGTCTCCTTTCATTGTGGTAGCCATGTCCACCTTGTCTTTGGTGACTAACTACTGCTACTTGGTTTCTACCAGCTGGCAATCAGATCATCCCCACAGTGTTCAAGGATTTTAGTTCCATGACAGCAGTTCCCACAGTAATATCTGGGCTACAAAGAAGAGGGACCACATATCTCTTCAGGGAAGATGGAGTTAGTCTTGAAAATTTATTCCTCACAGTCCTGGTTGAAGGTGTGTCCTCTGGACATTCCTGGGCTTAGTGGGAAAGTCTTAAATGGTGAATCCATTCTAGCATTCCAATCTTTCTAAGACCTTGGATCCTCTTATCTAAAGTATACCAGGGTGTTAGCATTTTGGCATTATTAATTCCAAAAATAGATATTGGATTATGCTTGTAAACTGGTCTGTTCCTGTGGGCATGATTAAGTTATGATTAGGGCTTTGATTGGGCCATGTCAGTAGGACGTTAAGTCCCCACCCCTTGGTGGGTGGAGACTCAGAGATAAAACTCTATGGCAGAGCGGAAGAGTTCATTGGAGTTGGAGTTGGAGTTCTGATGTGGGATTTTAAAGCTGGAGCCTGGGGAAATAAGCACACAGCAGAGCTTGGTCGTGAGGAAGAAGAGAAGGTCCCAGAAAGAGATGAGTCATTCACCTGATAGTCTGCAGCTGGCCTTATGGAGAGAAGCAAGCCTAAGTCATGAGAGAGGCAGGCCCCAGGAAGGAACCCAGGAAGCCTGAATCCTCACAAATATCAGCAGTCATCTTGCTCCAACAAGTGGCAATAGACTTTGGTGAGCTTTATGCTTTATTCTTTATGACCTGGTAACTGTGGGCTTCTACCTCAAATAAATATCCTTTATATACGCCAACCGATTTCTGGTATTTTGCGTCAGCATCGCTTTGATTGACGAATACACAGGGTAAATTGGGTATCTCTACCTAAACATTCTAGGATATCTTTTGGTCCATGTTTCATCCAGGCACCCAAACAAACTATTGGAGTCCTTTCTAACCCCTCAAGCTGTAGAACTGAATCCAGAATCTCTGCTTAGTCAGTCCATATCAATGCATTCAGTCTGATTCAAATTTATAACCCTTCCACCATTATCCCATATGCTTAATATCCATTCCCCTTATTTCTGTTTATATAATTGGAAAACTCATGCAGTTCTATTAAAGTAAAGCATACTTTATCATGGTTCATGCTTTGTAATTTGCCTTTGGGAGATTGTTGTGATTTTAGTCTAGTAATAGGTCTCAAGAAACGAGGGGTGGTGGGCATGTGGGGGATAAGGAGAAGGATTAGAAATGTCTTGCAAGCTACTGACCTCAGGACAATGTTTTTTTGCATTTTCATCTGGTGGAGCAGGATTAATCTCTTCAGGCAGAGTTTGGATGGCAGATTCTTTAGGGCAGGGTGGAGGTTGGGCAGTGCAAGCTAGAGTTTGGTTGGTACCGGCCTCAGGGCAGGGAGGAGGTCTGGATTTCCTGTTGCAGGTTGAGGGTTGAGTGATAAAAGCTTAACACTGCATGGTATCCACAGGGCAGACTATTACAGGTTTATCTGACAAAGTCTTAGCAGAATTTAGGGTTTCAATGACCCCACCAATATCATCATCAAACCATATGTCGCCATCCCAATCCTCAGGGCTCTACTCCTTTCCTATCAATGCCTTCACTTTAAGAGCAGATGCTCTGCAAGTTTGAGATTTTAGTTTCCATTGTAACTCTGCTTCTCATACAATGAGACTCTGAGTCTGGTTTTTAGAGATCTCAAGTCCGTGACTGAACGAAACAAGATTTTCTTTCAGAGCACACATAGAAATTTTCACATCATTAATGAAGCACTTAAGTTTCGAATTTGAAACTTTTATCTCATCCCCTTCTTTTGTAACTGTAGCCAGAATATTTAGGGACAATCAGCCAACACCATTGTACTTTTTAACTGCAGAAAATTCTGTTTGGGTGTTAAAAACACTCTCACTCAGATCCTGCCTCTTATAAGCATGGAAGTAGTCATATCCAGTGGTGATATTTTGCATATCTCTAGTGACAACTCACACCATGGGCTGTTAGTGGCCTCTTGATTATTGGAAAGAGAGTCAGTGCCCTTGAATCTAATCAGAGTGGAGAACCAATTACAATCCCAGAACCAATTCTGAAATCCTACTGTTAAGATTCTTGTTCTCAATAACCACCCCGCTCCTGGTACCAAGCTGTATCAGTCAGGTTTTCTAAGAAAACAGAACTGACAGGAGATATTTGTAAGTAGTATAAGACTTTATAAAATTGTTTCACACAACTGTGGGGATGCACAAGTCCAAATTCTGCAGGGCAGGCTGCAAACCAGGGGCTCCAATGAAGGTCCTTGATGAATTCCCAGGAAATAGAGCTGGGAATTCTCTGACAGAGCTGGGAATTCTCACTCTGAATGATGAAATCACTTCCCCTTTTAAAGCCTTCAACTGATTGGATGAGAGGTCACTCATTGCTGATGGCAATCTCCTTAGTTGATTGTAGTAATCAGCCATCTATGCAATCAACTCACTAATGGTTAAAGTCCATGACTTTATTATTTATTGTATTACAATTAGTACAGTGCTTGTTGACCAGACAACTGAGCACCATTACCTGGCTTAGTTGACACATTAGCCTAACCATCACAGCCATCAAAACATAAAGTTGGGTTTACACAGCAGCACTCTATTATCAAATGAAGTGTAGATATGAAATGGGACTTAAGCAGGCAGTGACAGCATGATGAGTAAGTGGTAGCCCAAATGCCTATTGCCCTCACTCCTGCCATAGTAATATCTCTCCCCCAGCCAATACCTATGGTCTCTTGGGGTGTTCCCTATGGTCAGGAAGAAAAAGAGGAAGGGAATGAGGAGAAGAAAAGTCAAGCCTGGTTTTTAAACAGTTGTGCAAAATATGCTGACACCACCCAAAAGTGGACAGCTGCAACACTAGAGCTCCTTTCTGGGATGTTACTTAAGGAGAGTGATGAAGGGAAATTCTCCCATTGGGCAGCACTTCAAGCAGTGAACCCAGTTCTTCATTTTACTTGGAAGGAAAATTAGCCAGATTTGTGACTGTATAGTAATTCATGGGCTGTGGCCAATGGTTTGTTTGGATGGCCAGGGAGTTACAAGAAACATAATTGGAAAACTGGTAGCAAGGAAGACTGCAGAAGAAGTGTGTAGAAACACCTTTCTGAATGGGGCAAAAATGTGAAGATAGCTGTATTCCATGTGAATGCTCACAAAGGGTGACCTCAGTAGAGAAGATTTAATAATCAAGTAGATAGGATGACTTGTTCTGTGGATACTAGTCAGTCTCTTTCCCCAGCCACTCCTGTCACTGCCCAATGGGTTCATAAGCAAAGTGACCATGGTTGCAAGGATGGAGGTTATGCATGGAGTCAGCAACATGGACTTCTACTTAGCACAGGTAAACTGGCTACAACCACTGCTGAGTGCCCAATCTGCCAGCATCAGAGGCTATCATTCAGTCCTCAATATGGCACCATTCTTCAAGCTTATCATCCAGGTACATGGTGACAGGTTAATTACATTTTTTGTAAAGGAAGTGGGGCACGGAGTGTTTTGCTCTTACTGGAATAAACAGTCACTGTGGATATGCATTTCTTGCAGGCAATGCTTCTGCCAAAAGTACCACCTGTGGACTTACAAGAATATCTTATCTGCCATCATGGTATTTTAAACAACATTACTTCTGATCAAGGAACTTACTTCATAGTAAATGAAGCATGGTAATGGGTTCATACACATGGTATTCACTGGCTTTAACATGTTCCCCCATCATCCTTAAGCAACTGGATTGATAAAAGAGTAGGATGGGCTTTTGAAGGCTATAGACTATATTTGAAGACTATAATTATAGAACCAACAATGTAGCATTACCTTACAGGGTTGGAGAAATGTTCTCCAGGATAAAACATGTGTTCCATGTCGGTTTCTAATATAGAATGTTGTTTCTCTGAGAGCAAGGATTCATGAGTCCAGGAATCAATAAATGGGTGTGTCAAAATTCACTATTACCCCTAGAGATCCACTAGCAAAGTGTTTGCTTCCTGGCCCCATGACCTTATGCTATGGCTAGTCTAGAAGTCTTAATTCCAAAGGGAGTATTGCTTCCACCAGGGGACACAAAAAGTTTCCACTGAACTGAAAGTTTAGGCTGCCACCCAGTGACTTCGTCCACCTGATGCCTGTGAGCCAAGAGGCAAAGAAGAGAGTTACTGTATTGGCTGGAGTGAATGATCCTGATTACCAAGAGGAAATCATACTGCTACTACACAATGGTGGTAAGAAAGAGTATGTCTGGAATACAGCAGATCCCTTAGGGCATCTTTTACTACTGTCATTCCCTGTGATTGAAGTCAATGAAAACCTACAACCAAATTCATGCATGATTACAAATGGCTCAGACCCTTCAGCAATTAAGATTTGGATCACCTCAACAGGCAAAGAACCATATCCAGGAAAATGCAATAATGCTGGCTCTTAGGGTGGTATTGCTTCCATCATGTTCATTTTTAAATTGTATTTTATTACACATATAACTTACTTATTAACTACCAAAAAGTGCATAAAAACAATAAAGAAAATAATTAAAAAATAAGAAAACCAAAAGGATTTATTGGGAGAACTTGGTGAGGTTTAGGATTTATTGGTGGAAACTCAAAATAAAATAACATAAAATACATTTAAAAATTGAACATGAGATTGTTAAAAAAAAAAAAAAAAAAAAAAAAAAAAACTCCCTCTGGAATCACCATGCAAAAGTTAAAAAATATATAAAAATTTGAACAAATCCCTTTGGACAATAAGTGGCATCCTTTTTTATTTTAAAATTATGTATATATTATTAATTTGAAAGCTAAGGAATAAAAAAGCAGTTAAGCAAGATATGAGAATAAATTATCATTTCTACATTACCCCTTTCCCAAGTTTTACACAAAAGATAGAGCTTCTGTGCACTTTTCTAAATAACACATGCCCAGGTTGGAGTTCAGTCAACTGCAACAGGCAAGTTATTCATAAGGAGAATATTTTCACCTCACTTAAAACTAAACAATATAGTCTAGAGAGTATATTGTGGCAGGGAGAAAAATTCAAAGTAGGTTTCCCTTTATCCATGGTTTATCCCTTCAGGACCATAGTTCATCTAAATATTGCAGACTATGTAATGCAGTGCATGTGTGTACTGTTTCCTGAGTGAATTTTTTCTCATTGAAAATTTAGTATCTAGGCAACTATTCATCCTGAAAACAATTGTTCTCAATGCTTTGTTTTTCTTCATTGCTGGATACCAGTTATTCTGTAGTTATTATGCACATACAACTTACTCCTTTATTAATTCTTTTTGGCCTTTTCTACTGTTTTTTGAAGTCACAATAGAGAGATTAATTTAGAAGTCTTCAAAAGTCTTACATTTTTCTTGCTCTGAATTCCCAATAAGATAAACTCAAATGAAATTATTGACTTCTCCAACTTGAACTTCTGCCCATGAGAGAGGAAAATATTCTTGTTACTTTTCTCCCATTCGGTCTTTGTATTGTGGTTTTCTTTCCTGTGATATAGTGTTTACGTTTTTTTTTTTTTCTTTCTTTCTTTGTCTCTACCATCAGTTTTCAATGTCTATTATTTTTTCTCACTCCCAATGGGAGTATCACTTACTTTAGGCAGCCCATCTTCAGGAAACCGCTGTATCACAATACTCTTCTAATACTTTTACCAGGAATCCATCTTCATATTTTTCTGCTCTTATTTTTTCTTCAGTTATTTGCTTAGCATTGACTTAGGAGACTTCAGAGAAAAGTAGATATGTTTATTCATTTACTGCTTGAATATGTGATATTGTGAACCACTGAGAAAAAAAACCCACATTTTAACCATAAAAATTTGAAACTTTGAAATCTAGCAGAAGTAGGAAGTTTGATAATCAACTAGATTTATATGTCTATTTGAAGCTTACCTAGACCCCATATGGTTTTCTGGAAAAAGCCACAGTAACTATCAGATTTACTTATCCTAACTGTCCCTGATGCATTGTTTCAGAAAAGGATGGGCAGAATTTTGCAATTCATTTTAGGGTTTGTTTTTTTATCAGCTCTATTGAAACCTGATGTTCATACTGAATAGTATGGATCATTACTGGCTTCATTATTGTAATAATAATAACAACCATAGTAAGCACCGTTTTCAGCATCTGATCTTTATTGTATACTCTTATGAGTCCTAAAACTGTAAAACAAATAGTAAATAGAAATTAGGTATATAAAAAGTCAGTCATTATCTATTTCTCTAATCCACACCTTTACCTCCATTACAATATCTTTCCCTGTTTCTCTTCAGTCTTCCTATCTTTGAACCTCAGGTGACAATGTACTCCTGGTTTACCGAGGGCAACCCAGGCTTCCACCATTTATACAAGCATAATTATTCATAGAGATCCCTTTCATTCTCACAAGTATTTCAGTTTGGGGATATTATATGTTTACCTACTTAAATCCCTCAGGAGATTGATCCTACCTTTATGAAAATATCCTGAAATGCTACCAAAATCATAAGTTCCATGGAGAGGAATATGAGAAAAGATCCACAAATATGAGAAAGATCACCATTGCTGTCCTTATTTTAAAATAGGTGTGTGTGTGTCTTTCTTTTTCACTGTCATTCTTACCTTTGTTACTTGGAGTATATCTGGCTGCCTAAATACAGAAAATCCAAAACATAACTGGTTTAAATACACATATATTTATTATATTAAGTAAAAAGAGGCCTAGATGAAGAACACCGGGGATTGATAGCGCTTTCATCAGAGTCCAAGCTCTTTCTCTAGGTCTGAATAATCATTCTAGCATGTGACTGCCATTCTTGAATTCATTTTAAGATCCAAACTGATTGTTGGAACTCCAGCCTTCACATTTGCATTGCAGTCAAAAAGAAAAAAGGAGAAAGAAGAATGAATGAATGAATGAATGAATGAATGAATATAGATACATCCCTACCTGACTATCCCCCTTTTAAAGTCATTCTTGATCTCCAACTTAGCTCATTGGTCATAATTTAATCACACCCAGAAGACAGGGAAATTGCAAAGGTTCTATTTCAGCTCGAAATATTGCCTTCCAAATAATGAAGATGTTGGTTTCTCATGGAAGAGTGGTATGGTAGATGAAAGGAATGCAAGTTCTCTTTTCTGCACTATCCTCTGTCACAGCACAGTATTCCAGAGTGGTTCTGTCATAGGCTCAGTGCCAGATGCTCTGAGTTTCAAAAATGGTTAAACCACTTATCAGTTATGAGTTATTTTAATCTTATTACAACACAGTTCCCTAAGGGGGAGACTAAGATCAACTTACTTCAGATTGTTGCTTTAAGGATTAAAAGTTAATACATGTGAAGTACCAGAAAAGTGCCTTACATATACTACACACTCCGTAAACATGCTCTACCCTTTTCATTATTATATGATCACCACATAACAAACTTACTTTTATAAAATCTTTTTGTAAGTCCCCTTGTATTATTCATTCAGTGACAAGTCCCAAATACTATACACAAAGAATATCTATTTTAAATCCAGAAGTCTATATTAAATGCAGTTTGCTAATTTAGTAAAAGCTCATCTAAATTCCAGTGGATTCAATTAACATTGCCTCTAATTCTCAAAACTGCATAACAAGGTAGATTAAGATGATTCAAAATTCCAGCATGCAGTAAAGCTGGTGTCCAGGGGCATTTCTTCTGGAAGAAGCTGGCAAAATCTATCCCAAAAAGTCTCATATGATAAAACGTGTCAAGCTGGTGACTATGCAAGGAGTGCTTCTTTTCCTTGCAGGCTCTGAAATCTTGTTAGAGCACATAGCCAGGGGACTAGTGACTCAGGTTTCCTTTCATTAACCAAATCTACAAGTTTCTATCTACAATGACAAAGACATCTATCACAGGGAACAAAATTCTCAGATAACCAAGGCTACATGAAGGAAAAAAATATTCATCAGAAACATGTTTGCTGAGCACTGATTAGAACAACAACAAAATAATTTCAATGTTTAAATCAACTCCATGGTAGGCATAGCATTGCCAAGGGTAAGTTAGTCAACATCAAGGGCACTTCACTCCCTGTTCATCTTTCTCACCTTTCTGGGCTTTCCTTGCTTATCAAATCTTTTTTTTCAGAGACATGTTCTTTCTCCTGATATTAGCTGTATTCAATCATGTTTCAAACAAGTTCATTTGTCTAGAAGTCTCTGTGCCTTTAATTGTATATATCTGTCAAGTATTGTGTATGATTTAAAGTCTACCTGTCAAAGTGAACAACTCATTCCCCAGTTCATGGAGATCTTGCTACTATAGTTCACAAACAAACAACCAAAATCTCAAGGCATAATTATCCACCAATATGGTTAAGATGCTAAAGCTTAAGTTCTAACAGCAACAAATAAAAGATCTGGCATTACACCAGGTCTGCCTGATGCTGAGAATTTTCTTTTACACCAGAGCATTTGTAAAAGACTCTTTTAAATATACCTTTCATCACTGTAGTTTATTGCTTAGTATCTATCCATGCCACATACCACCCAAACTTTTGTCAGTTAACATATATTAATTTTTTTCTGGGGGGAAATAGAGAAACATGAGTGCATGATTTGGCAAAAATATGAAATATACTGAATGAATTATGCACAAACCATTCATAGATAGATCCTTCACTGAAGGAAATTGTACCTTTAATAGCAATGTTTGGTAAGAGATAATATTCCCTAAGGGCAGCCACCTCCATAATCCCTACTCCTTGCTTCTCTTCTTAGTGTCTGTCTTGAAAAGCCTATTCACCAGCAGCCCTTCTTGTTGTCTTTGCTGTCACAGCAGCTTTGCATTTGGTGAGCCAGGTGGTTGCACTGAGATAATGCAGTCCATGTTCACACAACAATAGTGGAATCAGTCATGATTGAAAAATATGGATGGTCCAATTTGTCTCAGCTCAGTACAATAGCCGCAGACTGGTATTTAAGCAACAGAAACTACATAATCAAGATTCTACTTCTTGTAGGACCATGTAGGCATATTTTACTGACTAAAATCAACACATTTTATAGTCACATCTGATTCTATCACAATTGCCTAGACTTGACACGTAGTCCCTCTTTTGGAAACATGATCTATGAGGTCAATGATAAGGGCAGGGTCATAGGACCAAAGAATCGGTGTTTTAGATATAGGAATCCCTAAAAGATTGCCTAACCCAGTCTTCAATGCAAATCAGAACATTATTCCCCCAAAATTATAATAAAGAATCACTCACTTCTTTCTTCAATGAAACCAATAACAAGAAATTTACACACTTTTAAAGCAGTTCATTTTATTATACAATTGTAATTGATAGAAAGCTTTTACATTAAGACAAAATGTGTTTGGCATACACAAAATAGGCATCTTTATTCTTATGATAATTGTTAGGATATTCCAGCACAATTATAGTATCCCTAGAAAGACTCTAACCATCTTTCATGTGACATAATTTTAAATCCCATTACATCCCTGGATACATTCCAGTCCATTTAAAATCTTTCTTAAAACAATTATCTGTAAATTTAATACATTACTTCAGGGGTTATCTGCCTCAAATTCAGTGGGACTCACCATGATCATAGCATATTGATTAGTACAATCTAAAATAACATTTTTATTGTCTACTGTGAGCTTGGAGTCAAATAAAACCCAATTGTTCTCTGAAGATAATTAAAATTTCCAACTTTTATTTAATCTTGCTATGTTTCAGGACCTATTATAATTGGCCAATATGCATTAACTGATTAATATATTAAATCCTTAACTTAGCTCTGCAAGATAAATACTAGTGTCAGATTCATTGTATACTATTTATGATCACTATTTTCTAAGTGATCGTAAAAATCCAGCCTGTAACTCTGTGACTGAATTAATATCTTAGGAACCTCATGGATAGGAAACTGGATTACCTCTTTTGTTGGTGTAGTAAAGATAATTAAAACATCTATCACTTTCTTGAACTACTTAAAAAATATCCTATTGATATTTAACCACAAGAGGGTTAAAAGAAACTCACTGGAGATAAACCAGCTCCTAACTGATGGGGTTATAATTTACATTTAAGCAGTCTTCTGCACTAGCCCTATCTCTGATCTATTACTCTACACCGATGATTCTCAAAGGCTAGTCTCTGAACCAGCTATGCCAACATCATCCAAGAACATGGTAGAAACATAAATTCCTAAATCCCACTCCAGATCTACTGCATCAGAAACTCTATGTGTTGAGGCAGTCACAGGCACCCTCAGCAGCCATCTCCCAGCCCTCGCTTATTCTCCTCCTTTTCTTTTTACAGATGTTTCAATATGTTTCCATTTCACAGCTCAGGAAAGACCTTAGGTTTAATGGAATGGTTTAACCATATGTTGAATCCAAGACTGAGAACAACCAGTTCCAGTTGCTTATCAAGGTGGAAACTAAGCACAAAGTTCACTTGAAACATGCTTTTTGCTCAGTGGCAGGGCAGTACTCTGCAGTACATGTATGTCTCCTCTACATCACAAAGTGAGATGTGCAGAGTTACCATCTACTGACCCTGACCCAAGCATGTGGGAGATAGACCATGATGGAATTTCTTCCCCTGCTCTTTTGGATCCTTTTGGCTATTTAAGAATAAATGGTCATTTGCTAAAAGTGTCTGTTGTATCTGAGCCTGTGCTCCCATGACGTACCATACAGCAACTTGCTTCACACTGGGCTCAGGTTCCAGCAAACTATTTTAACAAGTCCATCTGACAATTCTGGTGCATGCTCCATTGCTCTACACCTCACTAAACCCACATAGGGTCTTAAAAACACAAGGCATGCATTATGTTCGATCAAGGAGACTGGAAAAAAGGTTCCTAAAATATGAGGCAGTATTTTTGTAAGTTGTGGAATGGAGAGGGTCAGGATGCCACATATAGTAATACTGATTAAAAAACAAAACTTTAAAGAATAACTCACCTGTCATAAATCCAGCATTAATATTCATTCCAAAAGGGTGTGCTAGAAGTCTGAACTCCTCATGACAGACTGCAGGCATACTCCAATAAAGGTGATATTGAAGTCCTAAGGTCCAAATTCCCCAGGAGATGGCTGGAAATTAAAGAAAGAGTCCATGCGGAAGCTGAGGCAGAAATTGGTCTTCTGATCTTCAAAATGCTCAGTTCTCACTTTAAACACTTCAGACTGACTAGATGAAGAGGTCAAATCTTTTTGGATTTGTGCATCCCATGGACAAAATGCATTCACAGTAAGGAGTAGGCATGTGTTTGACTAAACGACTGGCCACCAGAACCTCCTCAAGTAAACACATGAAATTAACCATCACAATGTATCAATATAAAGAACTTCTATTTTGTTGCTAACAGTCAATATCTTTGAGAAATCATCTGAGCTCTTAACAAAAATGGAGAATTGAACCACTACCATTTTTCCAGTCACCATTGTAGCTACAGCTTGGAAGACTACTCTATTTATTGGGAGGCAACATATTTCAATATTTATCTTATAATGCCCATTTTCTTGGTGATCATAAAAATCCAGTCTGTAATTCCATGAATAAATTTATATCTCTAAAAGTTAGTAGATGGGAAAATGGACTATCTAGTGCCTAGATGTATTGAAGATAATAAAAGTCTATGCATTTTCTTCACCTACTTCAGTGGCCAATGGGGGTTCTTAGGGCAGGTTGAGGGAAAAACAGGTGAAATACGGGGGCATTTTTGGGACTTGGGAGTTGTTCTGAATGACATTGCAATGACAGAAACAGGCCATTATAAATCTTGCCATAATCTACAGAATTGGGTGGGAAAGAGTGTAAACTACAATGTAAACTTTAATCCATGCTTAGTGGCAGTGCTCCAAAATGAGTTCATCATTTGCAATGAATGTATCTCACTAATGAAAGATGTTGTTAATGTGGGAAAATGTGGGAGGTGTGGGGAGCAGGGCATATGGCAATCCCCTATATTTTTTATGTGAATTTGTATAATATAAGTATTTTTTTAAAAAAATTTTAATTAAAAAAGGGAACTATCTTATTGAATTAAGTCAAAGACTTTAAAATCTCTGGGTTAAGAGCTCTCTGGTCTTCTAAGAGACTATAGCTGAATCAATTACCATTATTATGGGATAATAATTATTTTTACCACTTTTATGAAATTACAATGTGTAGTAATCATTTCGAGATACAGTTAAACCACAACCATCAACAGCCAATCACAGTTTATCGTTGCCACAGGTACAGATTCAGTCAAAATATATCTAGGTACACTAATTGGTCCTATAATTTAATAAGACAGTCTCATCAAGACTTATGTGCACCTGCCAAACTGCTGCCTGTGGCAAGAGTAGAAGTCAACAGGCTATTATCATACCTTTTAGGTTACTTATTTGCTTAAAATTACTTACTCCAAAAATATCTCCAGGAAGGGTGAACGTATTTTACTGTTTGGTTTTAATGACAGCTCTATGTATATGTAAGATACACTAATAATAATCCCAATTATTTCCAATTATTCTCCCAAATGTAGATGATGAGATGGCAGCTGTGGTTACCAAAAAGAGAACATAGCTTTGGATTCCGAAGACCTGGGTGGTTTGCCACACACCATCTGCATTCCTTGAGCAACTCAGACCAATGGCTCTGAGCGTTATTGCCTTATATGTAACAAGCAATACTAATGTTTTCTCCTTTTACTTCAGAGGGTGTGGAGAGAATTCATTGAACTATGTAAGGAATAGCTCATATAAACTGTAAAGTTCATCTTAAAGGAATGTTGGTAAAATATTTCAAAGAAGCTACTAATTTATTCACTTCTCCTTCTACAGATCCATTGTCATTACCCCTCAAATATTGGGGAATATTTGTTGAATTTTATTTTTGTTTGTCTTAGTATGTCATGTTTTCTTTTTAATATTGCAGAAAATTGAATAGAATAATCAGATTACCAGCAGTAATATTTCCTTTAACTTATGTAAAACTTTTCTTTCATATGATCTTAGAGACCTTGTATCTTAGAGATTAGGAAAAAAATTAACAGCTTGGTAAGGCATGTTTATAGGTAGGTATAAATGAGTGTGTCTTGCATGTGATAGATTCAGGATCCAAAGATTTAAAAAATCGCTGCTGATAAAGATTTGCAAGTGGGTATCAAAGTGCATGGGCCAGGGTGTGTTTTACAATGAAGAACATTTTGATACAGAATTTAAAGCAGGGAAAAATAATTTTCCCTTTCTTATATGAAATTGTGGTCTATCAACGTGCTTATAGGAAAAAAATGAGTGAGAGAAAATATAAATTTCCTATCTTTCTATGTTGTTTCCTTTGCAAGTCCTTGCACTTTGCTGAATTTTTGCAATGGAAATATTTTAAAGAATGAAAACAAAATAAAATAAACCCCAAGTTCGATTGGCTTCTTAAATTACTGATCAACAGTTTTATCCACCTGTCTTCTTACGGGAGTCCTCTGAAACCATAGTTGGGTCAAACAAGGAAGGAAATGATGAAATATACTTCATACAAATACAATTCCTTCTAGCATACAGAGTTTTGGTCCTTTCATGCACCTAAAATCATACACCTCTCTTCTAATTTCTACATAGATGCAGATATTAACCTCTCCTTTCATGTCACTATTATTATCATCCTAATCAAAAATTACTTTTCTGAATCTTAATTGTGTGTATGGAAATGAAAAGGTACTTCTAGTAAAGAAAGGGTAATTCTCCTTAGGGAGCTGACAACATGATGGAAAGTTGTTTGTATTAAAAGTGTGATTCTAGCTGAGATCTTATTTTTTAAATACCTAATAATCCAAATTATCACAAAGTCAAAACTACTCCCTGGTGGTATATTAGAAAGCTGTAGTCACAGGGCACTAAGGAAGTTACTATTAGGTAAATTTCTACCCAGCATAGGGCCACTTTACTGTTTTAATTGAGTTAATTAATATTTTCCTTTGGTGAAAAAGAAGCATAATTTGAACAATTGGAAATAGAAAAAGCAAAGCATATTTGTTGTTTTATTTAATTCAAAAGGGGGTTATGATTTATAAGTCCACATTTTAAAGGTGATTAACAATCCTTTTGGAGACAAATTTGTTTATTATATAATACTATTATATTAGAATACTGACATAAGCTATGCCCATATTTTCTAGAAGTAACAACACAATAGAAATATCATGTTGAAGGGGTTTCTTCTGGGGAAGTCTAGTATGAGGCTGCATGATCAGGTGAAGAGGTCACCAAGAAATGACAAATGAAAAGGCATTGGTTGGCTAAAGATAAGTGCTCCAAAAATAAGTGGCTCACCTTCATAACTGGAAAATTCATTCTGTATCTATTACTTTCTGCTTTTTATTTCTTCAACAAAAGTAATTGCCACAGATCTCTGACTGAAATTTCAGTAAACAGAGGAAGAGTCACACTTGAGGACTGACTGTAATAGCAGTGTGGACGTCGGTGAGGTTTATCTTCCGAAATCCTTGCTTCTCTCAACATCTAATTACCTTGCCACTGTTCCCAGAATCATTGTGGCACCTCCTGGCTGTCCAAAGCCTCCCATTGTGTGATCCTGAACTGGGACCTCCTCAAAAACAGGAAGACAATGAAGTGCAGTGGTTAAGATCCTTTGCTTGGAAATAGATAGTCATATGTTTAAATTTCTGTCATGTCCCTTTAGTAGGACTGTGAACTTTAAGAAACTCACTTCAGTTTTTCTTCATCTGTAAAATTTGTATATCAATCCCAAGTGAGTTTCAGTTTGAATAATGCATAAGAACTAGTCCTGTTACTGCTAGGAATAAAAGGGTGAATTTCAGAAAGGAAGTAATATCTAATTCTGAAAAGAAATTCAAGTAAACTGAGTATCAAAAGAGAACCTACATATTTGAGGCATTTAAAGATAGAGAACATTGGGTGACATTAGCAGGTTTAAAAAGACATTTTAAAAATCTAGAAATTTGGAAATGGATGTAGCTCAAGTGGTTGAGCTGCTTCCCATATATGACGTTCCATTTTCAATCCCCAGTACCTCCTAAAAACAAAAAAATAGGTTGAGGAGTACACAAGATGTGAAGTGGTGCAGATGGTAAATCTAATAAAAGGAGAAAGACTATTAAAAACAGGATGAGGGAATTGATGGCCTAGAATTGGCAATTGGAAGAAGAAATCATTAAAAAACAACAACAACCACCAAAAACCCAATTCTAGTTCATTTGAGAGGGATGCGGGGAAATCAGTTTCCTCAAGGAACCGGGATTCAGGTAAGGCAATATATAGGAGATGAGAAAATATTCCATAAGAAAGATCCTGTATAAGACAAATTACTGAAAAATAAAGTTCCATAGGGAAGTACAGAAGGTAGAGAAAGGAAGAATGAGAATCTGGTTGAGATAAGAAACTTACAGAAAGATTTCTAGTATTGATATTTCAGTAAAGGCCTAGAGACATCTTGGGATCACTGATCACTGACATCGGAAATGAAAGGCAATTGGGATTTGGTTCTTGTCCTTGGGCCTAATGGAAAGGCATTTGGTCCAGGTAACCTTCATTTATATCAAATTAGGGCACATTTATAAAAAAATATATAGGCTTATCTTTGTGTAAAAGGATTTCTGGTTGAATATCTAGCTACTGGACTCTCCCCATAAATACGTAACCTGTGTTTTATTTTATGTATTGTTTTAGCAGAAGTATCTTATAGTTCTCCTGCTTGTTACTATGAGAGTGTCTCACCTATGAAGCATAAAATTTCCCTCCTCGCCATTCTCTCACAGCAAGACATTGATGTGCTTTGATGTTTCTAAGTTTTAATTAAATCCTTACCCCTGGAAAGAATCATCTGTTATATTTGTGTCTCTAACACAGTGTTTCTCAAAATTTGGTCCTTAGACAATATGTATCTGATTCATCTAGAGAATTCATTTGAAAAAATCAAAACATACATTTGAGCTCCACCTTAGAGCCAAATACCAGAATTTCTGATCAGGAAACCTTAGAAGGTTCCTTTGTAATTAAATATTTACTGTTTGAGAAGCACTTCTTAAAATTCTGAGCCATCGTTAGAGGCATCATAACAAATCGAAAAAAGAGAATAGAAAGAACACTTTGAGTTCAGGAGTTGCAATTAAAGCTTCACGACCTCAGAAGGTCACCACAAATACATATCAGCAATGAAAAGCGTGAGAAACGCTCACTTCTGGTATAGAATCACGAGCGAGAGAATTGAGGCCTCCAATGATAGTGGATATGTGTGATTGAAAATAATGTGTCCTGAGAATTCCCAAAAGTGGTGAGCTGAGTAGAGCAGTTCTAAAAGAGCATCCCTGGTGGACATTCAGCAGGTCTGAGAACCAGGCAGCTCGTCCCATCACTGCTGCATGAATCCTCTGTGTCAGGTGAACAGTACTCAGTGTAGTCCCAAGGGTCACAAAGGAACAAGGGCAGGAATATCAACAGCAAACTGACCCTAAGCGGCACCCCACTCAGGAGCAGGATTTGGATTTCAGAATATGCAGGGGTTGAAGCAATGGAGTAAAATACTCAGGGAGAGATAATGGTTTCCTACCATTTTCAAGTTAGGGAATTAGGATTTTAAGTATATTTCCATAAAACTTTAAAGAAAATGTTTGGGGGAGCAAATATTTTATCTATATGGGAAACAAAAAGCTTTTTCAAACAGGAATGTCTCTATGAAATTATTTTCTTTTAAGGAGATGGAAGATGTGAGTATCTATGCATGTCATTTATAGAAGACAAAGTCATGATTCTCTCCCAGTGAAGTTAGTGTCAGGATCAAAACCGTATTGAAAATACAGAAAAGGATAATGATAGGCTATGAGAAGAGTAATTGAGAAAATGAATTGGTCACTAGCAAGATGAGATAAATTACTACAGTAAGGTCAAAAATTTTAGAGAAAGCATATCAAGAAAAGACCTTGATACAACAAGAGCAAAAATTCTTTTGCATCAAGGGCAATAAGGACAGAAAAGGGGGTATTGTAAATTATGATCTGTACCCTTAGAAGAATAATTTCAATCGACCAAATAGGGAAAAACTCAAATTAGAAATTATCAAAGTAGATATTAGTAAAGAAATAAAAATGATTTCTTTGAAAAAACTATTGTGATGGGGGAAAATCAAGACATATGTAAGTAATTTAAAGGGATGAATACAATAAATTCAATAAACCTCAAAGCTGTTTTCTTCTTCTACTTCACCAGAAAATAAATAAAAGTGATTTATATTAACTATCTCTAACGGTCATATTCTCCCCCAGAAAACTCATCAATCAGACTTCTCTTTCAACAGTTTCACTGAGACCATTTTTTCCAGGTCAAGAATGACTTTCATTTTACCAAATCTAATTGTCCTTTTTTTTTCCATTGACATTTCAGCTACATTCAATACAATTGACCATTTTAGCTTCTTGGAACACTTTCTTCACATGGTTTCCAATAACTAGTCTTCCTCTTATCTTACCATTGCCTCCTTCATATTCTTTTACAAGTCCTTTGTTCTCTACTCACACTCTAAATATTGGCATACCCCAAAACTTTGGGCCATTCTTTTCCTTGATCACTTTCCAGGACTCTACAATGATATCTTCAACTTCATACTTAATATCTCTGCACTGCTATCTGAAATGCCTCTCAAAATTAATATAGTAAGAAAAGATCTTGATTTGTATCTACCCTCTATCACCAAACCCTTTCAAATCTGTTCTTTCCTAAGTGTTCTATAAGCACTTAGTGTGTTAAAATGTGTTAAAGGAAACTGAGATTTGCTAAGCAACAAGGAGAAATTTGCAAATGATACCAGCATACACCTGGTTGTTCAAGTAAAATAAAAATACCTCTAAATATTCCTTGACTTTGTATTCTCCCTTACCACTCCTCCAATATAATCTGTAATCAAATCCTGTCAATTCCCCACCCCCCAAAAAAACAAATCCTTAATTCAATACATTGCTTTCTTTCCATCTCCATTAAAGTTCCTTTAATGCAAAATACCATGATCTGTAGTCTGGACTATGGCAGTAGCCTCTTAGATGGTCACTCATATCTCCTCCTTGGCTCTCCACAATTAATTAAAGCTAATAATTGTAACACTTACTTTGTGCAAGGCACTGTTTAGAACACTTTTATACATATGAATCATTTTATAAAATCATGAAACAAGTACTGATAGTGTTCTCATTTAAAGATAAACAAACTGAAGTGCACAATCAAAAGCCAGGAATTGGTTCTATTCTCACAGAGCAATCAGAACAATCTTTCAAATCATAAGGAAATCATATCAATAACTTTCTTAGGTCTTCCAGTGGATTACCATTGATTTAGAATAAAGTCCAAACTCTGAAACTTGCCTTAAAAAGCCCTGTATGATCTTGCCTGTTTTTCCCACTGATCTTATCCTTCTAGCACATGCTGCTTCAGCCATGCAAAGTTCTTTGGATCCACTAAATGATAAGAAAGCAAAACAGCCTTATTGCTAATGTGGAAAAAGTTTTAGTGGTCTAGATAGATGATCAAACCAGCCACAATATTCCCTTAAGCCAAAACTTAATCTAGAGGATGGACTTAATTCCTTTCAAATTCTATGAAAACTAAGAGAGGTGAGGAAGCTGCAGAAAAAAAGAAATTGAAGCTAGCAGATGCTGGTTCATGAGCTTTAAGGGAAGAGGCCATCTCCATAACATCGAAGTGCAAGGTGAAGATGTAAGTGCTGTTGTAAAAGCTGCAGCAAGTTATAAGATCATTGATGAAAGTGACTACACTAAACAACAAAACAGCCTTATTTTGGAATAGGATGCCGTATAGGACTTTCATAGCTAAAGAGGAAAAGTTAATGCCTGGTTTCAATATTTCAAAGGACAGGCTACCTCTTTTGTTAGAGCCTAATGCAGCCGGTGACTTGAAGTTGAAGCCAAAGCTCATTCATTTACCATTCTGAAAATCCTAGGGCCCTTAAGAATTATGCTAAATCTACTCTGCCTGTGCTCTATGAATGGAGCAACAAAGCCTGGATGACAGTACGTCTGTTTACAGCATGGTTTACTGAATATTTTAAACCCCTGTTGAGACCTACTGCTCAGAAAGAAAAAAAAAAAGATTCCTTTCAAAATATTACTGCTCATTGACAATGCACCCAGCCACCCAAGAGCTCTCATGGAAATGCACAATGATATTTTTGCTGTTTTCATGCCTGCTGACACAACATCCATTCTGCAGCTCATGAATTAAGGAGTCATTTCAAAGTTCAAGTCTTAATATTTAAGAAACAACTTTTGTAAGGCTATAGCTGTCATATGTGGTGATTCTTCTGATGGGTCTGGGCAAAGTAAATTAAAAACCTTCTGCAGATGATTCACCATTCTAGACGCCATTTAGTATATGCATGATTCATAGGTGGAAGTCTAAATATTAGCATTAACAGGAGTTTGGAAAAAGTTGATTGCAAACTTCATGGATGACTTTGAGGGGTTCAAGACTTTAAAGGAGGAAGGAATAGCAGTTTTGATGGAAATAACAAGAGAACTAGAATTAGAAGCGGATACTGAAGATGTGACTGAATCACAGAAATCTAATGATAAAATAATGGATGTGGAGTTACTTCTTATGGATGAGTAAAGAAAGTGGTTTCTTGAGATGGAATGTATTCCTGGTGAAGATGCCATGAACACTGTTAAAATGGCAACAAAGGATTTAGAATATTATATCAAGTTAGCTGATAATTGAGAGTATTGACTTTAATTTTGAAAGAAGCTCTACTGTGGGTAAAATGCTATTAAACAACATCACATGCTACAGATTAACCTCTGTGAAAAGAAGTCAATCAAGGAAGCAAACTTCATTATTGTCTTATTTTTAGAATTGCTACAGCCCCCCCAACTTTCTGCAACAACCACCCTGATCAATCAGCAACCATCAACAACGAGGCAAGACCCTTCACCAGCAAAATATTATGACTTTCTGAAGGCTCAGATGGTGGTTAGCATTTTTTAGCATAAAATGTTTTTAATTAAAGTATGTACATTGTTTTTTAGATATAAAGCTATTGCATACTTAATAGACTACAGTATAGTGTAAATGTAACTTGCAAATGCACTGGGAAAACAAAAAATTCGTGTGGCTCCTAACTTTATTGAGATATTCACTTTATTGCAGTGTTCTGGAAACAAACCCACAATATATCCATGGTATGTCTGTATAAAATATTGGAGAAAATACTGTATATCTCTTGTTTATCTTTTTATGCCCAATAGCTAAATAATATCCTAAGTAAGAAAAATTTTAAAAGGACTAGCAAAACCTATGAGTCTTACTAAAAGCCATACTTTACTATATTAAAATGTGGTAAAGGAAATGAAGATTTTCTAAGCATTATGAAGGAAACAAATGATACTTGACCAATAAATAGAATGCACCATCAACCCAAATTACTCTTTTCTAGCCATCTTTGGCAGGCCACAAATGGTAATAAAGAAATTGTGCTATGAATGTTTCCAAGCTTGGTGAATATCCAAATAGCTATTGTATAGGTGGAAGAAAGAAAATAAAAAGAATTGGTGGATGGTCTGCTGAAATGTCTGACAAGTTTCAGTCATTGTCAGATAAAGTTAGGTAGTGATGGAGACTACTAAATTGATAAAGGTAGGACTGAAAGAGACCAGAGTTTTAGGTGAGCTACAAACAGTGTCTTACAGATGTAATCTTAAGGAAAGGGTCATTAAACTTGAGTCTCTGAATGCTAAGAGGAAAATGGATAAAATTCATTTTTGTATCTAAGCCTTGTCCTTCATTTTTAGAGAGACTAAAGATTTCACTAGATTGTCAAAGGGATCTGTATCATAAAAGAGGTTAATTGCCACTGCCTAAGTTAGGATAAAAAAGAGTCTCCAATTATGAGTGATGGTTAATGTCTAAACATGAAAAAAAATGTGACAAAATTGGCTAAAGAAAAGTAGAAATTTAGAGGTGGGAGGAAAATTCGATAGTATTTAATATGATTTATTTCCTTTACATGAAGATATTGACATACATAAAAATAAACTTCTTTGGGACATATTAAATTTCAAGTGAGTCTTATATAATAAAATATGTGTGAATTAGTGTTTTTGAAAAATAAAACAATGTTCATGTGAAATATTGATGATATATAAATCCATAAGATTGAGAAAGTATAAAATGATGCTTTCACTATAATCAGAATCATTCAGATACTAGAAGAAATCCACTTTGTGATTGCACTAATTTGGAATATTTGTTCAAAAAACACTCAAATAATGGAGATACTAAAAAATGTGATGAGTTGATAAGGCTGATCAGACTTTGAATTGTAGAATAAAATATTTATATATCCTAGTAAGCTGAATAAATGTTAGAAACAACCTAAGTAAATTTCAGTAAATTTCCAGGGAATTGGCTAAAACAGTAGGTAAAAGTATAGAGAATAAATAAAGATTTAAAAAATATCTAATCGCTATAGATGCTAATAAATTTATGAATGTTAGAAATGTTTATGATTAAAAATTCTAAAATTGAACTTATGGAATAAATAACATCACATCAGTATAATCAGTAAAAAATTTTAAGTGACCATTTTTTTTTAAAGTGGTCAATTCCATACCTTTAAAAGGTAGACACAAAGAACCAGATGTTTCACAAAAAGGGAGAAAAGCTTCTTCCTTCAGAAAATATTTATTATCTACAGTTTAACAGACATTGTTCTAGACTTGGGATTGGCAAACTATGAACCCAAACTAAGAATGGTTTTTGCGTGTTTAAAGTGTTCTAAAAGAAAAGAGGCAGGGAGAAGACAAAGGAGAAAGAGGAAAAGGAGGAAAATATGCAACAGAAATCATCTGTGGCACACAAAGTCTAAATATTTACTACTGGCCTTTACAGAAAAATTGTTTTTACCAGAGTTCTAGGCATTCAAATAGAGGTTAATTAAGGCCTACAGAAAAGGTTGGGAAAGTAGGAAATCTAATGGATTTTTGTATATGTGATAGGATTTGCAAAAATATTAAAAAGTTATTCAAGAAATAAAGGGACTTAGATAAAAAAAATAGCTTTATTTTCTGCTAACTATTATAGTCATTTAATCTTCCTATACATTTCTGAAAATTAGAAATTAGGAATGTTACATTATTTAAATTATGGCAGTTTAAAGGCCTCAGGGAAAGAAACAAGCCATTTGCCTGAGAGTCTACAGTTGGCCTTGTGGAGAGAAGCAAGCCTGAGCTTCGAGAGAAACAAGCTCCAGGAAGAGAGGAACCCAGGAAGCCTGAACTCTTGGCAGATGTCAGCAGCCATCTTGCTCTAACACGTGGCATCAGACTTTGGTGAGGGAAGCAACTTATGCTTTATGGCCTGGTAACTGTAAGCTTCTACCCCCAAATAAATACCCTTTTATAAATGCAAACAGATTTCTAGTAATTTGCATCAGCACCCCTTTGGCTGACTAACACACCTATTAAAATTTATTTATTTATTTTTATTTTTAGGAGGTAACCAGAGAGTGAACCCGGGACCTCATATGTGTGAAGCAGGCACTCAACCACTGAGCTAAACACACTCTGCAAAGACTTTTAATTAATTGCTCAGGGATGGATGGGGCACAGGAAAAGTTTTGTTTGATTTGTTTTCTTTTTGAATCTCCAGGTAATTCTAACATGAAGTCAGGGTGGAGAACTAAAATGATTGCCAACCCACTGAATAATTACTGCCCAAATAATTTGTGTATTGTAATTATATCAATATATAGATGTTATTGCATATATTTTACTATTTATAAAAATAAAAAATTAATTATGTCAACTACTAATGAGACTAAACTTGATAGCAAAAGCAAGATCCACTTGGAATTCCAAAAAAGACTTGAGAAATATAAAAGAAATATAAAAGAGTCAATGTAACTACAAAGTTGAGAGATCAGAGATGATAGATCGAAAATAGATTCGCCATCTTACATTGCCCATATGCCTTCCTGAAATTACTTTGGTTCTTAAACAAAGAATTTTATGGTCTTATGAACACTACAATTACTCCATTGCATGCAACTTCAATTGTTTGCTTTTCTCTTCCTCTCTAATACTCACAGCGACACCCTAACCCTGGTTGAATCCAGTTCTCCTCCTACTTGGTGCCATCATCCAAACAGCTAAATGTGATAGAAGAAAAACATGGAGTTATGCTGATTGGTTTTAATTTCCAGGTCAGTCTACAGCTCTTACGCTGTTCTTTCTACAATCAATTTAGTTGCCTGTTCCTGAAGATGATTATTTTGAAGTGTCTCCATTCTTTACAAATCTAACATATCCATTCCCCTCCTCATAAAGCTGTTGACTTTGCTTCTATTTTCAGTGTCTTCAAGTAAATTATTTCCCCTGGTATAATTTTAGATAAACTTTCCTGGCTCTTATCAAAAGTCAGCCTTTCATTTGCACAGCCTCAGTTCCTTCAGCCAAAATTAAGGTTTTGCCCTACAATTATTTTTCCCTTTTCCACTTGACCATTCCCATCAATAGTCATATACCTCACATTTAAAAAGTAAAATCCTTGACCCTATAATTTGCTGCAGATGCTGCCTGAGCCTGACTGCATCCCTCTTAATGGAAGTACTCCTAAAAATGTCTATATTAACTATCCCCACAGCTTCACTCCACCATTTGTTTCCTTTCCCCTCTCCAATAAGACTTTGATCAGGACCATGGCACTGAAATTGATCTTGTATTTTCAATCCTCATCTTAATTTAGTTCTCAGCAACATTTGGCACAGTTTATCACTAACTTCTTCAAATATGTTTTACATTATTCTCCTAAAACACCAGTTTTCTCCCTAAAACACTGGCTTCCCCTTTTCAGCATTCTGGACGGTTTTCCTCATCTCAAACTTTAAGTGGCAGGGTAATCTAATACTCTGCTTAGTTGGCTTCTTTTACTATTCTCATTCCAAATTTATTTCTACTATTCACACATTGTAAAATATCATCTCAGTACATATTTATTGAATGAATGTGTGAAGAAATATATATGAATGTATAGTAGATTTAAACAAAAAGCTGCTTGTGCATCTTTGCCATAGGCTAAGATCCTAGGAAGAAAAGATAGTTTAAGACGTTCTGAATGAATAATTCAGAAATAAGAACTAGAAGCTCAGGGGCACAAATGATAGTATATATAATTTTAGTTCCCAAGCTTTAACTCCACTTGACCCATGTACAAAACTGTCTAGTTGACATTTCTATTTGTAAATGTTGCAGGCATCTCTAAATTGTCAAGTTTAAAAACAGAACTATTTAGTCCTTATCTTTACTTCTGTTAGCACAATGCTCTGGGTCCTGGGCTTCTAGGTTCTTGGCTATGTTGCATTAAGGATTTTAAGGACATGCCCTAGTGTAGGCAAAGGAGTGGAGAGTTTATTAAGAAATTAGAAAAGAGATAGTATACAACCCGAGACATCAATGTGACATGCTACAGGGTGAGACGCCCTCTCTTCTGGGATTCCCTGTTTTATAGGATATCCCAGGGGTTAGAGTTTATGTTGATTGGAGAATTTGAAACAAAGTGGGAGAGCTTCATTGGGGGTTTCAGCTTTTAGGGGTTGCTGTCTGGTGGTGATTGGCTTCTGCCTAATGCTCCTGAGCCCTGCTGGAGTTTGCTGTGTGAAGGGCTTGTGAAAATAGATGGATGGTGTGGGAATTTCCTGTTTATCTCTGTCTTTCTGCTGGGTGGATGCTGCAAGCTACATTCTCATAACTTGTTTGTGCACATCAGCAGGTGGTGCTGCTTCTGCAGCTGATGGGTGAATGCTGCAAGCTGCCTCCTGATAGCATGACTGTGTGAGTCCAGTAAGATGTTGCTTCAGACTTTTCTACCGGGTGGTGTTTCTGGGGAAATTTATTGGACTTTCCACCTCTCCTACTGAAGTCCCTCTTCTACCCTGCCTCACTTCTGTGCAAAATATTTTAAAATATACCTGACTAAAGAAAACTGTTTCACCTATCATCTTCTCCATCTTAGTTAGTAACAGCACATTACTCAGGCCAAAGATCTTAGAAATACCTTGCCTTCTGATTTTTTCTCTTATCCAAATCAATTAGTTCCGTTGGCTAAACCTGCAAAATAAATGCTAAATATGAGCATGTCTCACATCTTCTACAGCTTTCATCTGACTATGTCTTACCTGAAACTAAGGCATTTTCAACTCTTTTTCAATAGTAGACATAGACTACTTACTTGTCTTTTTATTCCAGTCCTTATCCTCCTATAATCTGTTCTCTGTAGTCCAAATAATATTTTTTAAATTTTATTTTAATATTGAAGGTGTAGTTTTACAGAAAAAAAACTTGCAGAAAATACAGAGTTCCCATATACCCCTCTATTATTCATACTTTTCAGTAATGTGGTACCTTGTTACAATTGATGAAAGAATAGTATTATAATTGAACTATTGACTATAGTTCACAGGTTAAATTAAGATTTAATGTTTGTGTTGTACAGTCCTTTGTTTTTTTTTTTTATTTTTATTTTAGTAAAATATACATAACCTAATATTTCCCCTTTTAACCAAGTTCAAATATAATATTCGGTGGTGTTAACCTCATACCCAATATTATTGCACCATCGCCACCACTATTACCAAAACTTTTCCATCACAGCCACCATTACCAAAACTTTCCTATCACAGCAAACAGAAATTCTATGCCAATTAAGCATTAACTCCCCATTTCATACCCTCACTTGCCCCTGGTAACCTGTACATTAGTTTCTGACTCTATGCATTTGCTTATTCTAATTATTTCACATCAGTGAAACATAAAATATTTGTCCTTTTGTGCCTGCCTTATTTCATTCAACATGATGTCTTCAAGGTTCATCCATGTTGTTACATATATTAGAACTTCATTATTTTTTATAGCCAAATAATATTTCATTGTATGTATATACCACATTTAGTTTATCCATTCATCCATTCATGAACACTTGGGTAGCTTCCATTTTTGATAATTCTGAATAATGCCACTATGAACATTAGTATGCAAATGTATGTTTAATTCCATGCTTTCCATTCTTTGGATATATACCCAGAAGTGGGAATACCAGGGTATATGGTAATGCTGCACTTAATTTTCTGGGGAAAGAGCAAACTGCTTTACACAGTCGCTGCACCATTTTACATTCCCTCCAGCAAGGAATGAGTGTTCTTATTTCTTCACATTCTCTCCCACACTTGTTATAGTCTGTCTTTTTAATAGCACATTTTAGCCATTTAGTGGGTGGAGATGTAAAAGCCCTGGCTCACTGCGGCTGATTGAGAAGGAAACAGACATCTTCCTCGCCATCAGCTGTTTCAAGTGAAAAGGGAGGTGGAGTCAGGGGGCTTTTCTTCAGTAAATTCAGCCACCAGAGGCCACTTTGAATCGGTGCCCTGGAGATTCAGCACAGGAACACAGGAAAGATGAGACTGAAACACCTCCATGGAAAGTTGTGCTGACAAGTGCCATCTGCTGGATGGTCTGGAAATTGAATGGACAAAAAACTGTTTACAGTTCCCTCCATACCCTAATGCATGGGAGAAAATCTGCAACCTATAGTGAGTCCCTGGCCTGATTTTGATAACTTAACCTAGGCAACTTTAAAGACTTAGAATAAGTTGAACCAAATATCAAAGAAGCTCTGTGAAAAAAAGTAGGCAAGAGAGAGAAATTGACCATCAGAGTAAATTCACCAACATATTCAGATGCCTAGACATCAGCAAAAAATTACAAGCCATACTAGGCAATAGGAAGAGATGGCCCAACCAAAGGAACAAACAAATATCCTGAAGAGATACAGGATTTAAGACAAGTAATCAGTGACAATCACACAATTTTCCTAAATCAATTCAAAGAATTAAAGAAAATATTTCGAAAGAAACAGAGGATAGTAAGAAGACATTGGGTGAGCATAAAGAAAATTTGAAAGCCTGTAAAGAAAAGTAACACACCTGATGGTAATGAAAGACATGATGAATGAGATTAAAAATACATAAAAGCAGATTCGAATTGCTCAAAAAAAGAATTAGTGATTTCAAACACAGAACATATAAACTGGAAAACACAGGAGAACAAAAAGAGAAGAGAATGTAAAAATCAGAACACAGTCTTAAGGAATTGAATGACAACTCACAATGCACAAACATTCACATTATCATTGTCCCAGAAAAGAATGGAAAAGAATGGAAAAGGAACAGAAAGAATATTTGAGGAAATAATGACTGAAAAATTGCCAATTCTTAGGAAAGACATAAATATCATTATCCAAGAAGGAAAATGCACCCCAAACATAAAAAATCTGAATAGACCTACACTGAGGCAACTACTATGCAGAATAACAAATATCAGGGATTAAGAAAGGATTCTGATATGAACAAGAGAAAAGCAAAGGGTCACATGCAAGTGAAATTTGATATGATTGAGTGCAAAACTCTCATCAGAAACCATGGAGGAGAGAAGAATGTGGTATGATGAATTTAAGGTACTGAAAGAGAAAAACTGCCTGCCATGAATTCTATATCCAGCAAAACTGTCAAAAAAGTGTCAGTTCAAAGTCTTCACAGACAAACAAAACCTGATAGAATATGTTATCAAAAGACTAGAATTACAACAGATACTAAAGGGAGAGCTGCAGCCTGAAAGGAAAAACCAAAGGCAACAGATTTAGAGAAAAGTATGGAAATGAAGTTTATTAAGAAGGGTAAAATAAGGATAAGAGGACAGACAATAGAATGATATGACAACAGAGAGCTGAAGGACAAAATGGATGAAGTAAGTAATGCCTTCACAGTACTAGTATATAATGTTAATGGCTTGAACTGCCCAATCAAAAGACATAGACAGATAGAATGGATAAAAAAAATATGAGCCATCTATATGAGTCATCTACGTGAGACCCATCTCAGACATAAGGACACAACCAGGTTAAAACTGAAAGGTTGGAAAAAGGTATTCCATGCAAATAATAACCAAAAAAAAAAAAAAAAATAGCTGAAGTAGCAAAGCACTATTGGACAAAATAGATTTCAGATACAAAATTGTTATAAGAAATGAAGAAGGTCATTATTTATTGATAAAAGGGACAATTCACCAAGAAGAAAATACTATTCTAAATATTTATACACCTAACCTGAGTGTCGCAAGATACATGAGAAACACACTGGCAAAATGAAGGGAGAAATAAATGTCTCTACAATAATTGTTGGAGACTTCAATACATCACTCTCAATATTGGATAGAACATCTGGACAGAAGATAAATAAACAGAGAACTTGAATATGATGAATGAACTAGACCTAACAGACATCTATAGAGCATTGCAGCCCAAAGAGGCAGGATATAAATTCAAGTGCTCATGGAAACTTCTTCAAGAAAGACCATATGTTTAGTCACAATACAAGTCTCAATAAATTTTAAAAAATTGAAATTATACAAAGCACTTTCTCTGACCATAATGGAATTAAACTGAAAATCAATAATGGATGGAAAAAGGGAAAATTCATAAATATATGGAGATTAAACAACACATTCTTAAATAAGAATGTAAGAAGAAGTTGCAAGAGAATTCACTAAATATCTTGAGACAAATGAAAATTAGGACACAATGTATCAAAATTATGGGACATTGCAAAGGCAGTGCTGAGAGGGAAACTTATAGAGCTCAATGTTTACATTAAAAAAGAAGAAAGAGCTAAAATTGAAGATTTAACTGCACACCTGGAGGAACTAGAAAAAAAAACTAACGTAACCCAAACCAAGCTGACGGAAAGAAATAGTAAGATCAGAGCAGAAATAAATTAAATAGAGAAGAAAATCACAGCAAAGAGAATCAGTAAAACCAAAGTTGGTTCTTTGAGAAGATCATCAAAATTGACAAATTCTTAGCTAGACTGACAAAGGAAAACAGAGAGAAGACCAAAAAAAAAAAAAAAAAATCAGAAATGAGAAAAGGGACTGCACCACTGACCATGCAGAAATGTGAGACATCATAAGCAGAGACTATGAACAACTATATGCCAAAAAACTAAACAATGTAGAGGAGATGGACAAATTCCTGGAAACACACTAAACATCTAACTGACTCTAGAAAAATTTAAGACTTCAACAAACCAATCACAAGTGAAGAGATTGTAACAGTCATCAAAAAATCCCTAAAGATAAAATGTCTGGGATCAGATGGCTTCAAAAGTGAATTTTTTCAATCATTCAAAAATGATCTAATACCAATCTTGCTCAAACTCTTCCAAAAAAATATTGAACAGGAAAGAATGCTACCAAACTCATTCTATGAAGCCAACATCACCCTAATACCAAAACCAGATAAAGATACTACAAAAAAATGAAAATTGCTAACCAATATCTCGAATGAATATAGAAGCAAAAATCCTCAACAAAATTCTTGGAAACAGAATCCAAAAGCACATTAAAAGAATTATACACCACGATCAAGGTGGCTCAACACAAGAAAATCAATTAGTGTAATAAACCACAGTGATAAATTGAAGAAAAAGCACATGATTCTCTTGATTGATGCAAAAAAGACATTTGACAAAATACAGTACCCTTTCTTGATAAAAAAACACTCCAAAAGGTAGGAATAGAAAGAAGCTGTCTCAGTATGGTAAAGTTAAAACATGAAAAATGTATAGGTAGCATTGTATTCAATGATGAAAGTTTGAAAGCTGTCCTGCTGAGATCAGGAACAAGACATGGATACCCACTGTCACCATTATTATTCAAAATTGTACTAAATGTTCTAACTAGAGCAATTAGGCTAGACAAAGAAATAAAAGTCACCCAAATAGGAAGGAAGAAGTAAAGCTTTCACTATCCACTGATGATATGATCCTATATCTAGAATCTCCTGAAAAATCCAAAACTAAGCTCCTAAAACTAATAAACGAATTCAGCAAAGTGGTGGGATACAAGATTAATAAGTAAAAATCAATAGCATTTCTATACATAACTGATGTGTAATCAGAGGAGGAAATAAGAAAAAAAATTATTTGTAATAGCAACTCAAAGAATCAAATATTTAGGAATAAACTTAATCAAGGAAATAAAGGACTTGTGTTCAGAAAACTAAATACATATTTCTAAAAGAAACTAAAGAGGATTTAAATAAATGGAAGGATATTTCATGTTCATGGATTGGAAGACTAAATATCATTAAGATGTGAATTCTACACAAAGTGATTTACAGACTCAATGCAATTCCAATAACAATCTCAACAGCCCTTTTTGCAGAAATGGAAAAACTAGTTATCAAATATATTTGGAAGGGGCCCCAAATAGCCAAAAAGATATAAATAAAGAAGAATGAAGTTGTGGGACTATCACTTCAGGACTTTAAAACATATTACTTTGCTACAGTGGCATAAAACAGACACATTGACCAATGAATTCAAATTAAGAACTCAGAAATAGACTCTCACATTTACAGTCAAGTGGTTTTTGACTAGGCGGTTAAGCCCTCCCAACAGGGTCAGAATGGTTTATTCAATGAATGGTGCTAGGAGAACTGGATAACCATAACCAAACAAATGAAAGGGGATGCCTATCTTACACAATATACAAAAAATTAACTCAAAATGGATCAAGGAACTGAATATAAAAGTGAAAACACAAAAATCCTAGAAGAAACTGTCGGAAAACATCTTCAAGATCTTGTGGTAGGTAGTTTATTAAATTTTATACTCAAAGCACAAGCAACAAAAGAAAAATATAGATAAATGAGACTGCTTCAAAAGTAAACACTTTTGCACCTCAAAGGACTTTGATAAAAAGGTGAAAAGGCAGCCAACTCAATGGGAGAAAATATTTGGCAATCACATATCCGATAAGGGTTCAATATCCATGATATAAAAAGAGATCATACAACTCAACAATAAAAAGACAAACTACCTTATTTTAAAAATTGGCAAAAGACTTGAAAAAACAAATTGTATAAAGAAGAAAGACAAATGGTGAAGAAACACATGAACAAATGTTCAACGTCACTAGCAATTAGGGAAATGCAAATCAAAACTACAATGACATATCATTTCACATCTATTAGATTGACCACTATTAAAAAGTTGGAAAACTGTAAAGGTTTGAGAGGATGTGGATAAATAGGAATGCTTATTTACTGTTGATGGAAATGTAGAATGGTATAGCCACAGTGGAGGACTGTTGGGCAGTTCCTAAGGAAGTTGAATAGAGACTTACCATGTGATCCAGCAATATCATTACTAGGTATATACCCAGAAGAACTCAGTGTAGAGACACAAACAGACATTTGTTCACTGATGTTCATAGCAGCATTACCATGATTGCCAAAAGTTGGAAGCAACCCAGGTGTCCATTAACTGATGAAGAGATTTAAAAAAATTGTGGTGTATTCACATGATGGAATATTATGCAGCTGTAAGAAGAAATGAAGTCATGAAATATATGACATGTTTGAACTCAGAGGACATTATGTTGAGTGAAGCAAGTCAGACGCAAAAAGACAAATAATGTATGATTGTGCTATTATGAACGAAATATGTTGTGTAAATTCATGTAGTTAATAATTAGAATGTAGGTTACCAGAAAACAGAAGTAGAGCAAAGAATGGAAAGCGAGGGTTAATCTGTGTAGAATTGGTTAAAAAGTTGTAAGTCTTTGGATATGAATAGAAATGGTGAAAACATATCATGGTGTTTGTAACTAACAGAGCTATTAAATGGGTATGATGATCATTGAAAGGGAAAGTATAAGGTCATATATATTACTAGAAGGAAAGCAAAAACTGTAACATGGGACTGTTTTAGATAGTAAAACTTCATGTAAAACATGAATATGGGTGATATTGCATATACAAGAATGTTTTTACAAAATGGAAATACCAATATACTAGAGAGAAGGAAACAGAATAGCAGCTATGTATGGTAGGGGAAGCATAGAGAGATTGAGAGATGATGAGTTTTGTTTGCTTGTTTATTATTATTATTGGAATAATGAAATTTCTCTAAGAGTGATTGAAGTAATGAATGCACAAATGTGTGATTACACCAAATACCATTGATTGCACACTTTGGATAGATTTATGCTTTATTAACATGTATCAATAAAATTGATTTGTTAAAAAATTTTAATGAGTTTGATAATTTTTAAAATTATCCATTCCCCTTCTGTATCAGTAATTTACATTGCCATAATTATCTCTCAGATTTCTTAGGTATTTGTATTGTTTCTATTATGTCACTCTTTTTATTGTCTAAATTTTGGGAAAGAAAGAGGGAGAAAGAAAGAGAGAGGAAGGAATGAAAAAAAATCACTACAATAGATTACAGAAGAGTAATAAAGAAAGAAAGGCAAGAGAACTACATAAGAACAAGCAATGTAGTCTGTGAGTCTAAAGAAAGAATTCTAAATATGTGAACTTTTCCACATCGCCACCTGCTTAATCCTTAAAGTAAATAAGTAACAAACAAGCACTGATGGTTTGTTTGTTTGACCTTGTGTCATGCTTTCAACTACACATTTTGTTTGGTGAATTTAAACAAAAATTTAGGTCGAAGAATGACAGAAACTAATATGCTTGTGTTTTCTAACTCATTACTTGAAATTTAATTACCTCTAAATTATGTAGAAATATCTTTATTTTAGTTCAGGTTTCTAGGAAACAAAGTAATGGAAGAGATGTTACAAAGCTAAGGGTGCTGTAGGACAAGGACTACGTGTAGGCTTGCCAACTAGACAAAGCCTTTTCTGATTTATTCAGACTCAGATTTAAAAAAAAAAAAAAAAAAAAAAACATTCTCTGCAAAAATCACAGTGAAATCTGCCGTCCTTGGAAACTGAACTGCAAAAGTCAAGACAACCATCGTCTGGACTTGCTTGGAGATTCTATGAAAAAAAAAAATCTAATGATAAAAATTACTGAAAAATTTTAAAATGTATCTTCACTTATATAGAAAGGAGAGAGTCATTTGAGGTCTGGAAAGAAAAAAGAATTTTGATTTTGAAATAAGAAGTTGGGGAAGACATTGAATATTAGAGGAAACTATTTTTTGTAATCAAATCCTTTGCACGTTTGTAGAGCCAGCTTGATCTTTTATTTGGGGCAAAGGATTATTCTCTGAAGGGCTACAGATAATAATTCCTGAAAGTCTGTCACTTAACCAATCGGGCAACCTCGAGATTTATTAGTAGAAAAATGAACAGTTCTCTGAGTGTTTCTCAATATATTCTAAGTTGCATTGTTTAGTTTAATATAATATAATCTTGCAAATTTTTAGAAATTTTGTAAATACAGGATAATTTTAAGAAATTAAATTTTGTACTCTTTGGCTTTCTTATTGAATTATTTTCAAGGTCTTTCAAAGAGTTGAGAGATAGTATACAGATTAAAGCGGTTCAAAATAACATATAGGTATGTTTAAAGAGGTATAATGGAACAATTTCCATGTAACGGAGTCACAAAAAAACACAGATATACATACACACAATGTAAACATGTTTATGCATCCAAGTTTACTGGAATTTTTAAGTAATAAATATAGATCTAAATTTTCTGACATTATAAAGAGATAGCTAAATTAGATTATATATCATTTTCTATCACAAGAAAGCATTCATGTATAATGATTTGAAAGTCATATTATTTTAGATTCACTCAAGCAGGAAATTATGCCATGAATAGTTAAATAAGAAATAGAACTATTTTAACATACATGTTGTCCATGGAGAGTTATATACTCAATAACCTATCTTATCACACACTCTGAGGACCCAGGGTTTGGGCCCCCTCCACCCAAGCCCACAGCACATAGCTTCCTATTTGACCTGGACATAAGTTAAAGTTTAATAACTCTCTTCAGAGGGGAAATAATATATAGATAATATCATAAACCATAATCGTCTCAGAGTGGTAAACTTAATTCCTGTGTACATAGTGATATCACCACCAGATCCCATATGTGCACATCACAGGACCCTGCAGAAACTCTGTTCTCATATCCTTTGGAATGTCTTTGTTCTGAAACCCTTATATAACCTCTCATTTTCCCACTTCTTTGCAGAGACTAAATTCCATTCTCAGGACTGCTGCCACTGGAGGCTCTCTCTTGTTCGTAAGTCCAAACAAAGTTTGTGTCTGATTCAGTGCCTGGTGTGTTCTTTGGTTTTGCAGCTGCCCCAACTCATGCCCTTCAGGAGTTGGGTTGGAACAAAGGCTGACCAGTAGACCACGATTCGCTGCTTAGAAAAAGTAAGTGCCCTATATGGGGTGCCAGCCCAAATTGACAGTGAATGAGGAACTCCATTTGGCATCACCTCCATAGTCTTGGGCAATGGACCAAGATATTGCTTGGACTTTCCATTTACCCTATAACCCCACCATGGTGCAGGACTTATAAAAAGGATGAATGGCCTCTTAAAGAAACAAATAAAAGGCAACAATGGATCTTTGCAACAACAGAGTAAAAGAGTGTATCCTGCTCTGATCTGTTTAAATTCAGCACCACTGGCTGCAGGTCCTGCTCCAGGAACAATGCAGGCATTGAGAATACAAGTTCAAGGGCCAGCCACCCTGCAGCCCAAAGGGGGAAGTAATAATAATCTGTTATTGCCTATGCCTCAAACTATACAAACTGGGGAAAATGAGGTCCTTTGTCCATGGTACTGGCCTCGGTAGCCTTCCTGGTTGGGTATCTTAAGCCCATGGGGAATAGGAGTAACCCAAAACATTGTTATAAGACCACAATTTATACAAAAAAATGCCAGTAAAATCTTTATTAATAATATGGGGCCTCCTATTCCCACTAGGGTCTTATTTGTGTTTATGTGGACTCTCCTTATTCTTAAACTAGTTTTTTATGTCACTGTAGAAAACTCACAGAATTTAGAAGGGGAAATGCCTTCTCATAAGACTCCCTTAGCTGGTACTTGTTATCTACTAATGGAATTTTTGCTTGTACACTGTTAGACCAGCATGAACTGCCTGTTATTGTTCCCCATAAACATCTTTCTTTTCACCCATAGTGCCCTAGCCAATACCTTTCTACAGGGGGCTTTGGCAGTAACCCATGCCCACAATTGTATCCAATGTTGGGTTTGCACAGACTTACCATCCTCGGGTGCTACTGGCCTTCCTTGGATTGTCACTCCTGCAAATTGGGCAGTGTGGAACACCTTGGTGGCATGGCAGAATATGACATATCAACAAGTTTGGAATAAGACCTTCTCATTTAAGACTGAAATCCAGCTGCCGTCTTTCAACGAGACTCAAAATTACATTTTTTACCTCATAAGGGAACAGGTGAATAAGCCCAAGCCTTTATTAAGACATGCTGTATATTATGATTTAAGATAGTTAATGGCTGAGGCTGTCACCCTCAATCACCCTGCCCCTCTCTGCATGGAATGACAAGAGGGAACCTGTGATGTGGGGTGGTAATCCTCCGAGTTGTGTGATTTTACTATCAAACTAGAAAATACTAGTCTTTTCCAATGGCAGACTTCTTACCACTCATTTGCTGGGACCTACCCATCCCCTAAAGGATGGCTATGGACTTGCAGGCAAAACGGGTGGCTGCTTATAACCAGACCAGACAATGCACGTGGGGACAGCCGTATGTCCCCGCCACCCTATAAGACTCATTACCCCATACGTCTAGTAATTGGGAAATGGCCAAGGTTAGATATAAGGTAAATTGCATCCCCTGCTGGTTCTACCTCTTGGCCACTTTGAGCTGCAATTGTCACTGAAAAACACATAATTGCTTTCGCCAATCACACCGCTCAAGCCCTTACTGACTCCAAAGTAGCAATTTCCTTCCTAAACAAAGAAGCTACCCAGCTACAAAAGGTAGTTTTACAAAATAAGGTGACCTAACATATTCTTACTGCAGCACAAGGTGGGACCTGTGCCCTCATTAATGTTCATTGCTGAGTATATATTCCTGATCACTCCCATAATATTTTACAAGCTCTAAGCCTTATACAAAAGCACATATAGCTCATTGATAAATTAGCTATTGACTCCCTATCTGATTGATTTAATTTCCTTTCTTGGTCCTGGTAACATGTTTTTATAGGTCTACTAGCTTTCAGTGGAGGACTCCTATCATTCTGTTGTCTTTTTACTGTTGCTGTGGAATGTGGCTGCAATGCTTGTCCCATGTCAATGTAGGTTGCTGCGTGGGAATGGATTGTGGGGACCCAGAGACCATGCTCCCCTTAAGCCCACAGCACACAGTCACCTATGTGAGCTGGACAGAAGTTAATGGTTAACAGCCCTCCACAGAGGGGAGAGAATGCATATATGGCATCATAACCATAATCTCAGAGTGGTGAACTCCATTTCTGCATACATAGTGGTAACATCACCAGACCCCATATGTGCATGTCACGGGACCCTTGCAGAAACTCTGTTCTCATACCCTATGGTATGAGACATTCCTGCTATGGAATGTCATTGTTCTGAAACCCTTATATTACCCCTCTTTTTCCTGCCTCTTCTCAGAGTCTTAATTCCATTCTATACACTGCTGCCACCAGAGACTCTCCAAATAAAGCTTATGTCTGACTCAGTGCCTGGTGTGTTCTTTGGTCTTGCAGCTGCCCCAACTCATGCCCTTCAGGAGTTGGGTTGGAACACACACATTTTTCTGAAGGATTTAAAACAACAACAACAACAACAAAACACTATTTATGCATACAGTTGTTATAAAGATCATTCATAAAAATAGAAAGGTACCTTTCTATTTTGGTACAGATACCTTTACTTTTAGCAATTTATATCTTGGGTTTTATTTTTAGAAATGAGGTGAAAAGGTATTATGTATATGTATTAGATTGTTATTCCAAATATAAAATGTCTTGAAATTTAACAAATGATTTACACCATAAAGAGGTTTATGGGACCCAAAAGTTTGACCTCAGAGCTAGAAAGAATAATGGTTTTGTGGCTTTCCTTAAATTGATATTACCTGATAACAAACCAAAAATCTATGAGAGGGCAGAGAAGATGACTGATTTAAATGAGATTAAAAGATAACCTTCTCTTCATTTACTGGTTGATATCTGCCACTTTTATGATTCTCTTATTTTAAAACTCAAATAAACCTAAAACCATTAGCACTTTCAAATGGCATTATACATTAAGCCTAATGTAATTTTTTATCCCTCTCTGAGGGAGATTTTGAGAGGAATTGGGACTATGAGGCACCCTGCATTATAAGGACAGAGGAGCAGCCCTAAGTATTCAAATGAAGAAGGTTTCATAGTCACCATGAAATACAGTGATTGATGATTTTGCTTAGGATTTCTGAGGTCAAATTTTGAAGCTAGGTATGAACTGAAAAGATTTGATGATATTGAAGACATAAAAATAAAATTCTCTCTCTAAGTTCTTAAATAATACAAAATTCTCAACTATTACATTTATCTTATATGAATGTTAACACTATGTATTTTTTTACCAGTAATTTTTTTTTTAACCAATCTAACTCTTTTTCCAAAGAAAGTTTCTTGGAAAACCAGGCAAAGCCAAATGACAGACATAAGTCATTTGTTGTGAATGATGCTTATTCCACACTTTGACTGTCTCTGAGTGGAGCAGCTTCCATTAGAATAACACATCTGCTCTCTCTGCTTCCTAATTCTTTCTCTCCCAGAAAAGGAGTAACGTATAATTGATCTTGCCCTTTTTTTTATGTAGGGTTGGACTGCCTAAGTTAGCACCTACTCCACATTGCTCTGTTATGCAGGTCTTTCAGGGCCATGTTTTGTACCTAGAGTGGTTGGTGGAGTCCTGTTAATTTCCAGGACCCCTGAACTAAATGGGTAATTCTGTGCATTTCTGTGGTCATGTATTGGGAAACTCATTGATTCCAAATACAAAAGCTTCATCTTCTAATCCAGACTTTATCTGCAATATGGTGATTTGTTGGATTCCTATCTATCACTCAGTGGATACAATATTGGGTAGGAAACATGAGTGCCAACCACACTTATCAATTGCATAGGTTAGAACATTTAGTATTAGACAATGAGTGAAATTTGGGATCAAAATTAATTACACATCCTTTATAAAATGTATTCCTAGATATTTTGTTCTTTAATTTTACATTAAAATGAATTTTTTTTCTGGATTACTTCCTCAGTTTGCTCATTACTAGTGTATATAAACACCATTGATTTTCGAGTGTTGATCTTGTATGCCAACAAATTACTGAACTTTTTCATTAGCATTAGTAGTTTTTTTGTGGATATTTTAGGAACTTTCTATATAAAGGACCATGCCATATGCAAATAATTAAAGTTTTACTTCTTCCTTTCCAATTTGGATGTCTTTTGTGTCTTCTTGGATAACTGCTCAAACTAGAACTTCTAGCAAAATGTTAAATAACAGAAGTGATGATGGACATCTTTGTCTTATTCCAGATCTTAGCAGGGAAGCTTTTAGTATCCATCATCCTTTCTTGATAAACACTTCAAAAGACAGGAATAGAAGGAAACTTCTTCAACATGAATAAAGGATATATGAAACAAACAGCAGCTAAAATTGTACCCAATAGTAACAAACTGAAAGTTTTCCTCTTAAGAAGAGTGGTTTTGGATCACGAAGGGTTACAACTATGGCAGGGGAGGATCAATGGGGTGGGGTGTCATTGATGGGGGATACATGGGAGGAAGTTCGCCTGGGCATACATATAAGGTATATAAATATGTTCAAATATTCATGGAGTATTGCCACAGTGGGTGGAGATTCAAAAAACAGCTGAAAGATTATCGAATTCCCATCCTAGGGAGCTCTGCCACATTCTCTAATGGAACAGCAAAAATCCCCCAAGTGCAGGGGCAATGACTAGTGAAGAAGGATGGTCCAGGGATGGGCCCTTGATGTTGATGACTATGCTTGCGAGCCTTTTGCTTTTGAATTTGCAACCTAGCCTAGTTTTGGAGAATGCCTAAGAGTTACCGCCTGAAAGCCTCCTTGTTGCTCAAATGTGGCCTCTATCTAAGCTAAACTCAGCATATAAATGCATTACCTTCCTCTCAGTGTGAGACATGATTCCTGGGCATGAGCTTCCCTGGCACTGAGGGATTACAACCAAACACTGGCTGGTGACACAACTAGAAAAGGGGGAAAAGGTAAAGACAAATGAGTGTATATGGTCAAGAGACTTCAAAGTGAGTTGGGAGGTCATCAGAGAGGTAACGCTTATGCATGTCTCAGTAGGATCTCATAGACAGCCAAGGTAGATACTACCCCTAATAGTGGGGATCCTGAGGCCTCTAGAGACACCTAGGATCTATGGTCATGGCAGATATCTCTGGGGTTTGGTGCTCTGCCAGTAGGCCCTACTTTGAAGTTTGTGCTCCCAAGTGTGACAGAGTTGGACTCAGATGTGACTTCTCTACACATGCCTTTTCTGTCCCTTTTATTTGAACCTACATTTGGTGCTGGAGTTCGTAGGTGTACGTCCAATAGACTTTAATCTCTGGGCTGTCCATGTGCCAGCTGGGCCCTGAAATTCAATGGAGTTGAAATACCTACTCTCCAGTTCATTGGACTCACCCAGGACAACTAACAAGGAGATAATGGTGGACAACGACCAGCCCAAGGAACTGAGAGAGTCTACAACTGCAAACAAGAAAGTCCCATCCATCTGCCCCATGTGGTCAAAGCCTCCTCTCAATTAGAGATGGCCTGGGCAACACCATCCCAGAATCCTCAGGGTAAGGGAATGAACTATGGACTAAAGTAGACTTACTGGTATTCTACTATAGACTTATTGTGATTCAGCAATGGAAGAACTTTTATTCTTGATGTGGAGGCAGTGGCCACTAGAAGTTTTGAGGGTAGGGAGAGGGAAATACAGGTGAAATAAGGGGGTATTTTGGGGAATTGGGAATTTTCCTGAATTACATTACAATGACAGTTATGGGCTATTACATATCTTGCCATAACCTGCAAAAATGCGCGAGTGAGAGTGCATACTACAATGTAAACTATAACCCATCCTTAGGGGCAATGCTCTAAAATGTTTTCATCAGTTGTAATGAATGTACCACACAAATGAAAGATGTTGTTAATGTGGGAAAATGTGGGAGGTATAGGAAGCGGGGCATGTGGGAATCCCCTATATTTTTATGTAACATTTGTGTAATCTAGATACCTTTTTTAAAAAATAAAAATAAAAAATATATTTAAAAAAAAGAAAGGATGATGGATTTTGCCAAGTGTGGATTCTCCATCAATCAAGGTGATCATGTGGCTGTTCCCCTTTTAATTTTTAATGTGGTGTATTACATTAATTGATTTTCTTATGTTGCCCCACTCTTGCATACTTGGGATAAAACCCACTTAATCTTGGTATATAACTCTTTTGTTGTGCTTTCAGATTTTATTTGCAAGTACTTTTAAAGGATTTTTGCATCTATATTCATTAGAGAAATTGGTCTATAATTTTCTTTCCTTGTAGTATCATTATCTGACTTTGGTATTAGGGTGATGTTGGCTTCAGAGAATGAGTTAGGTAGTTTTCCCCTCATGTCAATTTTTTGAAAGAGTTTGAGCAGTATTGGCATTAATTCTTGTTGGGATGATTGGTAGAATCCACCTGTAAAGACATATGGTTCTGGGATTTCCTTTGTTGGGAGGTTTTTGAAAACTGATTCAATCTGTTTAAAACTGATTGGTATGTTGAAATCTATTTTTTTTCTTGAGGCAGTATGGGCTTTTATTGTGTTTCCAGAAATTTTTCCATTTTATTTTGGTTCTGTAATTTGTTGGCATACAGTTGATCCTTTTTATTTCTGTGGGGGCAGTAGCAATGTCTCCCCTTTCATTTCTGATTTTATTTATCTGAATCTTCTCCCTTTATTTTCTTTGTCAGTCTAGCTACAGGTTTCTAAATTTTCTTGATATTTTTAAAGAACCAACTTTCATTTTTTTTAATTCTCTTGTTTTTTATTCTCAATTTCATTTTTTCTGCTCTAATTTTGTTATTTTTGCTATGTCTTTCCTTCTGCTTGTGTTGTGGTTGGTTTGATGCTCTCTTTCTAGTTCCTCCAGCCAAGGATTTAAAGGACTTTTACTAAGAAAACTACAAAACACTGCTAAAAGAAATCAAAGAAGATTTAAATAAATGGAAGAACAGTCTGTGGTTACAGATTAGAAGACTAAATATTGTTAAGATATCAATTTTACCCAAATTGATTTCCAGATTCATTACAATCCCAATCAAAATTACAGCAGCCTAAGTTTATACCAAACCCAGCAGGTCTACACAATTTCTACCTAGAGTTAACCAACTGCATAGAAGAAACTAGTCATGCCTTAAAAGCCCTTAGACAACAAATAGACCCTCTTACCTCCATGGTGCGGCAAAATCACAGAGCCTTAATCATGCTAATAGCAGCAGAGGGAGGAACCTCCCTGTTCCACAAGGAGGAATTTTGTTTCTATGTAATTCACTCTTGAACCATCCTAGATAGCATTTGAAACCTACAAGATCAAAATCATCAATTTTTGGAGGATGTAGGCACCAGGCCTTTCTAACTCCCATGATCCAGTATGTCATGGCTGGCCCCCTTTTGGGGGCCGATTACCATCATCTTCTTTATCCTCTTAGTAGGATCATGTATCCAAAAAAAAATTTTAACTAAGTTTTATTTCTTTCAGAATCAACAATCAGTCATGTGGGATTTCTTCCAGTTCCAACATTGGTGCCACACCCACTTTCCCTCAACCTCAATAGAATAGCCAAAGTGTTCCACACTCTGTCAGGCAGGGACTACTGACCCTAACCAGCAGAAAACTGGTCAGAACATAGTCTGAGACCCTGCCCAGAAACCCTGTGAGGTAAGGCAGCTGTTCAAAAACAAAGCTGTAACCATTAAAGCTGAAAAGGCTGCCAAGATCCTGGTCACAAGGTCCCATTTAAAACTCTCAGGCTCAAAAGAAGCCCTGGATAACTCCAAACTTAAGGGAGTTATTGGTTCCCTGAAAGCTAACAGGAGAAGGAAGAAATGCAACCAATCAGAAAGCAAATAGCTGGGATCCCTCCTTAATATGGGGAGAGGGGAGGAGGAAAGGCCTTAAAAGTTGCTGGGAGAACTGGATATCCATATTGAAAAGAATGAAAGAGGAACCCTATCTCACACAACATATAAATATGACCCAAAATGTGTCAAAGAACTAAATATAAGAATCAGGACCATAAAAGTCATTGAATAAAATGTAGGAAAACATCTTCAAGAGCTTGTGGTAAGCAATAGTTTTCATAGAACTTATACCCAAAACACAATCAATCAAAGGAAAAATAGATAACTGGGGCCTCTTCATAATTAAAAACTTTTTATGCTTCAAAGGACTTTGTCAAGAAAGTACAAAGGCAGCATACTCACTGGGAGAAAATATTTGGAAACCGCATATCTGATAAGGATTTAAAATCCATAATATATAAAGAAATCCTACAACTCAACGATAAAAAGGCCAACAACCCCATAAAAAATTGGCAAAAGACTCAGATAGGCATTTCTCTAAAAAGGAGATACAAATGGTTAAAAAGCACATGAAAAGATGCTTAACATCAATAACTATTAGGGAAATGCAGATTAAAACCACAATGAGATATCATTTCACAACAACTAGCATGGTCACCATAGAAAAAAAGAGAAAAATACAAGTGTTTGGAGAAGATGTGGAGATATAGAAACACTCAATCACTGCTGGTGGGACTGTAAAATAGTGCAGCGACTGTGGAAGACAATTTGGCAATTTCTCAAGAATCTAAGTGTAGAATTGCCATATGATGCAGTAATTCCCCTACTAGATATATCCCCACAAGAACTGAAAGCACGGATATAAACAGACATTTGCACACCGATGTTCACAGTGCATTATTCACAATTGCCAACAGATGGAAACAACCCTAGTGTCCAGCAAATCTTGAATGGATAAACAAAATGTGGTTTATACATATGATTGATTATTATTTAGCCATAAGAAGATATAAAGTCCTGTATCATATGGATGAATTTTGAGGACATTACATTAAGTAAAATAAGCCTGACACAAAAGGACAAATATTGTATGATCTCACTTACATGACTAATTATTATAAGCAAACTCAAAGAATTAGAATCATTCTAGAATATGTGGTACCAGGGGATAGAATGAGGTAGAGAGGGGAGTAGATACTTAATTTGTGCAGAATTTCTATTTAGATTGATTATAAATGTTTGAAAATGAATAGTGGTTATGGGAGTACATAATTGTTTAATTAATAGTGTTGAATTATGTTGGGTTGTGTATGTTACTAGAAGTAATGTTAGAAGACAAAATATAACACAGTGAACCTTCTTTTGGATTATGGACTTAGTTAACAGTACAAATATAAGAATGTTTTTGATTAATTATAACAAATGAACAACACTATTACATGGTTTTAACAATAAGGTTGTTCAAGGGAAAAAGTATACCTAATGCTAAACTATGGGCTATAGTTAACAGTAATATTTTAATACTCTTTCATGAATTGTAACAAAGGTACCAAACTAATGCAAAGTGTCAATATTAGGGAGGTATATGGGAATGCTATATTTTTACATGACTTTTCTGTAAACATACAACTTTTCTAATTAAAAAAAGTTAGTGTAACCACAGAAATTCCAAAAAGGGAAAGAAATGTTTAAAACTGCTCAGATTCAGGATTCTTTCCAAGTAAAAAGAGGAAAACCAGAATATGGAAAGAGAAAAATTTTATTTTTGCAGCACAAAATTAAGAAATACTAAAACAGTAAAAGTTAAATGTAATAAAAGGTTAAAAGAATCAACAAAGTAAAAAAATAAATGCTTGCCATATGTCACCTCCTCGATATTAATCAATGAATTCAAGGCTAAACAATAAAATTCCTAATAAATTTTAACAAAGAACCTACAGAGAAGCTTTAGTAGGTCCAGGATTGATCACTTTAGTAAGTGTTAGCTTTATCAGCAGGAACCTCAGATATTTGAATTTGCAGCAATTGCAGCATGTGGCTGGCTACCTCCTCCAAGACAAAAGGCTATGTTTCTAGAGGTTATATGACTATTTTATATAATAAGGCATGAAGGTCTTGCTATGTAACAAGAAGCAGGCTTTGGCAACCCAAATTCATGCTGGTTTTATAGTGTGTGATGAGAAGATGATCTTGAAATTCACAAGCAAAGCTTTACTAAAACCTGTCAGTTTTAGAAAGGTTACATTTAAAAGGAAAGAAACATTTCAGTCATATTAAAAACTTTTCTTGAAAAAAGAGACAATGATAGAGCTTGCTTTATTTTATTACATTTTGCTCAGAAGCGTAAATTCCAGAAAACGTTAGAGTAGATCTGTTTAAATGACAGACTCTGTAAAGAGATAGCAAGGGTTCAAGTTCCAGTTTGCCATTTTGAGCTGTGATCTTGGGCAAATTACTAAGATCTCTGTGTTTTATTTTCCTCATCTGTAAAATAGAAATTATTGTAAGTAATATTGAATACCTCTAAGAGTTGGTTCAAGAGAAATGAATTAAGCTATACATGCATTTTTAAAAGTGTCTGACAAATAGAAAGTCCATACTAAGAAGTACATATTACTATTATCTTTATGCTAGTGAAAAATAGTGAAGTTCTAGTTTAAGAAAAACTACAGTTTCAGAATGTTATAAAATTGCTGCCATATTTTTTAAAACAAAGTAAAGAATTGCTTTCAGTTTGAATAGGCAATATAGAGGGGCAAACTTTGAATTAAAATAGGGCTTCAAGTACGATCCCCTTTAGTCACCCTCTAACACATGATCTTGAGTTATCTTTCAACTTGTCAATTCCATAAGTTCTGCCTGTGGATTTAAACATCTGAGACCCAAACTATGTAACCATCCAAAGAAAATTAGTGGTTTTATTAATAAAATAAAGAGAAAGAGTAGTTATTATCTCATTCCAGGCGGGTTGTCGAAATTGCTGAAGTAACTTGGAAGAAGAAAGCAAAACCCAAAGTAAAATTTATATATTTTCAGAAGCTACTAAAGAATGGTAGATAAAAATAAGCCTTGATGCACTGAATTCCAGAAGGAAAAATTCCTTCGTGGGTTAACAGAGAACCAGGGAAATTTCCATTTCTTGGGGCATGTCATAGACAGACATAACAGCGATGAGATGAAATCAGCCTTAGAAGGCAGTGTGGGATATCAGGATGTATTGAAATCTAGAATAGATATAAACACAAAAACAAAACATCCTGATAAATCTTTCACACACACACATACACAGATACACATACATGCACGAACACACAAGCACACCAGGATCAAGTTATGGCTAAAAATCAACAGTGGAGAAAAAATGTTAAGATTGGAGAAAGAGTATCATTAACGTTCTCACAGTGATTGAATTCAGCAGCCGTTTCAGAATTAAATACTAAGGTAAACCAAAAATATCTGAAACAGTAGCCGACCTATCCCATCTTAAATACTTGTGAGGTGGAAGTTAGGTCAGTTACAGGTGAACTCGATCTTTAAAGCTGAAGATGAACTGCAGCTGAACTACAATCACTACCAAAAAACACCAAAACAAACAAACAAAAAACAGTATGCAGAAAATGTGAATTTTACTCTGGGAAAATAATGAAATGAGACAAAATATTGCCCTCCACTTCTCACTGTTTTATGATACACGATGTCAAAAACATAATTTAAAAATTTGAATTATGTAGAGAATCATAATAATATGTCCATAATTAGGAAAACACAGTCAATAGAAATAAATGTACAGATGACAAAATTGTTGGAATTAGCAGACAAGAAGTTTGAAAATGATATTATAAATATTCTAAGGAATTTACAGGAAAAGATTAATATAAAAGAATAAAAAGAAGGCATTATTGCAGAATAAAAATGGAAAATCTAAAAAGAACAAGAAAGATTTTCTAGGAATAAAAAAGTACAGTATATTATTAAAAATCCATTGATGAATTACACAAATTAGACAATTGCAGAAGCAAGGCAAATTAACTTGAAAATAGGCCAATAGAAATTAGTTCAATTGAATCAGAGTGGAAAAAGATATTGAAAATAAAAATATACCTCTGAATAAAATATTAATTAACATTATATATATTTATTGTCTTTAATGACAGGAGTGATAAAGACAGAAAGAGTCTTAGAAAAAATTGTTGTCAACATGAAGAAAATATCAAACCACATATATAAGAAGCAAAAATGAAAATGAACAGAATAAACAAAAATGAAAGCACACTGAGGCAACCACAATCAAATTGCTGAAAATGAAAGATAAAGAGATGTTTTAAAAGCAGAAAAAATATGGAAATCACAATATATACAGTAGCACAATAAGAAAAATGATGGGTGGCTTCTCATCCAAAAATAACCAAACCAAAATAAAATGGAACCAAATCATTAAAATTCTAAACAACATGAATCACCAGAAAACAAACAAACAAAAAATAACAAAACACTCATGTATACATCCACACACAAACAAGAAAGGAAAAAGAAAAATCTGCCAGAACAGAATTCTATATCCAGTGATATTATCATGCAAAAATGAAGGTGACACGGAGACATTTTAAGAGAAACTAAATCCTAAAAAAATTGCAACTAGCAAGACCATACTACAAGATTGATAAAGGAAATGGTTACACTTGGAAATTCTTATTTATACTCTTATAATTCTTATATTTACTGTGAACTGATAGAAAATCAAATCAAGGGGATTGGGATAAGTTAAGGATCCACACTGGAATCCAAGAGTAATTATTAAAAAATAGAAGCAAAGCCATATTTTTGGAAACCATTATGAAATAAAAGAAAATGGAAAATAAGGAAAGACACTTTGATTAATTTAAAAGAAAGCATTAACAAAGAAACAAATTAACAACAGATATGATAATACAAAACCAAGAGTGAAATATTAGATTTTATTCCACCATATCAATAATTACACTCAATATAAATGAGCTAAGCAATCCAATTAAGGAGATTCCTGGATTGCACAGAGGATTCAACGACCCTTTGTTTACAAAATATGAACTTTAAATATGAAGAGACAGAAGATAGATGAGAAAATATAGACCATGAAAATCCTAGTCATAAGAAAGATGATGTGGGTATATTAATATGACAAAGCAGATTTTAAGGCAGATGTTTTTTCTGGACCTGTAATAGGGTTTTAAATTACATGAAGCAAAATTTAGGAAAATTAAGAGACAAATAGACAAACCCACAATTATAGTTGGAAATTTTAACACGCATCTCTCAATATACAAATGTATAAAAAGGAAGGTTATAGAAGTTTGAATAATACTATTAACCAACTTAATCTAATTGACTTTTATTGACATCTACTCCTACAATTTCAGAGTACACTTATCAAGTTCACATGATGCAGTAACAAAGAGAGGAAAGGCTAGGCCATATAATAAGTCTCAAAAAAATTTTAAAGGATTGATATCATGCTATGTTCACTGACCACAAATAAATTCAATTAGAGATCAAAAACAAAAATTAACAAGAAAATCTCTAAATATTAAAAAATTAAAAGCAATGTTCTAAATAACTTACTAGTCAAAGTAGAACTCGCAAAGGAATATAAGAAATTTCCAACTGAATGATAATGAAAACACACCATATCAAATTTTGTGAGATGCACATAAAGTTGCCCTTAGAAATTTTTAGCTTTAAATGCATGTATTATTACAAAAATCAAAATCAGTGTTTCTATCTTAGAAATTTCAAAAATTAAATAGAAAGTTAATAGAAGGTAGGAAAGGATAAAAGTATGAATAGCAAGTGAAATAGAAAACAAAGATAAAGGGAAATAAACAAAAGAGTGCAAAGTTAGTTTTTTCAAAATGTTTACTAAAAGTGAATGCTTAACAGAAATAAACCAGAAAAAGAGAGAGAAGACACAAATTACTAATTCTGGTAATGCAAGAAGAGACATAACCACAGATCTTATGTACATGAAAAGGATAACAAGGGAATGTTACAAACAAACATTTTGCTGGTATATCCTACAATTTTGATGAAATGAATAGTTCATGAAAGGCATAAATTACAATAACTAACTAAAAAACAGAAAATTTGAATCATTCCATATCTACTAAAGAGACAGAACTTATAAATATAAACTTCCAAAAAGAAAACTATTTGCCAAGATGGCTTTCTGTTTACTTTTAGTAAACATTTAGGGATAAAATGTTATCAGTCTTATAAATCCTTCTTCAAAAATTAGAGGACAGAGTAACCCCAATTCATTTTATGAGATCAGTTAACCCTACACCACAACTAGAACAGGAAATAATAAGAAAAAATACAAAGCAATATTATTAATGACAGAACCAAAAATCCTATACAAAATATTATCAAATCAAGTGCAAAATATATTCAAATTAATATATATTAAGAATATATATATATTCAAAGTAATGCATAGCATTATAAAGAAGACAGTCATATGATGATTCCAATAGATGTAGAAAATCATTTAATGAAATTCATTCATGATAAAAATTCTCAGCAAACTATCACAAAGAGAGAATATCATCAGCATTAGAAAGAACATCTTCAAAAACCTAGGTATAGTTACACACAAGAACATATGGGCAAACCTTGGCATCATACAAAAGGTAATAAATGTTAAATTAAAATTTACAAAATGGACTTTCAAATTTAAAAACTGCTTCTCACCAAACACATCATTAAGAAAAATGAAATGGCAAATAATATTGTGAGAAATTATTAGAAATAGATATATGTGGCATAGCTCTTGTAGCCGGTACATATAAAGAACTCCTGCAAGTCAACAAAAACATATGCCTGCAAAGGGAATTTATTCATATTTGCCAAATTTACCAAGAGTCTTTGTCAAAGCTTTAAAAATCCAACAGTAGTGTGGACAAACAAATTGTGGTAAATTTTTTTCAATAAAATACTACTCAGCAATAAGAAGGAAAAAATAAAGCAAGATGAAGCAAACATAATGTTGACTAGAAAAACATAGACATCAAAGAGTACATACTGTTCAATTCTTTTTATTTGAGGTTCAAAAACAGGCAGAGCTAATGTATCTTGATTTAAATTAGAACCACTAGCTCACTTTGTGGTGATGGGAAAGGGATGTCCATAAGGGCCATAATGGATGCATGGAATCATTTCATATTGTTTCCAGAGTAGGTTACACAAGTGTACACATTTTTCAAATTCATAAAAACTTTGATTTTAAGCATTGTATTTTCACTTTATGTAAATCATATTTCAATACAAGAAACAAAAAGAGGTAGAAACTCTTACTATAAAATATGAGTCTTTTACGTGGGTTAAGATAATTAAATAATTCAACAAAATTACTGTAAAACCAAAGGCCAATTAAACTATTTTATAAAGTTTCTGTTCAAACATTCTATCTCTACATCCAGGTTCATTTAGGAAGTCAAGGAAGAACTGGAACTTCTGAAAAGATATTCAAAACAGGAGAAGTGGCAATATTTTTTTAAAAATGGTAAGAAGACTATGATTAAGCAGGATGATAAGAGATATTGGTAAGAGGAGAAGTTTGACTTCTTAAAAAAGAATCAGAAAAAAGGGAGGATTTTTAGTTCTCACCCTAGATAAATGACTGGGCTGTAGGAAATTTAACAGAGAACTTAGAAATCAGACCAAAATGACTCACCCATAAGAATCAGAAGGCAGTATCTTAAAGTTGCAAGCTGTAACTTTTTGATTGGGACAGCTCTACAGTGTGTTTGCAGAAAATTTGAACGTATTTTAGAAGAGGAGTGGGGAAGATACACATCAAATTTTAAAAAATAAAAATTGGATATGTTTCGAGGTGTCACAGTGATAAAAGATAGTCATACTAATTTTTGCTTGTGCCCTAGGTGAACAACCTGAAAAATCTAAACAATAAGGGTTCTAATAGAAGGCAAATATAATAAGACCTATGAAAGAAAAGTCAGGCAAGAAAATAATAGTTCAGGTTTGGTTTGTTTCGTGTTGGTGTGTTTAGAACAACTTCTTAGGTGCAGTTATACATCCCAAAGAATTATAGGTTAATGAGAGTTATTTGAATAGGGATAATCTAAGCAGACCTACAACTCACTGATTTTAAATCAATGAGTATACATGTAACCCCACAAAAATATTGTAAATATGTTAGTATGCCAGAAAACAAAAGAAAAGGAATAGGAAAGAATGCAATAAAGTCCAAAACTATATCAACCTTATACAAGGTTGTCAAGGAGCTGTACCAAGTTCAGAATCCAGTTAAGCTCTTCCAAACTCAAGGAAACTTTGCAGAAAGGGATAGTAGAATAGCAGAGACACATGCAACAAAAAGATCATCTTGAGGAAGTTGGGGCAGAAGTTTTTTTTGGTTTCTCTAGGGTCATAAGTTTCAGAAATATCAATCCAACTTCAGGAGCCCACTGATGATAATTTGTCAGTTGAAACAAATGTAAGCACATGGAGACTTGTTTTTTAGAAGGAAGATTACAGAGGAAACAGCAACTTCTCTTTAGAGAAACAATGGCACCAGCTATTGCAGCTTAGGGGCAGAAACTTATGTCTAAAGGTGGAAATGGGAATTAAAAAGTTTAACTATATTCCATGGGAGAGAGGGGGACTTGAAATAAGATTCAGGATTGGGACTCAGTTTAATCAAATTCTTTACCTCTTTAAAGCAAGGATCACTTTTCTTCCAGTTTGCAATAACACATTCATCATTTTGTTCTCTTCATCAGAAGTCTTTTAGCATCCATATTTCTACCAACAGTCTCTGTAAAGTAATCTAGGACTTTTCTTTCAAGCATGTCATAATTCTTCCAGAATCTACTCCATACTTATTTATAATGCTGTTCCCACATTTTTGTATTTGCATTAGCAGTTCCCCACACCTGGTACCAAAATATGTTCTAGTGTGCTAAGCTACTGAAAGCAATATACTAGAAATGGATTGGCTTTTACAGTAGGGATTTATTAGCTTACAAGCTTACAGTTGTGAAGCCGTGAAAATGTCCAAATCAAGGCATCATGAAGTCGATGTTTTTATCCTGAGGACTAGCTTGTGGGATCCTGGACTTCTCAGAGAATATGCATATAATCCCATAAAATGAAATATTGTAAAATAACTTACTATGCTAGAAAATAAGTGGAATCAAAGAGGAGGGAAAATTTCAAAAACCATACTAACCCCATGTAATGTAATTAAGTAGCTGTACCAAGTTCAGAATACAGTTAAACTTTTCCAAACTCAAGGAAACTTTGTAGAAAGGAATAGTAGAAAACCAGAGACATGTACAAAAAAAATATCATCTTGAGGAAGTTACGGCAGAGGTATTTTTTCAGATTAGTTATCTAGGGACACAAGATAAACATCAATCCAGCTTTAGGAGTTGAACTGATGATGATTTGGCAGTTGACACAAATGTAGGGACATGGAGACCTGTTTTTTTAAAAGGAAGATTTCAGAGGACTTAGTAATTCCACAGTGAGAAACAAAAACACCAGCTATTGTGTCATGAGGGCCAGAAACTTATGTCTAAAGGGGGAAATGGGACTTAAGGGGTTTAAATATGTTCCATGGGAAAGAGGGGGACTTGAAACAAGATCCAGGATTGGGATACCAGCAATTCAAATTTATAAACTTTGCATAAGGAAAAATGCCTCAAATGCCAATTTCTGAGAGAGGAGATTGAATGCAGTAGGTGAATTTTATTCTAGGTAGAGTAAATATACGGTATCAAAAGTAATCCTTCAATGAACAGTTATTTCAATTTGTTTTGGAAGAAGAGCCTGAATCTATACAACTCTTCCTTGCCTTAAGTTTTGTAACAACAGGATCTGCCACAACACGAGAACCATGGGTTTACCTAGAATAGTACCTAGCTCGGTGGGTAAATCTGTCTTAGTAAAAGAGAGCCTACTCTTACCATACACCCAAGCCACCTTATCAAATAATAGAGGCAGTAGTTTTCTATTTGTCTCTTACTCCCATGTGCATTTTTCCATTGGTTTCAAACACAGGTGGTGAAAAGAGGTGTGATGGTTAGGCTAATGCTCAACTTAGCCAGGTAATTGTGCCCAGTTATTTGGTCAAGCAAGCACTGGGCTAATTGTAATACAAGGACATTTATGTGTTTTAGTTAACAGTGAGTTTACTGCATAGGTGGCTGATTATATCAGCCAGGAAGATTGCTGTCAACAATGAGTGACATTTTATGTTATCAGCTGAATGCCTTAAAAGGGGAAGTGATTTTGGCATTCAGAGAGAATTTCCCAAATTGTCTTTGGACAGTCAGCATCTCCTGGGAACTCATCAACGTCCTTCATTGGACTTTCATCGGAGGCCCTGTTTGGCAGCCTTCCTGCAGAACCTGGGCTTTTGCATCCCCACGATCACGTGAGAGACTCTTATAAAATCTCATACTACTTACAGATATCTCCTGTTGATTCTGTTTCCGTAGAGAACCTGATAATACAAGAGGTATTGGTTTACTGGGCTTCTTCGAGCCCTGACCCAGTTGTGTTGAGGAAGATTGAGAGCAATACACAACTTGATCAGGATTCAATAGACTACCGTGTGCAGCTATGCAGATTGCCCACAGGCAGACAACTCTGGGGACATTGTACACTTTTTTCCTCTAACATTTCAGTAGACATTTCTGTACAAGTGAAAATGTTGGATGACAGAAATTTGCACAACAGACATGGACAAATATGAGCAAAAAAGAGATGTTAAGACCTAGCTCCAGTGGAAATGTCATCTCAAACTCTGAGAACTTGTAAATCCTAGTGAGCTATTTGACAAAGAGAGAAAAGGGGAATGGAAGAGAGTAAAGGCAAATGAAAAGTAAGCACTTGTAGGAAAGATGGAAACATGCATTTCTCTAAGCTGTGTGTTTTTTATTCAATAACTCCCACAATCATTACTTTAGTTCCATGACTAAATAGATTTAAAATGCCAACCCATAGGATTGTTTAAAAAAAAAAAAAATCACACAGCCCTTGACTGGCGGAGTTCACATTTAAACCTGGAGTCATGTCTTCCTATTATTTTATGCAGATTGTAGGACCATCTCATGATCTCTTAGACTCCTTGCTCATTTTATTAAGGTTACTTAAGATGGGAATATTTACCCATTATTTAATTCTTTTCATCCTGACTGCAAATAGTAATGGTTTTCTGCTTCCCAGAGTATGTGCTATCATCAGAGCAAACAAGCTTTATAAACAGAAAGCATAAAAAAAAAAGCTAGAGAAGAATTTCTGAGAATATTCTGTACTCACTACGGTGTACATTTTCACCTAGATCAATGGCAATTGCTTCTTTTCAGCACTCATTTTTTAATGAGTAAGTAGTGGGAATATAGGGTAATTCAGCATATATGGTGTGACAACTATTTGAATCATGTTTTTCAATGTTTTTCATAGCCTACTGATAATGTATACTTGTTAACTAAAAATATGTGCCATATGGAGTAACTGACAGCCAGTGTTTGTGAAAATTGATTAGGAACTTCACTTCAATTGATGTGGTATATACATTTATTCCTGACAGTCTGAACAGCCAAATAAATGGGCAGAGAAAGCATTTAACAAAGTAGCAAACATATAAATAAATAAAACATATTTATTACTCTTAAACAAGAAAACAGTATCATTTGCAGTAGAAGAAATTACTATTAAAAGCTCTCTCAGGGAAAAAAAAAACCAAACATTTTTTGTTCTCTATTCTAAATAAAATCCCATCTCCCAGATTGTACATTATATGAAATTTTCATCTACTGAGAGAGCATTCATTTCAGATCTCATCTGTTCTATGAATGAGATGGGAAAAGCGTTCTCGGTGATTTTTTTTAACAGACCATAGTGAATTGCACATGTACCATTCAAGACTATCCATTCTGCCATTTTTAGACTAATGACTCACTGCTGTACTGCTGTCCTTTTGCATTCCAAACTCACAGGCACTTTGCTCCATGATAATACCATACTCTGTGTGCTTGTTTCAATAAATCTTGTTATTACGGGCAGTTTTCAAAATCCAAAAGCCAGAAACTTAAGCAAAGAAGAAAAATTTAAGTCTGAGAACTGTTATTCAAATGCAAGACAATGCAAACGCTTTGATACATTCTTTATTTTCAGCTGCTGTGCTTAAAAACACCACTTTCTCCACACTTAATAGTTTGAATTTCATCATAAAATAGTCCCGTAAAAAACTATTTAATTTTCCACTACAGGGAGGGAGGGTTTGATCTCTTATTAAACATTTTATGGAAAAGTATAAAAGTGCTTTCAATTATTTATCGGAATTGAAATCTGGGCCTTGGAAACTGCTGGCATTACACACACACACACACACATAATATTATCAGCCCACTGTGTACCATTAAGTCATAAAATGCTGCTGTAGCAACATCTCTGGTGCAGCTGCTAGTGCTCATGCAACTTTTACTACAGTTATAAAGTCATTTATTACATTTTCTTTATGACGCTAATGCATTGCGATCTGTTACTTTATTGTTCTTACTGTGATAAAGATTGAAATGTATGACATTGTGCAAAAGAAAAATTCCAGCCCTAGTAATATAGCCTGTTACATTGAAAATCTCTTAGATAAACTTAAAAGGGCCATAAAAATATTAACAAGAGGTATCAAAAAGGAATTATTTTTGTGGGACATTTTTGCTTTTTGTTTCATTGTTCCCCACAGAATTTTTGTATTTTAGTTTTCCTTTATCAAATTATGCTAAAGATGATATGGGTTGTTGTTTTTTTTTCCTCTCTCTTAATTACAGTAACACCATTTTGTTAGAATGTAATGCACAATTCACTAAGAGGAGCAATGACTTTATAATTTCTAAATAAACCTAGAAAAAGAACTGTCATTAAAAGATAATAATAGGGAAGCGGCTGTGGCTCAATCAGTAGGGCTCCCGTTTACCATATGGGAGGCCCCGGGTTCGGTTCCCGGAGCCTCCTGGTGAAGGCAAGCCTGCCCGCACGGCGTGGTTAGCTGACCCAGCGAGCACAAGCAGCAAGGGGGGGATAAATGAATAAATAAAAAAAATAAAAAAAAATCTTTAAAAAAAAAAAAAAAAAAAAAAAAGATAATAACGTCCATGGCCCCAAAGGTGCCCATAATTGATAATTACATCTAGTTCAAATTGTCTTAACTTAACTCTCACTATGATACAATTGTACATAAAGCGAATGAAGCTTTCTGGTGGGAAAATAAAATCAATTTTGTTAATTAACTGTTACCCTGTGCTAAAGCTTATTTAGCACTTGACCCCTACAGCACTATAACTCCAAGAGGAAGTTTATCTCCAGACCAGAGTCTTTTTGGGAACTTCTTGGTGTTTGGATTAGCATTCTGCTTCTGTTTCTTCTCCACCCCTCCTATTCTTTATGCTCTTTTTCTTCCTCTTTTACTGCAAAAGAAGAATCGTTTAAAGGAGAAAAACAAATCCAAGGGAATCAATCATTTGTTTAAATGGTTCTTGAAGCTGGACATCCTGTTTACGGATTTAAATATATATGGTTTTACCAAGGGGCAATCAGAATCAAGGAATGCAGAACATTTGAGGAAAAGCTTAACATCATGTGGTTTGTTCTTTTTCAATTGTATGGAACGTCATTCTATCCTCGATCGCTTTTATCGTCTTTGTAATTTAAATGCATTAACCTTCTACTACCAACATGGTTTTGCAAGCTTTTTACGGCAAGGATCTATGAAAATTTTAATGATTGGTTTAAGCATTATAATACTACTAAAGTGGCTTGTTATTGGCATTGAAGTGGGAATTGGGCAAGCTTTTAGTTTGCCTTAATCCCTCTTTTAACAGAGAACAGCAAAGTTAGTTTCAGTAAGAGAGATTTTATGTAGTTCGGTACTATACACCCCTGCTTTTGAGTCTTAACGTGAAACGGGGATGGGGAGAGAGACCATTCTCTTGAAGTTTAGACCTCCTCACGCGATGAAAAGAGAAGTCATTAGGACATTTTGGTACCTTCCTCTTATGACTGTAACCTGAATAATCAGCACAGTGTGAGCAGCTCTTGCATCTTAGATTGCAATTTGATTACAGAGCAAATTAAAGCCCCTGGTCCTGCATCTTTATATCAAAATGGGACTGTTATTGCAAATTTAGTCCTATAAACCCTTGCTCATGAAGTTATAATGAGTTTGGGTAAATAAGACAGAAAAGCTATAGGTATATTCAAATTAAATGAAAATGTACTTTAAGTGCATTGAATAACAAAACATTATTTTAAAAGCTTACCTTAACTGCTTAACTCTGAACTATTAAGTGCATTCTAAATATTTGTAAAGTTAATATCCTATGTTTTTATGCATTAGTAACAAGATCATTAGATTAATTTAGGGAACATCAAAGAGTAAATTTATCCTACCATGAATAATAAATTTTAAATAAAATTATTCTCTTAAAAATAAGAGCACCATGGGTACATTTCAATGTTGCATTCTGTTAATTAGGATTACATTCAGAGAAATATTGTAGCAGAAGAAATGCTGCCTGAATTTACTGAGACTCTACCACCATAAGTCCCTGAATCACTGTGCTGAAAATAAAAGTTTATGAAGCAATAGTGATAAAATTTTTTTAAAAAGAATTCTGTATCAATGGTACCTATTTAGTATGAATTCAGTACATTTTATCTGACTAATATATATTTATCTTCATCAGTACATATTTAAATATAATATATATTATTTTATTTTATATTTTCATGTATAGTAAGTATTGTTTTCTAAATGAGAAAGCCATGAGAAAGGAATGACAGACTTTTCTCAATCTCATTTGAGATTTAAAAACCAAAGCATATATTTCGCTTAATATTTGAACCATATTACTTTTCTTAAAGTTTATTTTTTATTTTTTAAAATATACTTAGATTACATTAATGTTACATAAAAAAATATAGGGGATTCCCATATGCCCCACTCCCTACCCCTCCCACACTTCCCCCCATTAACAACATCCTTCATTAGAGTGGTACATTTATTACAATTGATGAACACATATTGGAGCATTGCCACTAAGTGTGGATTATAGTTTAAACTCTCTCCCACACAATTTTGTAAGTTATGACAAGATATATAATGGCCTATATCTGTCTTTGCATGTCATTCAGAATAATTCCAAAGTCCCCAAAATGCCCCCATATTACACCTGTTTTTCCCCTCTCTCCCCTCAGAACCTCCATGAACCATATTATTTTATATTGGTAGTTTCCAACCTTCTTATAGTCCCCTAAATGTGTGGATAATGAGTTAATTTTGTGTTTCATTTAATTGAAAGAATTATACAAAATTGAATAAATATAAATAACTTTATTTGAGGTGCATAATTACATCAACAAGCATTTTGGGTGGAATGAAGATATTGTAAAATGATTGCTGCCTCCCTCATAAGATGTAAAAATGTTATTGCTAATCTTAATAAGAAAAGTGATTAATTTCACAAAGTGCCTTACAGCGTGTTGTGTGTAAAGGCAATTTTCTCTATGTGAAAAGTATTACTGTATCCCATATAGAGGGATACTTTATTTCCTCTGTCAACACCGAAAAATCCCAGACTCCCAGACCTACAGCTCTGTTTTGATTTCATCTGGTTGGTGTTTGATTATACATATTTGCTTCAAGGTACATATAATTTATACTTATTTGTTGGTTGTTTGCTTCACTATTGTTCATCTTCTACTCTAAAATGTAATATAATCTTCCTCAAGGGGGGGGGGGATATATCTGATTTAGTCACAGTGACATCCTCATTGCCTAATACATGTCTATCAATTAATAATTATTTGTGAATGAATTGAAAGAATGAATCATGGACATCATGTTAACTGAATTTTAAAGTATGAGTCCTAGGACATACTGTACAGTATTTAATATATAATATTCACAAAACACTTTAATGGAATAAGGGCAAGTTAAATTTGAAATTTACTGGTATTTCAAAGGATATTTTCATTAGCTTGTATTTTTTATTTCTTTTTGGATCATATAAATATATGTTGAATACACAGTATGTAAACAAAATAAGTACTTTTCCTAGAGTGCATAAACATACTTGTTTTGAAGTGTAAATATCCACTTTATTCACATTCTTTCTATAAAGGAAACATTATAGAACACCATTAAGGATCAAATATGCTAAGAATATTACAAATACTTCATTTTTAAACTTTCTTTACTTATTTAAAACAATGTGATTATTCTTCTTAAAATAGAAGTTATGTTTCATCACATTTATATATTCTACTGACTTTTCTGGACTACCTAACTCAAGGGATTGTAGAGTCATATCTCAGAGTAGTCTATTTAGACACAGTCTTGAAAAATGCAACTATTAGTGAATGGAAACTTTGCTTATGGTTTGGTCAGAGCTCATTAAAATGTGCCAAAGACTTAGTGTTAGTCAGGAAAAGCAGGAGCATTTTTAGCCTTAGGAAGAAATAATGGCTGGAAGCTTGGCAATTTATTAATCATCAGCTAAAGTATTTATAGATATTTATATCATGTGGAAAATACCATACAGATGCTAATAAAGATAGACATTGATATTGCATGTGTGTGTGTGTTGCCAGTTTACTGCCATGTTAAAATGAATTTAAGCTTGTTTAAATATCCTAAACACATTTAATTTTAATTCACACACATTCAATCTTACACATGAATTGCTTATTTAAAAAAAAAAAAAAATTGGTCAAAGATGCCTCCAGGAGCACATAGATGAATAAAATAAGGTAAATGGGTTTTCCTATAGTCCAAGAGGCTGAAGAAACTTGAGCAATGTTGAATCTTGGCTCATACCCAGTTGAGATGTTGATGAAATCTAACCCCCCTCATATTTATAAAATTCCCACTTGCTCTTAACTACATTCAATTTTTAAGTGGTGCTTTTATAAAGTGGACCATACGTCATGTATCTCCATATGCTTTTTTGCAGGCTTAGAGTGTTCCTAGTACTTTCTTAGACAGACTGAGCTCCGTGATATGATTCATTATCACGCATAAGTCTAGGTTATTACCATATATGCACCATTTGGAAAATGGTGATCACACACTTGATATAAGGTGATAGAGTAGAATTAGATGTGCATAGTTAACTCAACTATAGACTTCAAAAACACAATACATTTCCAGGAACATAAATAGATGAGAATTACTGAGGATTAAATCCCCTGTATGAAACTAATTTCAGAAGCAGATGGCTCTACACAACTTTGATGGCCCTTCAGTTTCTTTATTGCAAATAAAGTACTTGCTAGGTTTGGTAAAACAAAAGCAGAGCACAGCTGTCTTATCAGTACGTATTTTGATAAGGATGCCTAATCAGGCTTTAAGTGATGTGACACAGTTAAAAAGAAATCCTCACATTTGTCATCTCATATTATTATTGAACATAATATGCTCCAATGATGAGGCACCAAGTACTAGGGCTCCAGGGATGATTTATTGTAGGAAAGTAAGTGTCAGCTGTGGGATATATTCAGGAAACAACGGGATTTATTCTGACATGAAAGACAGCCTAGAGCATAGCACTATAATAAAAATTATAATTAACTGCTGTGAGCCTTGAGAAAATGTAAACCATTAACTGTTTTATAAAACTTTGAGCAGATCATAGTTAGATTATTTCTGGAAATATGTAAAGATAGGTAGTGTCTTATCTAATTTGCAAAATTTAATTCATTTTATATTTCATAATCTCCCAAATTGTTTTCATTTGTCTACTCCAGTTGCCTTTTGGACACAGCTCTAATAAGGGACTTACAATGCCATCATAAAAAGCAATAATATACTTAACAAACTGCTCAAGATATACCATAAGAAAGCAGAATCAGGCTCAGACAGGGGTCAGCTGATCAAAGAAAGAAGGAAACTAAGCAAATTGCATGTTCCTCTCTTCTGATAGAAATGAAGGGAAACCACCTGGTGCAGTAAAGCAGATGTCTTAGTTTCCTGGGGCTGCCATCACAAAGAACCACAAAGTAGATCCTTTTAACAACAGAAACTTATTTTCTCACCGTTCTAGAGACTAGAAATCCCAAATCAAAGTGTCACTAAGGCTGTGCTCCATTGGAAGCTTGTAAGGGAGAACACTTCCTTGCCTGTATTCCTTGACATTCCTTGGCCTATAGATTCACCTCTGTCTCGTCTCTCCATGGCCTTCTTTGTTGTCTTCACTGTCCCCTGGTGTTCTCCTCCATGTTTTTGTCTGTGCTTCCTCTCCCTTCCTTTAAGGAAAACAGTCAAATTGGATTAGGGCCCACCTTAAACCAATTATGGCCCCATCTTAACTAATGATCCCTTCCAAGATCCTATTTACATATAGAGTCACAGCCACAGAACTGGGGGTTAAGATTGAAGATAACTTCTGGAGGGATACAATTCAATTTATAACAACAGCAATACCCAAATCTCTGACTCATAAACCTCTAGGGAAATTGTTATATGGTATATAATAAAGGAGTTAACTTAAGTAAGAAAATATTTTCTTTTACATGAAATTAATCATAAAATGTTGCCCTGTCAGGGTCCTAGTTATCCAATATTAAATAATAGATAATTAAAATGTCAACTTTTGTCCTACATATAGCCCTATATATAGGGGACATATGCTGCTTAAATTACATAAATTAATTATACAAGAAAAATGTGATCTGTTGAACAATACATTTCAAACTAGACAAATACTGTCTAGTTTGGGGACCAAATGAATATTAAAGATATATTGGAATGTATTCATTATGATATAAAAATAGGGAAAAACTATTCTCACAACTTGAAACTTTAAATTCTTGTATTTACTGGTTTGAAAAATCAACTGATTTTCACAAGAATAGACTTTTCAGAGTTCAAATATGGTCATGTCACTACTCTCTCCACCTACTCTCCTACGACTTCATATTGCAATCTGTATGAGGACCAACCTCTGTAGAGCTCACAGGGCATCTTATGTCCTTGCCACTTTAACTTCTCAGCCCCATCTCCTGTCATATTCCATTGAGCCTCTCTGATCATATCTCAGTTCCTCAAATTTCCTCATTCATTCCTTTCCTAGGCTTTCTCATTTGCTTATTGTATGAAATGCCTTATGCTCTTTTTGGTGAGATTTCAGCTCCAGTTTCACTTCTTTGGAGAAACCATTCCTGACCCCAGTGTTTGTCACTGTGACTTATGTGCTTATGGAATTGGGTTTCTTCCATCACAGAACTTGCCTCAGTTTGTAATTATACTTTTATTTGTGTGTTTGTCTTGTTATGTGTTTCCTCCACTAGACAGTAAGTATCGCAGGAGCAGGAAATCTGCCTGTTTTAACACTTCATTGATTCTCTAGGATGAGCACAATTTCTGAAGCAACTAAGGCACTTCTAAATATTTACTGATGAATGCATACATGAATCACCTGTTATAATGCAGATGTGTTCACTGTCCATTGGCTTTTTAATGGTTAATAAAGCAAATATTCAATTATTTTTCTGATTAGGAATTGGAAAATGTAAAATGTACAAGAGTCTTGAAAACAGAGCATCAAATCAATTAAATGAAGAGAGAGAATGGATATTAGGAAATAGGAGGCACTATTACTGCTACCACTGGTTGTATGATTTCTTTTTGGAAACTTGCTGCTGAGAATGGAAAAGAAGAGCAAAGGAAGTGACACACAAAATGCAGGGTAGGAAAAAGTTGGAGAATAAAAGTTGAGTGAAATAAGACCAAGTTTCAGAGTGTGGCCAAGCAAGGGACAAGAATGGCTCATATTTACATTTTTTAGACCCTTTTTTTCCCTCTCTTGAGAGCCTTGTTTTTACACTGTGCTTGATCAAATATTTTAGTATATTGGAAGTTCTTCCCTACAAGTGATTGACATATATAGAACCTTCCTTTGAAGAATGGAGTCATTCCTTATTCCTTTTTCTTATTTCATTCCTTTCCTCTTTTTATCTAAGCATTTTGTAGATAAACCACTTAGAGCAGCTAATTTAAATTTGCTTTCAAGATAATTCCATTATTTTGGGGTAGAAAAGCAACTTGTTAATTAAAAGAACTGCCCTCCTCACCCCTTTTTCATAGATTTATTAAGGAAGTTAGATGGTTTACAATAGCTTACCTGATAAAATGATGTCAAGAGTATAATGACTCTCTTTTAGGGTAGTAGCAATGAAATGAGGATGAAGGAAGGAGCTCATAATAGAGTTTGATCAGCATGGGAGTTTTAAGATGTGAAATTATTACATATCTGAGGTCATAAGCAAGATAACCTGCACTATCGCAGTAAAAAAACCAAGTGAGTCTCTAACTGAAATGTTCTTGACTACTTCACTATCCCTAGTTGATAGATATAAAATATTCTACTTTGTCTTTAAAAGATCAGGCTTTAAAAGCATTGGTAATCCATTTAATTATTTAATTTACCTTGAATGCCAAGTTGTGGGTATAAGGCCAGGCCTGCACTTTAAAATTCTCAGGAAATTTCTAACCAAGATATAATTAAAAGTTTTACACTCATTTTGTAACATCATGGGGAAAGGATGTCATGCCACATGGAGTTCCTAAGAAAGTAGAAGAAGAATGTGCAAATAAGGGACCAAGAAAAATTAAGATTTATTTTCTGGGAAGTTGAGCTTTAGCTGGAATACAATGTCAACTTCTTGGAAGCAATCCTATCTTTTAAACCTCAGAGCATGGGATTCTTTTACAATTTATTTTTGCCACATTAAATTCAAGATTCTAGCCATAATTTTATGTTTAAAACAAGAAAAAGTGTCTGGCTTTGTTAAAATGTTAGTTGTCAATATCTGCTCCTAATCAATGTGTTGGAGGTTGTGCTTCAATATGCTCTGATAAATATTTCTTGTTACACCTATAGCAGTCACTTATTCCACTTAAGTTCATCTATAGGGCTGCTGGTTAGGCTAGATGATTGCTAGTTCTTCCCTGTGAAAATACTAGCTGATACAATATAATTTACTTTTCCTTCCACAATTCATAAGATTGGGGTTAGGCTTGAATTAGTTATTGTATATAAAGTGCTTGGTACAGGACCTGACATGAAATAAGAATTCGGTACACATTAGCTATTATCATTACTTCTGAAGTGAGAATATATCATAGAATTTTCTAATTTATAAGAATCCAACCACTTCTGCCCAAACATAATAATTTTTAATCTATTTGCTACATTTTGCTTATGCCTCATATAGAAGCAAATACTGGATATAGTAGGATATTTCAAAATGGTAAATTGTTCAATATTTTTCTGGGGAAAAGGGAAAAATATTTGGAAAAGTAAGTTGGGACCAGAAGGAGGAAGATTCTGTATGTCATACATACTATTCGATGCTTTTCTTCAAGAAATTAGAAAAACAATGCATTGTTTTTGTTTATGATAATTGTCTTAAAACCTACTCAACAAACAAGCAAGCAAACAAACAAACACAAAATGACAGTGATCAGAATAATTCTAGGACTTCCTACAATGAAAAGTGGTTCCCAAGATACGGGGAAATCAAAATTGAGAAATTGAAATCAAGGTTTAGCTAGAAGTGGAGCAGAGATGAGGGACTGAGAAATGTTAAGCCAGGTAGCTGAAATGAAACACAAATGGAGGGTAGACAGAAATGCCATCATTTGTGGAGGTAAAGAAAATGGAGTAAAGATCAAAATGCTGAGGCCACACTGTTCTGGACTTTAGTCTTCAAATGTGAGGAATCTGTATTGCATGATGTACCATGGATATCTTCTAGGATGGGGAGGCTCCTTAAAAAAAGAACAGTGGCCTGCACAGTCTAAATATCAATATAGTTAAGATAGCATTATGTATAATATATCATAATGTTCTTAGAGCATTCTCTAGCAGGTCATATGGATGATCATCTAGATTTTCTGTCTAGTTTAAAAGATTCCTGAGAGCAACAATCACTCATCCCAACTTTATTTTTTTGCTATGCCTTAATTCATGAACTCACGGTTCATAGACAGGAATCAAATATGTGTTTGTTGAATAAATAAATGAGTTGCTGTACTACCAGAATCCTTGGGCTAAATCTCTCTCACTCGCTCTCGCTCTCGCTCTCTTTCCCTGTCCCCACTATTCTTAGCCTCTGGGTGGGATTGACACTACCACATATGGTTGTGCTTGTTCTGTTCAAAGAGATTAGGGGAAAGTAATGAAACCAATTAATATTACACTCTCGGGCCACTTCAGTCTCATCCCTAAAGGAAGGACAAGACTATTTATGCCTATACTCAAGACTATTTATGACTACACTCAAGTAATATTACAAGAAAAACTATAGAAGCCTTGCTTTGGGGACCTCACTATTCATGTAATTATTTCTCAGAAAATTGGTGCTTCAATGTCATGAAAAAAAAATTGCCTATTTTAATCACACAGTAAAGATTTTCTGATAAACCTTATATATGCCAAAATAAAATAATAATGAGCCTAATCCTCTTTCCTACAAAATAGAAAGAAACAGCATGTCACAAAGACTCATGGGGGAGTGTAAAAACACTACAAACAATGAAAATATTAATGATAATAATGCCTCGTTAGAAGACAGCCAGTTATTCAATTACTAAAGGCTCCTTTACCTAAAACTCTAAATTGAATATTTTAAGAAGTCTTCAGCTTTTTCATAGCTTGGTCTCCAAGTTTCTAGTATCATCTAATTTTTTAACATAATTTTATGTGGCTTTATTTTAAAATCAAAACTGAAAACTATGAACTATAGGAAATAACATTTGCAAATAGAACTGAAAATAATTACTTGAAACAAAACATGATCTTTCTCAAAAAGTCCAGAAGTAAGAAGAAAATATTCTTGTATCATTATTTAATGACAATATATTTTCTTGGTGTCATTTGGTCCCATGCATATTTATAAGTATTTATTTCTTTTTTAGTACACTCATGATGAATTATATCCAAAATTCAAAAAGAAAATAGAAAAGGGAAAGAGTATTTTCATTTAATCTGGCATAACTATTACAATGGGTAAAGACATTCTTAAATGTATAATATATTATTTCCCTAGAGATATGTGGTAATAATATGCATAAGATTTCATGCTTTAATGTATTCAGCAGTTAAACATTCAGCTTTTATAAAACACAGTTACTTCCAAGCTAAGAGTCAAATAGCTCTTAGAGACACTTAATCACAAAATTACAACATTTTGAGATACGCTATAACTTTCTGGTCATTTGAAAAGGCTGAAGAGAAATAAGTCTGTATTGGGTCTTGAAGAATGAGCAGGAGTTCAACTGGTGAAGAAGAGGACATTACTGATTGGAAAAAGAACATGTAAACAAGCGAGGTTTGAAATTACCACATCTGCCTAGAAAGGTGAAAAGATTTTAGTGGTTTGGACCTAAAGGGAGAACTTATAGTAGAGATAAATCTTGCAAGAATCGATGGGTCAAATTATGAAGGGCCTATGTGACTATGCTAAGTTTTTAGGTTTTCTGTAGTTGATGAGAAACCATCCAAAATTGCTGAAGTAGGAGTCAGGCTTGTGTTCTGAGAGAAGGGGACTGTGATATCCTTAACCTATATGTGAAAAATATCAGAGGAGTAGACTTCCTTGTTGTTTGGTGACCACTGAACCACTGTTTCCTTACTGCCAAATTCCCATGATCTGAACCCTAGTTGTTGATTAATATCAGGCAGCACTATCAGGGAAGGCAGATTCTGACCACCCACCTGTCTGAATTTTTTCCTGTTACCTCTGTTAAGGCTTAATCTCATTGATTTTTCCCTTATAACAGATCACTTAGATTCCAAATGATCTATCACTGATATAAAACATTTCCAAAGCTCTATGAACCCTCATTCTGGTACATAATACCCAGATTTTCTTATCATAGTATGCCAGTTCCTATTATCTCAGAAAGAAATTATTTTATTATACTTTAACCTGAATTGTTAATAATTTAAGAAAATATTTGAATTTTAAAGAAGATAGGTATCTTCTATCTTCTTTAGAAGAAAGCTATCCATTTTAGTCACCTAGGCTGCTTAAACAAATGCCATGAAATGGGTGAAGTTAAACAATGGGAATTTATTTGCTTAAGGTTTTGAGGCTAAAAGAACGTCCAAATAAAGGCATCATCAAGATGATGCTTTCTTTCCAAAGACCAGTGTTCTGGGGCAGGCTGTCAGCAGTCCTTGGCTCCTCTGTCACATGGCATGGCCATGGCGGCATCTCCTGGTCTCTCCCTTCTCTCCAGGTACTACTGATGTCCAGTTTCTGGCTGCTTCCTCTGTGGCTTCTCTCCCTTGTGTCTGAATTCATTCTGCTTATAAAGGATTCCAGCAACACAGTAAACACCCATCCTGATTTGGCAGGACAACACTTTCTTAACTGAAGTAATCTCATCAAAAGTCCTATTTACAATGGGTTTATACCCACAGAAAAAGAGTATGTTTTTCTGGAGTTCATACAACTCCAAACATCACACCACTCTTAATTAAAAGAAATACCAACTAAATTGCACAGGAAATAAAGTGGGAGGGACTGGTTGTCTAGAAGCTATCTCAGAGCAATTCAAAGCATATCACATATTAGTGACCACCTAAGCAGGCAGAGCACAAAGGCTCACTCTGAATACATCACTTGGAATTTGACAGCTTGTTATAGACCCCTGCAGGGTTGTCCAAATGTCAATCATTATTTTAGAGTGCCTTAAGCTTTACACTCTTGTGTGAACAGATTCAGAAGCTGATCAATTTCAGCTCCTGGTTTGCTGCCTCAAATATGCCCTGGATGAACAGAATCTTTGTGAAGTCCTGCCTTGGCTATGCAAACATCTGGAGAATTTACACACATTTTCCCATTCTGTCGTAGGAGAACTTCAGAGACAAAAGAGAACGAGAACATTTTAGTACAAAATAAATTTAGTTCCTTCAAAACTATTTAAGGAATTCAGTAAGTGTAGATCATGGAGGTAAACATGGCATATTCCCAGGTCAAGGAATTTTGTAGAGATAATTTCTTAGTATTGGTTTCAGCTCGGATGATGTCTCTTTCAGTTTTGAAGAAGAGAGCAAGTATTAGAGGCACCAACAAATTGTTTTAATATGTCTATTGCTGCAAATTGCAGCATTATTTGTGTGGTTAAGCCTATGTTTTGTGCAGGAACAATTTTGTAGATTAGGTCATTTTTATTACCTGCAATTCACAGCAAACCTGTTAATGTTATAAGTGTTTTTTAACAATTGCATCCTGTGATATTTTCCTAATGTGTGTATTTATGCATACTGTTGTGTGAACTGTTACACTTTAAGCATTTTTAAAGTGTTCTAACCTGTGACATTTTACTAATGTGTGTATTTATGCATATCACAGAGAGCTGTTAATGTTATAAGCATTTTAAGGACTTTATCCAATGATATATTTGAAAAATGCTTATAATTCCTCAGAAATCCAAATGTGTCTTGTAAGAAAAAGATGGCTTGAAATCACTTTGTTTACACAAGGCACATACATGACAGTCTTGTCTGCCTTTCTTAGAATCAAACAGCTTGTTTTAGGGGAAGGGTTGTATCTGAATGAAGATATTCTCAATGAAGGAATGAAATGTTCAGAGAAAATGAAATTGGTAAATTCTTTAATTCCAGATAACTCAAATTTGCTATGATTTATCAGACAACTATTTTGCCTAAGTTAGTGGACTAGATGGTATAGAGACACAATGAAGAAGAAAATAATGACTGTGCTCACAAGGAGCTCATAATTTATGAAGGAAACGGACATATAGAAAATCAGTTCTCATAAAGGTAAAGCTGAAAAATGATATGGTAATTAATGGGAAAGCAGAGTAGAGAATAATTCTGAAATAATTGCTAGTATCTAAATGTGCTGTCTTATTTTTCTGTAGTTGCCTTAATGTTTGTTATTTCTTATGCCTGGAATATACCTCCTTTTCTTAGTAAGTCTATCAAACCTCTACTCACCCTCCAATATCCCTCTTTAACAACAGCAATATATATAGATTCTGTAGAAATTTTCTTTGCTGTATTCATTATATGTTATGCTGCAGCAATAGCCCCTCAAATTTCATCAGCTTAAAACATAACCCTTACAAGTGAAGCAAACTGTACAATTTATGTCGGGAAGAGAATTTGCTCCAGTCACTAGGGATCCACGTATATGGTAAGTCCACCATGTTGTACTTACACTGCCTGGACCATGTGCCCTTACTGGTCACCAAGGAAGACTAGAAAGCTAGAATCATAGGTTGATCTTGTATTGTTTATTCTATCTTCATTCACTGAAGTTAATATAGTTTACTAATTAAGTAGCAGGAGAAGGTAATGGCAATATCTAGTGTTTAGTTTGCTACTAAAAGCAGATACCATAAAATGGGTTGGCTTTTAACAATGGGTATTTATTAGCTTACGGTTTATAGTTTTGAGGCCATGAAAATGATCTCAAGAGAAACAGAAACAACAGCTCTACATGTATGCTTGCATCCGTCCATTCATCCATGCATATATTTATATACATAAAACATACATATAAAAGATGTATTATTTATACATATGTGGCAATTTGAGATTATTTATGAATCCCAAAAAAGAGAGATTATGTTTGTAAACTAATTTGTTCCTCTGAGTGCAATACCCTTAGAATGCATTAGATTCAGCTGACTTGTCTTGATTAAAATAGCTGTTAGGATTGGGTCTTGACTCAGGGTTGAATCCCACCCCCTTGGTGGGCTGATAGAAATGGATACTCACTCAAGAAGACGCACAGAAGAGGCAAGAACTTGGTCATTTCGGTCCTGCCATGGGACAGAAAGGAGAAGGCTCAAACAGCTAAAGCCCAGGGGAGAGATGAGCCATTTTCCTGATAGTTTGCAGCTGAAGCAAACAGAGTAGCTGAGCAATTGAGAAGGCCCAGAAAGAAACAAGCCCTATGCCAGGCAGTAGCATAGGTTGCCCGCCATCTTGTTTCAACACGTGGCAACTGACTTTGGTGAGAAAGCAGCCTTGAGTTGGACTCTTTAGGGCCTTGTAACTGTAAGCTTTTACCCCAAATAAATACCCTTTATAAAAGCCAACAGATTTCTGGTACTTTGCTTCAGTATCCCTTTGGCAGACTAACACAACATATAACATACATATATAAGATTTACTATAAGGTATTGGCTTAATTAATAAGACATGATTCCTTCTGATCTCTGGACCTCTTAGTTCTCACTCTTAAGATCTCCAAACTGATTGGTTGAATCCCATCTATATTATGGAAGAAAATCTCCTTTGCTTAAAGTCAACTGATTGCAAATGCATACATTATATGTGGAACATTCTCTTTGAGACAACAGATCAGTGTTTGAATGAATAACTAGACAATGTATCTTAACCAACATGACATTTCAAATTAGCCATCACATATTTAGATCAATTTACACTTTCATCAAAGGAGTTTAAAGATTTCAATTGACTCATATAGGACTCCAGGAATATGATTAAGACCTATGCTGGAAAAAAAAAAAAAAAAGACCTATGCTGGGTCATGCCCTACTGAAGTAAGCTAATAAACAGTCCCACTTACAATAGGTTTACATCCACAGGAATGGATTCACTCTAATGATGTGATTTTCTGGGATCCATACAAGCCTCAAACTTGCATAGATGGGAAGCAAAATTTTCCTGTGGATCACTAGGGATAATAGTGAGTGGTGCAACTCCCATTTCCACCCCTTTACTCCTGCATCTGTGAAACCTGGCTGTGAGAGAAACAGCACCATAAAGTGGACATTGATTTAGAGCATACACAGCCTCCTGGAAAACATTGCCCAAGCCCTACAAAGGATTGCCACCTAGTTGCTGCCATAATTGAATCTTCAAAAGTCCATTCCACCATTCCATCAATCTGCTTCAGGATGATGGGGAAATGGTAAAACCAGTGAATTCCATGACTTTTGCTCATTCTTGCACTTCATTTGCTGTGAAGTGGATTCCTTGATCAGAAGCAATGCTGTGTGGAATACCATGGTGGTGGATGAGGCATTCTGTAATATCCTCACAGTACCAATCAGACCAGTGTTTGCTTGACCAAACAACTGAACACCAAAACTTGGTCAGGTTGACAAATGAATTTAACCATCACACTGATTGATAAAGGTCTCTCATTTTAATTGTCCTAATAACCAGTTACTACTAAACTGTGAAAGTCCTTATTTTTATCATCATTAGTCTTGCCAGAAAATACACGTTAATTACAATACTAATGTTGTTTCTATTCAATTTAATATTCTATTCTATAGAGTCAAAATTCAGACTTGACTATAAGGGTCCCAAAGTTTTATTTCTTTAGCAACAGAGAGTACACACAGCCTTTTTGTGCACTTTATAGTAAGTAATTGCTTTCCATTTCTTTACCTTGACCTAACTAGAAGAGTAGCTGTTTCTCAATAATGTATTCAACTTCGGTATCTTCGCTTTTGTGCATACTACCTTCCTTTCCAAAGAAAATTACTTAAAGTCTTCTAATTTAAAAATGACCCCAGCATTCATCCTCTGCCCTACAACTCCTACTGCAATTCAGCTTGTCTTCGACTAAGGAAGATAAAATTGGCCAATTCTTCCACCTGTAAATTCATGATGTGGATATTTTCTACACTGACACGGAGGGCCTTGACCCAGTGGCAGACTTTTCCCATATCGCTTAAGATTTTTCATGCAGTATACTGCAGTGGTTCATATTCCTTTTAGGAAATGTCCTCCCTTCTCTGTTAGTGAAACAAGTGGCACCTTGCTAACATTTCAGCAAACACGCAGAAGAGTTAGAAATAGAGTTAATGATGGTCCTTTTTAAACTAAAAGGAAGAGTTTCATCTTCCCTCTAATCTATGAGCCCAAAAAAGCATCTTGAAACACAAGATTTCAAGACAGTGTTACTTAAAGCATCAATTGTCTACCTTGTTAGATTAACTATAAAAAAAATTGTATTCTTATTTTTTAAATGTCATTAAATATGTGGTCATTACCGTTCTATGGGCACTTGATATCAAATATTTATATACCAATATATATATATATATAAATATGTGATTATGTATATTTTTATGTGTGCATGTGTGTGTGAAAAATCACATTTATCCAATTCACTATCATCCCTCACCCATAGTTTCTTCTTAAATGACTTCCATGAAACAAATCTTGTCCTCTCATGTAAAACCACTCTTTTCCACTCCATTGTCCTCACAACAACTAGAGTTTTCTTTCAGAAATAAAATTTGATATTAGCAATCTCTTGCTTAATAACTTTTGACAGCTTCCCTTTGCTTTTAAGACAAATCCTTAATTTGCTCTATTTTCAATTATCTGGGCCCTCTCTATCATTCTAGTTCCATCTCATGCCGCTTTTCCACACTGGCCTTTTTTGGACAGTCCATATTGTCTCCTTTCTCATATATTATACACATTGTGGTAGGGACACCTAAAATGGTGCCCCCAAGTGGCTAAAATGGCTGCCAAGTGCTACGTGACTCCCGGCATGAACCTGAAAAGACTTCTTTCAGTCAATCCTCAATGTCCAATCATAACCTTTTCTAAAAATCTTCTTTTTTGCCAGTTACTATGTACGTCACCCCTCTTCCTCCAATCATGTCCTTAACTCACTTTCCTTATCAGAACCTATATAAACAACAAACCTTCCTATAATAAATTAGACCTGCGTACTTATCTCGTCTCCGTGGTGGTCTTTCCTCCGTGCGCCCTCCACGCTGTCTGGGCCCCCGAACGCTGGTTGCCGCTCAGCGTTCCCCTTCCGCCAACAAGTGGTTCGGAACAACCACACACATGATATTCCCTATGCTTGACATTCTTATTCCTTTTCCATCCTCACCCCACAAACCTTCTGCTCAGAATATGCCTTCACAGCCATAACTTATTTTTTAGGGAGTTCTTCCCGGATATCATAGACTAAGTTAAATCCCTCTTCTATAACAATTGTACTTATCCAAAAAACCCTCAATGAACGGTACTGTAATTTCCTTAAGAGCAGAAACCATATACACAGTGTCTCACCATCATTTAGCACAGTGCCTGTATACAGTAGGGGTTCAAAGTTTTTTGGAGCTGCAGAAGTGATGAAAAAGAGAACTATGGAAAAATATTTAGGGAGACTTGGTAAATGATTGAACATAAATGAAAGGAAAGCCATTTTACGTGGATATAATTACAACAGACAAGTGGGTTATGCATTTCTAATATTTTGATTTTAAATGGGAGATTCGTGACACTTGTGTGTGTTTAGACAGATAGGTAGATATAAAACCACTGTAATGTTTTGAAATTTATTTTAATATATTTCTGTTCTATTTTAAACTTCCTTTGTGCTACAAGACTTGTTTTGTTTGCTTCTATTTGAAATTTTATTTTTGTAATATACTAAGACTCTTTAATTAGAGTATTTCCAATGATTTCATGAAGACTTTCTTAAGGTTACATATCATTGGCTAAGTTAAGAGAAAATCTAAGAAAAATACTGGAGAATCATCAGAAATATGACCTTTCAAAAGTTCTCTTTTTGCCTCAATATTGGTGAGCTATACCTTTCAGTTTTTCATTATAAAACTTAGACTATTAACTCAATTACACAAATAATACCACTTTATTTTTCTTTAACTGAAGACGATCTCTAAGTTTAGGAGGCTGAGGGGGTGAGGAGGGTTTTCAGGGTGCCATGTACCGTCATTTCAAAGGCGGGGATCATAGTTCTTGTTTCAACTCACTGGTATCTGGTAAGAGAGATGTATCTAAGCTCTCTGAAATTGCCTTTCACACTCAATCAACCTCCCGATCTTTCGAAGTCCTATATCTCTCATGTACTTCTGGACTTCTTACTTGGTGAATATAAAATAGTTGATGCTTTTCCATGATACTAAAGGAA